>VYXC01011246.1:1239760-1412864 GCA_013397175.1 Platysteira castanea | reverse complement strand
AGCAAAAGGAGAAGCACAAAACCAGAAATTACAAAAGCACCTTACACCCCTAAACACAGCACCCCAAATCAGGAACTTAAATACTCACTGTGTTTGAGGCTATCTTCTTCATAGCACCTTCAAAGCCTCTGCTGCTTTGGATAGCAAAAGCAGCTGCTAAAACTGAGCTGAGATAAGCTGAAAGAGCCCCTTCATTGAAACGAGAGAAGACCTCCTATCCTAGTGAATTTCACACAGGGAATGAACACCTTTTGCAAAAGCTGTGGTTAATATACCCCTAGCCGGGCCCACCTCCCGTTCCCACGATGCCCGGGAAAAGGGAGGCGGTAACTAGCACAAGGTATAAAGTCCTCAGAGGAGCTGCAGCTGTTTGGTTCCTCTGAGTGAATAAAGGGCTGTGTAGACTAAAAAAGCTCCTCAGGGAAATGATGATACCTTGTTTTTGACTACAACTATATCAAGTAAAAGGGCAAAGGCTGGGTAAGAAATAAAATTTTGTGTTTTGGCAGCATGGATAGACAAGTAGGATAATTAGTTGTTAATTTGCGTAATTGTTCCTTAGTGATTACTAAGTAGTACTCCACATGTGACTAAGCAGGATGGAGAAGAATAGCAGTGATATGAATGGTGTAACTCTCTTTGGGACCTCTAATTTGGGCTGTATACATTATAAAGGAAAATAACAGAGCCCTGGGCGGCGTTAGGGCTTTTCCCGAGGCAGAAGCTGTGCCAAACTCGTGCTGAAAAAGCTGCCGGCATATCCATATCACCTCTTTAATTTAATCCCCTAAAATTTTGGGAGAAGAGGGGGTTTAATCACTTTAAATCTCTCAAATGATAAAAAAAAAGGGCGTTTCTCCCTGAATCCAAACTCCCTGGGCTTCCCCCCTTAATTTAGACATTATGATGATGAAAATGCGGCAGCTGCCCTTATTCAAACCCATACAACAGCACGGTCGAGGTTTTCCCCTTCCGTTTAAACTAGAAAATAATGGAAAATGGGGATTCCCTGTCAACTGATACCCTTAACAGCATAGAAAAGGCAGGGTTTCCTTCAAATGGTTCTATTAAAAATGCAAGGGAAGGGGATTCCTCCTCAATTTGAACATAGACAATTACGAGAAAGGAAGTTTTTTCTCCTCAATTTGAACTCCTTTTCTCCTAATAACCCCTCGCTTTTCTGGGGGTACTCTGGAGAGACCAGAGGCTCTGGGGAGGGAGTGTTAAGATAAAAGGGGAAAGTTGAAAGTTTCCCCCGGCACCGCACGTGCTGTCCCGCCCGCTCCGGTGCCCGGGTGTGTCCGGCCGCTCCCCGGCCCCCGCCGGACGCTCCGACCGCCGTTCCCGGAGGGACGCTCGGGATACCTCCGTTGGCCCCTCCGGACTAGCGGCTCCCTGTGCAAGTGTGCCCGGGTAACCCTCTGATAGCAGCTGGTCACACCTGGATTTTGGTGCCAAGGGAAACTCCAGTTTAAGAATAATCAAAATAGGAACTGGTTCTCATGAAACTCGGCTTTCCAAACCTTTTTCGGGCTAAAAA
This sequence comes from Platysteira castanea, assembly GCA_013397175.1. Classification (NCBI taxonomy): domain Eukaryota; kingdom Metazoa; phylum Chordata; class Aves; order Passeriformes; genus Platysteira; species Platysteira castanea. The sequence continues at coordinate 1,411,324 of VYXC01011246.1, read as the reverse complement.
AACAAAGATGGGAATGCCCTTGGCAGAAAAGCACCTGTGAGGCAAAGCAGGTTTCAAATGCCCATCAGCAGGAAATCCAGGAGAAATGGGCTGCTAGCTCCTGGCGTCCTGGGCTTTCCAGGCAGCTTTTTGGCTCGCAAGGCAGATTTCCTGCCTCTGGGGGGTGGCACCGGCATCCCACCGGCCACCCCACCGGAAAGGGAAACCGTGGAGAGGGCGGCAGGGGGGGAGATGGTGGCCGACGAGTGTCCTCGGATTGCAGTGCCTCCCGGTGGGTCTGTGCTACTGGAAGCACAAAGGAGATCGGTCTCGGAGTACCTGTTGGCTCCCCTGCGGGGCTTGGAAGAGACGCCGGACGTCAAATTCCAGGAACGTTCCACTGCTGGAGTGAGAAGCACTGGAAGCTGTTTGCCGTCTGCTCCTTCGTCCCCTTCACCTCGGTCCGCTGGGACTCCAGGTAATCCCGTCTCACCTTTGCTTTTCCAAGGGTCTGTAAAGGAGGGCTTGAGCTTTGCTGTAGCTCCCGTTTACAGGGAGCATCTGTCCCGGGAAAGGTCTCGCGGTCTGGACCGATGCCGTTGCGGGAAGAGCAGGAAACCCCACAGCTCCTGTGGCTTACTCATCTGAATTGCCTCCAGGCAGCAGGGATTGTTCCCAAGTCATCCCCTGCCCCCGTGACTCGGTGAGGTTGTGTTCCCTCAAAGGCCAGGGGCTGCTTTGTGTTGCAGCTCAATAAAGTCCAGGTCAGTGGTGATGGGTTTGGTTTTTGTGTGCAAATTTTTTTTGCGAAAACACTAAAAAATTCCCCTCCTTCGCTGGCACGGCCCTGGAGCAGGACCAGATTCCCCTTATCCCGGAGTCCTCCCGCTCCCGATCCCCGCGGTCCCGTGCATTTTCCGAGCTCACGGCACGGATGGATGTAAACGAGGAAAACGATTCCCGTTCCTTCTCTTCTCCCTGTTCGATGTTCCCAGGCCCTGCATCTCCCTGGCTATTTCCTGTCTGACTCTTGATCTCTATCCTACCCACCTTATCCTGATCAAATATGAGCCTGAGATGTGTTTAGCAGCAAATCCATTCTTTTAAAGAGAGCAAAGTGCGAAGAGCATCTAAATGCAGAGAAGTCTTTAGAAAATAAAACCAAATGTGCAGATAAGGGATCTGTTTTCCTGCATTTACTGTCATTTTTCTCTGACAGGTTTTGGAGGGGTTTCTCTCCGTGATCCGGGCGCGCCCCTTCCTTTGTCCGAATCCGGTGCCAAAGGATCGAACGACTGACGAGTGGGGTCTGGGATGAAAACGGTTCTGTTAAAATTAGGGAAAGAATGCAAGAAGAGAAATGGGCAGCCTTTTAATGCCTGGAACCAAAATGCTGGAAAAGGGCACCTTTGTATTTGATTTGATGCCACCTCTCATTTTTTATGGATAAAACTCCATAGCGAGCGATCAGAGCAGAGCTATGAAATCCCGGAGTCTTTGATTCCACAGTGGGATTAATTTCCCTTTTCTCCTCTCTTTCAGGACAGGAAAAACCACTGAACTCGTCCCATCTTTGCCAAGAGCTTGGGTGTTTGAGCGGCCAAACCCTGCAAGCACCCTCTCCTCCCCGGTCCCGCCCCTGGTGTGGGTAAGTCACAGGTTCCTCTTCTCCTCTCTGCTGGGATGGACTCCCTAGGGAATGCCATTTCCAGCAGCCTGGCGTGCTGGAAAAGGGGAGAAGGGTAGAGTGAATGTGGTGCCAGAGCCGTGTTCCGGCGGGTTGCGTTTCCCCCCGAGGACGGAGGGAGTTTCTGGGCCAAGGTGAGATCGCTGTGAGCGCTCGGACGACCAATCCGGGGAACGGGGAGCTCGGAATTGCAGGTGTCGATGGAACCTTTGCCTTAGGTCCGCTTAGTTTGTGTCCACGCGAAGCGGGATTTGTGCCGGAGAGGTGCCGTCGGGAACAAAGGACGGAGTAAATCCACTCCGTGGGTGCACAGTGAAGGACCGAGATCCGGGGGAGTATTTAGAAACTGTATCGATATTCCCCTGAAACTGGGGCCGGAGCAGGGGTGGGGGTGCTCGGATGTGGCCCGGGCCTGTCAGGAGTAGCCGTAAACAACTTGACCGAGCCCCTGAACCCTCAATGGACATCTGAAACGCTTGCAGAGAAAGTCAAGTTGTTAATGATTCTAGAGGAAACATTATAGGTGACTGCTTATGGTCAGTGGGGAATTTCCTTTGGAATTATCAATCAGAGAGCGTGTTGAAGCAGAGCATGTCCTCTAGCTCTTTTTCTGTTCTGGAATCTCCTCTCTGGCTGAACAGAGTTTTGCGTGCTCCCGTTAAGGCGGTAGCGTGTTTCCGGCTCGAAAGTCGGGGTGGTTTTGTTTCTTTAGGGTTTGGGGTTTTTTTCCCCGATTGAATCAGCCCTCCCGTAAACCCCCGTGTTGCTCTACGCAGCCGCTTTGGTTGCGGATCAGAGAGAGAGAAGGGAAATTACTTTTTATTATCTTGAAATTTTTCCAGGCAGAAGTGGGGTGTCTTGCCCCTCCCCAAGGCACTGCAGGCACACGGAAATAGCTCAGTTCTGGCCCAGTTCTCAGAAATAACAACGTTTGGGAGGTTTAAGCGTTAATAACAACTCTCTTGTCTCTTGGTAGCGAAGATTCGGTCCTGCGGTCCCAGACTGATGAGGGAAAAAGGAACTTGTGCTATTCATGGAAAAGCTTCTGTCATTCCTTGTGCAGTCTTTTAATTCTGTGGTCTGATTGACTGTCTGGTATCTTTCTAACAAGACTTGTTAGAGATTTAGATTTAGGAATTGAATTTGGGTCCGCTCGCTACAAAATCTGGCCAAGCCCGAAGGACCGGGGCGGTGACTGCTCTCGGCAAGGGTTCTTTATTAATCCTCTGTCAGATTTCCCTCGGCGCCGGGCAGGAAGAGCGAGGGTTTGGATTGGGAATTCTGCGAGCGGGGCCTGCGTGACCGTCGGCTTCCTGCGTGCGCGTCGGTGAGCCGGGGCCGGGATGAGGACTCGTGCTGGAGCTGTTGCCCTTTGGAGCCATTTTAAAGGTATGATCCTAGAACACTTTGGAGGCTGTTTCCAGAGATGCATTTGTAGCTGAATCTCACTCCGAGCGCAGCGGTCCAGGTGAGGGTTCCTACCTCTCCGGACTTGTGCTCGGCCAGGCCGGGGCCGGGGCTGGGGCAGTACAGAAATGTTAACGTTAAGAGGACCACAATGGACCGTCCACGTAAATCTCTGCGCTGAGACGCTCGATGCATCTTACTACTAAAAGGCAAGCAAAATCAAACAAACCTCAAAGCACCTAGTATGTTCCTATTTGGCATCTGTTTTACTTTTGTGCCTCTAGTTCTAATAATGTTCTATGGTTTTGGTAATTGTGAGGGGGATTTTGTGACCGGTGCCGGCAAAAGAAGAGCCGTGTCCGAGGCGAAGCATGTTTCTAGTGCGTTTAGTTTTTTCAATACGGGCAGAACCGGTCTGTGAGACCGTGGTGGTTCCATCCTCGTATGAACAATGCACATAGCGGACACCGCTCTGAAGTGGCGCTTCATTTTGAGGTATGAGTTGGTGATTCTAGTGGCTACTTTTCCCAGTAACTTTCCTATAAAAGTTATTCTAGAAAAAAAAAAATAAGAGCAGCATCTAATTTCTCCAACTTGTACACTAAAAATGTATTTTGAAAACAATATATTTCTCTATTCAACCACCCATTTGTTCTCATAAAGCTTTTGTCTGATTATCTCAATTCAGGGTATCTTTTTAAGCAAAACTCTTGTATAGAAGTTATATAAAAAGACCATTTCGTATGAAAATGGGCCCTCTCCAGGAGTTTGAAAAGGCATTGTGTCACAAGTTAGACTGAGTTTGCGAGGTTTATTCAGGATTTTTTCACGGCCTTATAAATGTCATGTTCACGCTGGTCTGTTAATTCCAAGAGACCTACAAGGAAGCAATATTTAGCTGCCATAACCAGGGGCCTCGATCGCTTGTTTGTAAGAGCTCTTTTCTCAGTGAAGTCGCATGCCCTCTGTAAAGACAGTTTCAGCCACAAAAAGCTGTTCGTTGGCAGAAGCGTGTAGCGGCAGTACTCGTAGGAAGCCCTCGCCGGAGAACGGGACGCTCGATAGAGGGATGGAAGGGCTGCCTTGTGAACCGGGAGACGATCCGTCGGATCGGCTTTCGGTCGCTAATAATTCAGTGATGCAAATTCAAGTTAGGAAAAGCCTGACTCTACCATATTTAGAGCTATGCCAGTTTGATGAGTGTTCTCTAGCATTAAGGCTGCACTGTCCAGAAGGAAGGAAAGCATACTGCTTCATCTCAGTAAGGAGACTGGGAAAAATCAAGCCCATTACTGGAGTGGAGGCATCATTTGAAAGCCCTTATAATTGCAGTGGCTTCTGTTTCTGTTCGCGAACTGTCCCGTAATCTCGGACAGCTAGGCCTGCACTGAGCAGGTATGCCGTGGCAACCACGCAGCCCAAGAGGCCGGCAGCAATCTCTGCCCCGTGGAGGCTGCACCAGAAGCCCTGATAGCCTTTGCTTTGATAAAGCTGCTCTCTCTCTTTGCACACTGATGAATTATAAACGCTCAGCAGAGAATGGAAGAAATAGTACAGAGCAGGCACTGTGCCAACTGCAATCACTATGTAGAGGGTACATTCAATTAGCAGCCATGCTGGGAAATGCCACGGTACGCGTAGAACACCAACCAAAATAAGAACACAAGGGAAGACCAGGAGACACCCTCCCACGGCCATTGCTGCCCTTGCAATGGGCAGCTTCAATAGGTAGAAATGTTGGTCAAGCTGCTGGGCTCGCTCCCCATCCGCTCCGCTGAAGCCGCTGTAGGCTCCGCCGTATTGGTAGTAGTAGATGCCGCCCAGAGCGGGGAGACCGGTGTATCCTCCCGCCGAGCTGCCGGACACGGAGCTGCAGACCAGGATCAGGGCGGCGACCAGGACCTCCATCATCTGGCAGCAGGCTAGAGGGGAGGCCGAGGTGAGTCTGCGACCGCAGAGAAGCGCCCGGGAGGGAGCCGGGCCAGGCACCGCGCTCCGCAGGAGGGAGGGAGCGGCTCCCGCCGGCCGCGCTCACCCCGGCCCGTGTGCAAGTATAGGCAGCGGCGGCGCTCCAGCGACCCCGGCACGGCGCGGCTTCTCCGCGGCCCCTCCGCCTCTGCTCCAGGTACGGCGCTAGAGATGATGGCAGGGATGGCAGTGACCCGTCANGCCCCCCACGCGCGGCACGGGGGCAGCCCCGCTCCGCCATGGCCCGGCGCGGCCCCGCTCCGCCGGCGCTGGGGACGAGGGGCCGGCCCGGGGTAGTGCCGGCGCGGTGAACTCGGTCTCGTCCGCTCCCCTCAGAGCCGCCGGCGCTTCTCGAGAGCGGTGGAAGCTCCGGCCCGGCCAGGCCCTGCCCCGTCTGAATGTGCTCAGCTCCTCGGCGCAGGTGCGCGGTCCTCCGGCACCTGCGCAGGGTTCACCAGCTGTTGGCGTGTGTGCCCACTCCCTTTCGCTTCCACGGACGCTGTCCCCGCGGCCCCTTGTAGCGATAACGTCTCCAGGTTTTCCACCTGCCACAGAACGTGCTTGTTAGTACCTAACTTGCTGGGAAACGACTAAATTTAACAAATTAAGTTTTCACAATTTTGGAAGTTCTTCTTTTTCCTGTGCTGTGAGTTTTGGTGAGTGTTCTTTATTCAGCTTTTCTGCTGCCTCGTGCCTCTGTAAACTTTGACCGTGCCTCTCTGTTTCCTTAGGAAACCCCAGTCCCAGCCTCTCTGGGTCTGNCCTCCCGCCGAGCTGCCGGACACGGAGCTGCAGACCAGGATCAGGGCGGCGACCAGGACCTCCATCATCTGGCAGCAGGCTAGAGGGGAGGCCGAGGTGAGTCTGCGACCGCAGAGAAGCGCCCGGGAGGGAGCCGGGCCAGGCACCGCGCTCCGCAGGAGGGAGGGAGCGGCTCCCGCCGGCCGCGCTCACCCCGGCCCGTGTGCAAGTATAGGCAGCGGCGGCGCTCCAGCGACCCCGGCACGGCGCGGCTTCTCCGCGGCCCCTCCGCCTCTGCTCCAGGTACGGCGCTAGAGATGATGGCAGGGATGGCAGTGACCCGTCAGGGCCGCCCGCCCAGCCCGGCCCCTCGCCGCCGCAGTCCGGTCCGCTGAGACCCGGCGCCGACGCGGATCCNTGTCCCCGCGGCCCCTTGTAGCGATAACGTCTCCAGGTTTTCCACCTGCCACAGAACGTGCTTGTTAGTACCTAACTTGCTGGGAAACGACTAAATTTAACAAATTAAGTTTTCACAATTTTGGAAGTTCTTCTTTTTCCTGTGCTGTGAGTTTTGGTGAGTGTTCTTTATTCAGCTTTTCTGCTGCCTCGTGCCTCTGTAAACTTTGACCGTGCCTCTCTGTTTCCTTAGGAAACCCCAGTCCCAGCCTCTCTGGGTCTGCTCTAACTCCCATAAACCCACCCTGTGATGCAGTGACTGCACCTCCATGCAGCACTCGAGACGCAAGTGCACCGGCAGCTTACATCGCAGCAAAACAACCGTCTCGGACTTGTCCTGGCAATGCACAAAATGCTTTTTGTTGCTTCTCCAACTGCCCCAGCACAGAGCCTGTGTCTCCGGGTACAGTCGCTAACACCTTGGGATCTGTCCCGCAGCGCAACTATCAGGTTCCGGTTCAGCGCTCGGCAGATCGCATTCAGGTAATTTTCTTTAGATACGTTACCTTATATTTAGCCGTACGGAACCAAATAGGCCCCTTTTGTGTCTTTTTGCTGGAGGCCACTTCAGACACGTACACTGGGACCTTTTTACTGATGATCATGTACTGCTGCCGGTCTGTCTTTCCATCCCGGCAGACCCCTTAGCACAGCGTCTATCACGTTCCATCAGAGGAGGTGACAAATTACTCCTGTGGTTATCGGTGGCGGCCGGAGCGAAGGCGAGCGTCCGGGATCTCGCCCGTGCGCGCGCGTCAGCAATTCTCAGGGCCTGTAAGGGCAGAGCCGATTGAGGAAGGGGAGAAAAGTAAACAGCAGGACAATGTGGAAATACAGAGGGAAGCACAGAAAACTCCACATTCAGAGCAAATGCTTTTATTCGAGATTTTGACCAAACACTGGCCGTAAAAGCTCTTTGCTTTTACAGCAAAAAAAAATAGCGAAGAAATACTTCCGTTGCATTTAGGAAAACAAATATTTTGGGGGAAACAGTTACACCGTGAGGTCTCAGACACGGTACCTGAATATGTGCCCCAAGAGGTCCAAATTTGTCTCTAAGATACATAAATACATTTCCTCCCTCTGTAAGACTGGTGGCAACAGTAAGACTGTTTGACCCTTCTGTCTTTGCAGGAGCAACGGCAATAACTCTGTAGACTGTTACGATGAAAAGCCTATGAACTGCCCCTCGGCACTGTGGGAAAACGCTTTCCTCGACACTTGACCTGACTCCACGAAGGACCGGAGATGTGAAAATGCATCTTAAAATTTACTTCGGTTGAGGTAAGAGAGAAGGAAAACAAAAGAACCGTTGTTTCAATGTCCGGTTCAGATAGAGGGGACAGAAGTTGTGTCCTAAGTTAGAAAAGGGGGAATCCATAGAGAGCTTAGGACGAGGACTCTGGAGATAGTGCCGGTGATCAGCAGTGAGGCTGTTGCACACACCTTTTCATCTGTGTATGTTGCATCGCTCATGTTGATGTGCCAGAAACCAGGCCTCTTTGCTGGACGGGTTTAAAAGTTTTAGCAATCCTTTGTGAACTTTTAGGATCGTGCACAGTGCCATTTTGCTTAGTAGGGCTTTTAACTGACACGAAAGGGACACGAAGAACTAGGGGACGTAAGTCGAATAATCAAGAGTCACAAGAAGGAATGAAATAAGCATTTCTTTCGCAGGGTATTGCTGCTGGTCATCCAACAAACTGAGATAAAACTTTCTTTGGATTTGTGTGTGGTTTACTTGTTCGAAGACAGAGCCGGGAAGTATTGCTCTGTTGGAGATGTGTTCAGTGTTTTACTAGAGTGTTTGCCGCTAAAAAGCGAGGTACAAACTTCCAAGATATTGTAGAAGTGAGTCAGTCTTATTCCACTTCTGTTGCTGTAATGGGAAATCTTAAAAACCTGCTTTGCGTCACTGCCGCTCAAAGTACCGTAGCTGAACTTGGTCGGCGTCGTCTTCTGGGTTCTTATTCTCGCTGCAACAAATACTAGTCAGCAGAACAGAGCAATAGGAAGCTGAGAATAACAGTATTAATCTTCACCACTGTTTTGGATTCTCTCGGTAATTGTTTTTTATTATTATTATTTTTGGCCTCTTTGTTTCTGGCTACGTCCGATATCATTGCTGCACTAAGGGAGAGAAGGGCCCGGTTTGGCTTGCCGTGGACCGAGAGCTCTTGACCCGGTTCAGCGCCCTCCCTGGGAACTTGGAGGGTAAAGTGGTAGGAGCGAGTCGTGAACTGCCTCGTATTTCTCCAGCTTGAGTCAGCTGGGAGCTGTAGCACAATCGCTGCTGAACACCACAACCGGATTTATTGACTGTCCCACATAAATAAATAATCACAGGGACAATGAGTGCAGCGTGATGACGATAGAGCAGTACCGTAGAAAAGAACTGGAGGTTATTGTGAATGACAAACTGAACTCGAGTCCGCTGTGTCATCCCCTTGCGAAAAAACTAACATTTCTAGGGTGTACGAAGAGGAATGTCACGTGTAGGACGCGTGAAGAAATTCTTCTGCCTCCGCTTCAGCGCTGGCTTGGCCTCAGTCTTGCACACTGTGTTTCCAGAGGCGAGCGGATCAGCTGGAGGGGATTCAGAAGAAAGTAAGGAAACCTCTAGAAATAGAACCTATGAGAAAAAGATTGATCACAGACATCTCATTTGAGATGTGTCACAAGTGTCTGTTAACAACTTGTTAATAGAGAGGTGTCTAAACAACTTGCGAACTCGTAAGAAACTGCTGTGAAGACCAGGGAAGTATTTTGTTCGCTCTACCTGCTGTCGTCACGGTCGGGAAACAGGGAGCTTAGCCTGAGGCAAAAGGGACGTATTTTAGGCACCCTCAATGTTTCTCACGCGCACTCCAACTCCACCATTTTGTAAGGAGATGAGCAGTTCTTGCAGGAGTAGATTAGTCAGGCCGACGGTAGGTTTCCGTCACTGGGGCTCTAATTCAGCCATGAGAAGGCTGGCCTGTCTGTGTTCTCGTGAGAAGGAAGTGCCGTTGCTGCCCGTGCCACCCGCTGCAAGCTCACAGTGTCATCTCACCCCACAAAGCCACTGTGCCCCTTTCCACCCCACCCCCATTGGCTGGTCACTGTCCCAGTGGCTCCAAGGCCGTTGGAGGACAGCTGCTGTGACATATCGTGCAACAGCTCAAGTCTTTGAAGTCATAAGTCAAACACGGGATATGCACTTACCTGGATAATATTTACCTGGATGTAAACAGACACGAGTGTGGACAAGATGTCTTTCCTGTACTCAGGAACCAGTAACGCTCACAGTTTGTGGAACGTTCCTCTCAGCGTCTGTAACAGGAGTTGCAAGTCTTTAATCGTGGCCGTCGGGCCCGTAGCTCACCGGTGCTTCCGGCTCCCCGCAAACCTGGAGCGCGCTCTGTGTCTCTCAGCGTGCTCGCCATGGACTTAGTGCCCCAGCTGAGCAAGCGAAGGCTCCCGTACCTGCTGGACTCTGTCCCCTCCCAGCACCACAGCGGTCGGTGGCCGGGGAGTGCAGTCTGCTGTGCCCGGCACAGCCGCTGTCGGGTTGCTGCAATGCATTTTCAGGTGTCGGTGTTGTGGGAGGCGCACAAGAAACCGTAGTCATGAAAGCTTGTTTTTTACATTCCCCGGTTTTCTCGATGGAGGGAAATGGCAAATAGTAGGAGATAGTGCTCATTAAGGTGCGTTAATGCAGCTGTTTTCAATCTGCCCGGGGCTTGCAGAGGAGAGTTCTACCGGGAACCTAGGCAACGTCGCCGTCCCCGCTGTAATGCCCTCCATTTGCACACTGCGGGAGCCGCCTTGTGCCCCTTACGAAAGAAATGCGGACGCCGGAGGGCCCCTAGATGCCGGTGCTCCGCTTTCCAAAGCGCAGCTCACGCGGGTGGCAAAAGCGTCCTGCGAGCCACTCGTGACGCAGAGGATGCTTTTCCAGAATAGGCATCTCTAGCTAGACTGTGTAATATCAGTGTATCTCAGGTTTTTATTTCTGAGATCGAATGAAAATTGATCCTGAATACAGGCAGATAGATAAACTGTAGCTACTGTAAACTTCTTAGTTGCCCCATTACGGCTTTGAGCCACTCTTTGTGGATTGTGCCATCTTTCTGGCTCTTAAACTCGGTGTTTGCACAGCTTCGGAGAACATAGCTGGGGTTTTTTGGAGCTGATTTTTCTGCTCTGATTATGCAAAGAGGTAACAGGGGCTACGCTCCATTTCAGCAAGTAAGATCGCCGGAGGCAGAAGCATCATCGTCGCTCGATCGGGGACTCACGCAGATACACGCAGATTTGGCACAGCAGCCCCGCCTACACCGTGGGGCAGCTTTAACTCTGAATATATGCATTTTCAGAGTGCCTGTGTGACGTGACCTGTCGGGAACAAGTTTTGTGCTTCGTGTTTCAGAAAACCTGCTGCAGTGTTATAATGATGCTGTCAGAATCAGTAGACAGACACAACATTCATGAGAGATGTGGAGGCTTTATTGCTGTTTGCTCATCTGAGACCTTAACAATAAATTGATCAAAAAAAAAAAAAGGGATAAAGAAAAAATCATATAATTGGTTATTACAAGCTGATTCAAGTAGGAATGCAGAGATCAAACAGATTAGCATACACACAAACCCTGAACTGGTTGGCGCTGTACCAGCATCTGAAAGGAGCAGACATAAATTGCTGGAAATAAAAGCAAAATGCAAGGAGGTAACTAGCGAAGCGATTTGTTACCGACCGTGGTGGATTTTTATGCAGAGTACTAGTCGGGTGTCTGTCCCTGCAGCGGTGCACCCCGAATTTGCAAAACTCTCCTTGCGTACGACCTAGCCGCAGCCTGACGGAGACAGGTTTGTCAGTGTAGCGATGCTTGAGCCTGTGCTCCCCTCAAGCAGCTGTTTGTCAGTCCTGCTTTGTGACTGCAGCTCGGTCTGGAAGCCGAACTGCTCGCTCTTACTGGCTTTGCCTCTGCTCACAGAAATGGGACTCCGGGAGCCCTGGTACCAGAGAAGGGCAGTACCATAAAAAATGCTGAAGTTATCACTAGTTTCTCCTTCCACTGAGAAGAGATGAAATTCAATTGCTCAAGCTACGCGAGAAAGAGGAAGCTGAAGAGGTATGCAAAAAGGTACCTGTGGGGTTGACATGCTGAGACAGAGGAGCGATCTACAGAGGGTGGAGGTAAGTCAGTGGGGTGAGGTGCTAGTGGGGAGCATAGGGCCTGATGGTCCAGAGAGACAGCAGCCTTGCTGGCAGTAATCCATCCTGCAGGGTACGGCTGCCTCTTTCACCGCACCATAGAAGGATGGCTTGGCCGTATTTCTAGAATACAAAGTGCTGAATCGCGTGTTCGTGCTTTGGTCCTAGGAGGCCCTGTGCACGACGAGGAGTGGGAGGACAGGGGCTGCTGCATACCCCACTTGAGAGCATCTGGAGGAGGACTGGAGTCTTGCAGCGAGAGGAGAAGGGCATTGTAATAGCAGGAGAAACCCACCGATGCCGTTGCACGCCGCTGTCTTCACCCTGCTTCTCACCAGGTCCCCAGCCTTACGTAACTGAGCCTTCCTAAGTCTCCGGAGCCACATTTTTTTCCCTTTTGGCAGCAGGCTTCCGCTGTGCCCTCCCCTGAACCCCTGCTGCGTGCAGCGTGACGGGTAGAGCTCCAGTTGCGTCAGCTCGGGGGTTGTTGCTAGGCAGAACGTGCGGCATCGTCCTTGAGGCCTCCCGGTGCCATGTTCGACCCTGCCGGGGCTGCAGCGTGGCAAGAGATGGGGCCAGCTGGGGGAAGTGAGAAAATAACGCGTGGGTGCTTGGAGAGGGCCTGCATAAACTTCCAAAGGTTACTCACGTCAGGTTTCAGTCAAAGGAAGAGAGAAACTGTGCAGCCCTCAGCAGAAAGCAGTCCAAACAGCTTCAATACAAGGCGTTTCTCTGTGAAAGGGTTTTGAAAGGTGCTATTCCATGCCCATAAGCCTTGGAGATGGTTGCACTGAGAAGTCTGCTTTCCAGTCTTGGGCTGAGGATCCTGGCTAGACCTTCTGGCTGCACTCCCCCACCTTCCAACCTGCCTCCAGCCCCGAATCCTTGGCCCCCGTTGTGGCCTCAGGAGAGCCCATTGGGGTACTGGGGACAAGAGCAGGTTGTGGCTCACCAGCAGTGTCAGCCCATCCACGGCGCTGACGGAAGGGGTTGCTCGGTGCGCCTGGGGAGGTACAGCCTTACTGCTGTTTGTGTAGCGAGCACGGGTTGAATCCTCCTCCAACTCAGGTGCAGGTATAAACAGGTAAAAGTCACAGTGACTACCGGCCTCTGCGTCTAAGGCATCGGCAGTCTGTTTGCTCAAAGGCTGGTGAGTCCCTCGTGTCTCTGGGGAACTCCTCAGTCTCTGGCCCTTTGCTGCCGTGGCAATAAAGGAAGGCTTGGAGCAGCCCTTGGAAGGCAGGAAGAGTGCAGATGCCTCTCATTTATCCTAGCCATGCAGGCATTATGAGGTGGGAAGGCATAGGTTCACATCACTTAGCAAAAAAGGGCCTTCTGGGAATGGTATAATCTGTGGGTTGCAGAACCATCAGAGAGGGAAGAATTGCATCATTTCTGCTGGCTTCCAGAATTATGAGTTTACTTGGGTCTTGCNCCTCCAAACCAATGACAATTTCAGCTTCCTTTAATCCTTCGAGTCCTAGTGCCTCCAAAACGCTGGCTAGAGAAGTGCTTTCCTGCCTTTAGCTTATGGAGGAAGATGCCTCCCGATTGCAATGAAGCCACAAACTGGTGTTTGCCAGCTGGTGCATTGGGATCCCAGAACCTCTGAGGTCAGGACAGACCGATGGCTTCCTCAGGCTTTACGGTCCGTCAGTCCGCTTTCAGCGAACGACAAGGTGCTAGTGCTGGAACACCTGGACTCGGCAGATTTGCCCCCAGCAGTGTTTGCAGACTGAGGAAAGTGGTGGCAAAGGATGGCGGCCCAGGCGCTCCAGGAAGCCAAGCTGTGTCCTTAGGCTGCCCCCAGAAAGAGTTAATGCGCAGCCACGTTCCAGGTGTTTGAAGTGACTACAGTTGCAAAGGGGAGGAGAGGTCATTTTTGGGTGGGGAGAGCAGCCCTCTCTGTGAGCCAATGGCTAAATGATTCGGTCTCAACGCCCAGTTTTGGGGATTATTTCATGGGCAAGAATTCACAGGACTTTCCTCTCAAGGGGATTTGTCCTGGATGAAAACTAGGGACTGGGCCCCCAGGCTTGTTGGTGTCTCCCTGTTTGTGCTGTAGAAGGTAAAGTGCTACGCTCCGGTGCCTTGCTTCTTTCAGGGGGGTAGTGGGGAGTTCTTCCCTGGCTGCCTACAATGAAGGTATCTATTGTGCTTGTGTCTGCAGCTCCCCTTTTCAGGAGAACCATGTCGCATGGTGGTGTAAGGGCTCTGCTAGAAGAGGCTGTATATTTGGCACACGGCCTGGCTGTTCAATTGAGATACGTGGCTCATTTCTAGGCTCGCTTTTTTTGTGCGGCCCTGCCGTATATTTCTTCAACTGACTTTCTTTTGGTAGAAAGGAAAGCCAGAAGGCTTCAGCAGAAAAGCTGAAGTCTTGCTTTGTGACCCTGTTGGATCAGCCTGAGTTGCTATAAATGGCCTAATAGGGCACTGCCGGTAGAGTAACTGCAGCAGCATGGGGCATCTCTAGATGCAAACTTCACTGAAACAGGGAGAAATTTGTTCAGATAGCAAATCCTGCCTGAACCAGGCGACGCTACGGCCCTTCTGGCTCGGTCTCTGTGGCACGGAAGGGGAAGCTGTGCTGTACTTGCGAGTATGGGTCTATGTAACTACCGTCAGGAAAGGGCCACTGTTCACTGAATTGCTTTTCGGTGGAGCAGAGAAATAGGATAGAATAGAAAGCGTAAGCAGTTTGTGGCAGGATTGCGAGGTAGCGTGCAAGAACGGACTTTATGTCTCAGGAGGTCTGCCTGCTCTGTGCCCTATCCCTAACCTGCAGGTGCAAAGCCCTGAGCCATCAGCAGTTTGTATGTTAGGCTTTTCCCGCCTGGTCTAGCCCGTGCTCTGGATATAACATGCTGAGATGTGTAAGTCACTTTTGTGTCCGTTTTTGGGTCTTGAAGGCAGCTGTTCCTCTGCTGTGCCTTGCTTGTTACTCAGCTTCACGTGGGATGACAGGCCCTTTGCTTGGGGCGGTGCCGCCTCCTGGATTTCCCTTTTGGCCGTACCGGTCTTGCTCCATTTCCTAAGCGTTGCCTTTTGCTCTAGGCTCTCTGGGCTGGGCTATTCTCTGCTGACAAAAGCAAGTGTCTAACCTCTATCCTGCTGCTGCCGACTGCATCCTGATAACATTGAAGAAGAACTACCTTTTTGGCATCTGATATTTGACTTAAAGGTGCTGCATTTCTGTCTGTAGACTGGAGGAACATTCTGGATATGGACACACATAGTGGGCCGGCCCTTATGTTTGCAGGTCGAGGTGTGCAAGTTGATAGCTGGGGGGAGAAAGTGGGTGACCTGGTCCTTCTGTCGGTGGAATACTGAATCTGCAGTCAAGCAGTGACTACAACGCGCTGCTAATTCTTGGCCGCCAGCTTTAGCGAGGCTTTCTCCTCAGTGCAGCAGGTCCGTGCTAGGCAGCGGTGGAGCTGACACAGAGAATTGTCTTTATCTTTGCCACCGTATTGCTCTCTCGCTTACGTGTGGGGTTTCGCTACGTCCTGGCACCAAGTACAGCCCGACTTGCTGCTGCTGCTTTGTCCATAGGCAGTAGGTAGAGTCTACAGCTTTCGGAAGTTTTACTTACGGGCTGCGCACCCAAATGGACGGATTCCTTGTTTCACGTGTGTTAACTAAGCTCAGGAAATTCGCTTTGCACTGACAGCTCTCAGGATGGACTCGTACCTGATCCAAGTGAATGGCCATGGAGATCGTGCCCCTATGCTAGATGTTCATCTCAAGAGCGCCGGGAACGCCGTATCACCGGGGAAGGCGAAGGGTCGGAAGCCGAGATGGGCCGTCAGGGCTTCCGAAATGTCAAAGAAGACTTTCAATCCTGTCCGAGCCATTGTAGACAGCATGAAGGTGGAACCCAACCCAAAGAAAGCCATGATCTCCTTGTCCTTAGGTGAGCATTGTCCTGTGGCTGAAGCCTCCGGGTATTTGGGTCAACTGTGTGGCTGGCAGATTGCAGGGCTCTGAAGCATAAAGTTTGTGTGAACACCGAGGGATAGGTCAGACAACCACAGAGCTCTGTGCCTGTCACAGATCGGTGAGAACTTTACTATTTTTTTAATCCTTGAAAAGGAGACCCGACGGTCTTTGGAAACCTTCCCACAAATGATGAGGTCACACGGGCTGTGAAGGAGGTTTTGGACTCGGGACAGTGCAATGGTTATGCTCCGTCTGTTGGTAAGTTGACAAAGCTCATCCCGTGGGACTTGGATGAAGGCACGTGCCAGCTCCTACCCCACAGCGGGTATACGGAGCCGACGGACATCTTTCCATTAGCGTCCTACGGCTGTCCTCACCAATAGTCACATGAATACGCAAGCACGCGTATCCCCCGGATACACCTGTGTGCTTTTTCCCGCGTGGGCTGTCTGAGGCCCAGAGCTCCTGCAGAAGCTGTTTGCCCTTTGCCCCAGCCATTGAGGCAGACGAGGTATCGAGAACCCGGAAGGGCTCGGGACCGTGTGTCACTGCTGTGGGTTATAGCCGAGCTCCTTTCAGATCTGCCTTAACCGGCACTCCCCCCCGGGCTCCCTGACTTCACTGACACAGTGAGCCTTGTTTGCAGTTAGTGCCAAAAGCGTGCAGAGAGCATAGATCGTGCCTGCATCACGGGACCCTCCGTGTGGTGACAGGGAGGGCTGCCCCAGTGCCATCACTAAACGGTGAAAGCCATGTCATCACACTTGGCTTCCTTCTGGCTCAGAAAACTCCCTGGCTGCCTTCCATTCTGCTCCTGTCAGTTCTGTCCCTAGGACACGCTGGGGCCAGAGCCTGCCTCCCTGCCCAAGGTTTGTACCTGGTCTTGGCCATCCTGGCCCAGCCTTGGCGCTGCATGGTGCTTGACCTGAGGCAGGAAAGTCTCTGCCGCCCGGGGACACCGCCAAATGGGCTTTCCCCAGCTGGGCAGCAGCTGTGAGCCTTGTACTGGTAAGAAGAAAGAAACAGTACCGGTAAGAGGAAGGAAAGAATCTGTGAAAACCTCCCTTCCATGTTCGACTCCTCTTTCCTCAGGCTACCAATCCTGCCGGGAAGCCGTGGCTGCGTACTACGACTGCCCGGAGGCACCGCTGAAGGCCCAGGTACCGGTGCCCAGCCAACGCGCTCCCACTGCAGAGCGGACAGGGTGCTGCTGCCTGCAGACTGTGGGGCACGGGGGCCCTACCCCAGCTCTCACTCCCTGCCCAGTTACAGAACTAAAGGCTAGACAAATCACCTTGTCCTGAGGTGGCCTCCTACTGCTCCCATCCCTTCCCTGAGCCCTTCACCTCCACCCTCCCCAGAAGGAGGTTGTGCTTTCCACCAGCTAAAGTTTTCCTGCTTTCTAGTCAGGCTTGGGCACTGTCTTTTTGGCCGAGAAGCTCTACCTGGAAGAGCTGAGCCTGGATGTTGTATCACTCCTGTGTGTTTGGAGTACTTCAGAGTGGCTATGCTTCCC
This sequence comes from Platysteira castanea, assembly GCA_013397175.1. Taxonomy (NCBI): domain Eukaryota; kingdom Metazoa; phylum Chordata; class Aves; order Passeriformes; genus Platysteira; species Platysteira castanea. Next base: position 1,394,431 of record VYXC01011246.1, on the reverse strand, counting down.
ACTGACCTCTCTGTGCTCTTTGCAGGATGTCATCTTAACGAGCGGCTGCAGCCAGGCCATAGAGCTTGCCTTGGCAGTGCTGGCCAACCCAGGCCAGAACATCCTGGTGCCGCGGCCTGGCTTCTCCCTCTACAAGACTCTGGCATTGTCTATGGGGATAGAGGTCAAACTCTATAACCTCTTGGTAAGTGATGGCAGGACTGGAAGGGGCAGCCCAGACATTTCTCCTCTCAGAAATACGCTGGCCCTGCCTGGGAAGTGGGTGAAGAGGACATGAGTAGCCCTGGGTGCCCTGGCACACCTGACCCTGTGTGGCAAGTCCAGTTCCTCAGTTCTTACTTCCCTCTCTCTTCTCTTCTCTTCACTTCACTAGCCAGAGAAGGCCTGGGAAATTGATTTGGAGCATTTGGAGTCTCTGGTGGATGAGAAAACAGCCTGCCTCATTGTGAACAACCCATCGAACCCCTGTGGCTCTGTGTTCAGCAAGAGCCACCTCCAGGAGATCCTGGCAGGTGAGCCTGCCTGCGTGCATTTCTGGGGTCTGGGGCGTGGTTGCAGTCTAGTGTCTGTCCCCGTTGCCCGTGTCTCAATCACTGCAGCACCGTGGCCCAGGGCTTTGCTTCTGACTGACTCCATCTCAGGAATGAGGGCTCGCTCAGTGTGAAGGTCTCGCCTTATCCGGGCGAGAACATGCGGAGCGTGTGTCTTCCTCGAAAGCTCTGTGTGACTTGGACTGCTCATTTGTCCCCTCTGGCTCCTCAGGAGGAGTGTTCACAGGAGCCCTGTGCTTCCTGAGCCCTGTCCTGACAGGGAGGGCTGTGCTGCCAGTCCCCACCGATTGAAGCAGAACTAGGCTCAGTCAGGCAGGGATCCCCAGTGGTCAGGCTCTCCAAACGAACAGTCTGTAGGAGGAAGATAGGAGCCCCGTGCCCTGAGACAGAGCTTCCCTCAGAGCCTGCCAGGCCCTGCAGCAAAGGGCAGGTCTGTTCCCACGGAGGATGCAGGGTGGCCAGGCTGAATGCCCTCTCTCCCACAGTGGCATCAAGACAGTGTGTGCCCATCCTGGCCGATGAGATCTACGGAGATATGGTGAGTGTCGGCCGCAGTCCTTTGCGCTCCCAACGCTACCTGTCCTTTTTGATGCACGTAACCCTTGGCCACAGCAGCCGGGGTCCGCTCCCCTGTGCCTGGGTCCGTGCCTGGAGCTCCTAGTCCTTTGGTGCACAGTCCTAGGGGAACCTCTCACGTCCAGCTCCCTTCCCCTTCCCGACCGGCTTGCTTTTATGTAAGCGCACTTACCGCGTTCACACTTTGAAGCTGTGAGTTTTCGCCGCTGATTTCCCATCATCCCTTCTTGTTAAGCCTCGTGCACGTGCCCGCAGTTCTCACTGTAAGAGGCGGGAACAGCCCTAACACCATCTCCTGTCATAGGTATTTGCTGACTGCAAGTATGAACCCATAGCAACTCTGAGCACCAATGTGCCAATCTTGTCCTGCGGTGGCTTGGCAAAGCGATGGCTAGTCCCTGGCTGGCGGATGGGCTGGATCCTAATTCATGACAGGAGAGATATCTTTGGTAATGAGGTGAGAACCGCTGAGTGTTGCTGTCGTGGCAACAAACTTGCAGAGTCTTCAGTATGTGGATCGCCAGGTCTTTAACTGATAACAGGCAGGTACTGCTCTTTCGCTCTCACTTGGGTGTCGCCCAATTGTGCCTAGTGCTTTTCTGCACCTTTAGGCTCTTCATGTCCCTTCCGTACTCCGTCTGCTCCCAGACACGGCCTTCTACCCACATCTACACTGTAACTCGCTCCGTGTCTCTGCTGCTCGTTAATATATGCCTCGTCCTTTTTCTGCGCTTTTAACTTCTCAAATAGCTCCAGTGTGCACCGAAAGTATTGCATGGCTTATCCGGCACGTGGAGTCCGTGTGTGGCGTCTACGTGCTCTTACATGGTTTCTCTTAAAAGTAGAGCAAAGCACCTTGCCGTGCTGCCAGTACTTTATCTGGCTATTTTTCAGCTGTGTTACAAGGACAACCATCTACTGCAGTGACCTTTCCACCTAGAAGGCTCTCTGCAGAAGAAGAGGGAGAAGAGAGGACCAAATGAGTGAGCAGAAAAGCTAATGTTGATTGTCCTTACCTGGCTTTGAAAGTGTGGATTGTGGGCACAAACCTAAGGGAAATGCAAAGTTGTATTTGGAACAGCTCTGGCTTTATTTGTATTATCTATATTCCAGCCTGGTTTGGGTCAGATTGGGAAGCTCCAAAGGTTGTCTCTGTTGGCGTTTCAATCTGCAACGGAGGAACAGAGAACGACACTGTAAATAGTCTGCTAAACCTGGCACGTAGTCACGCGAATGTTCTTTAGTACTCTGTATGCTCACTGAAGAGAGGGGTGCGAACAGCTGTAGAAATACAGGAAGTGGGCCTTGGAGCTGTTCCTTTCCTTTAGGGAAGCATCATCTAAGCTGCAAATGTGATGTTTCCTCAGATCAGGGATGGCCTTCTAAGACTGAGTCAAAGGATCCTAGGACCCTGTACAATTGTCCAAGGAGCACTGGAGCGTATTTTGCACCGAACGCCACCTGAGTTCTACCACAATACCCTAAGCATCCTCAAGGTAAGCAGGCCGTAACAGATCAAGAAGGTCTGTAGGAGGGAGTCCTTTCTCTCTAGTTCGTCATTATTCGCCTCCTCCCCCGCACTTGGAGGTGCAGTTTTGGCTGTAATTATGATGGCCTGACAAATCAAATTCCAGCAAGAGACACTGTAACAGGCAGAAATACTGCCTGTGATAAATTTCAGGCGGCCTAGCTCTGCAGCTGGAGCCCCTGACCCAGGGGATGGAGTTTGGCATTGACTTGCTGAGCTCAGCTCCGTAATGCCTGCTGCACTCGAGGCCGTGATCTCCCATGCTGTTTGCATTTGTTGTCTTTTATTTGCAGTAGGCAAACCTGTTCATAGTCCCAGTCCAGAGTTTGGCTTCCATTCGTTGAGCTGCTTCCTGGAATTTTCCCATTTTGAAATTTCTCCCTTTTGCTTTTCAGTCCAATGCTGACCTTTGTTATGCTGCCTTATCAGCTATCCCTGGCCTTCAGCCCGTCAGGCCTGCCGGAGCCATGTACCTCATGGTAAGTGAGGATCGCCAGCACTATCGCTAGGTCTGGTTGCCAGAGTTGGTCGGTGTTTCAGATTGGTGCTTGCCACCAGGTCTCTGTTACCGTGCATTTTTCATATTGCCCTGTGCGGTGAATGCATCCCTTGGTCGCTTTAGAAGGCCAGGACATGTTGTTCGCTGCTCACAGAGCAGAGGCCGGTACGCTTCACCCGCTTGCTCCTGCACAGAACTCCGTGACTCGTACTTTGCGAGACGAGGCTGTTTTACCCACATACGAAGCCAGCTGGCAGCGGGAAGCCCCTATACGATGAGGCAGATTATTGTGCCTCCCGTAGAAGATGTAGCCTTCTTTGTACTAGCACGCCTGTCTTCTGCCTGTGGCGTTGCCTCTTCTTCTGCCTTTTCCCACGCCTGTTTTCTTTAAAGTTCGTAATGTGCTGAAATTTCCTTTTTCATCTCATGAAGCTCAATGGAGACATCTACGACGCTGTAACTCATTTTTAATTTTTTTATTTTTCCTTTTTTATTGTTCTGTCTCATAATGTCTCCAGTTTTTCATTCACTCTTAAAAAGTGGACTCAGAACTGGAGAATACTGCAGTATCTGTCTCACTCATTTCTGCAGATAAATCCTTATCGCTTGAGCCTGTTTCCAATTTTACCCAGAGCTACACGGGTCATTTTGCTTACGCTTTTTACGTAGAGGCACAGCTCTAAGATTCTTTCACATTTATTGTATTTCTGCAGTAGCTGACCATCTCTTTCAAATTAAATCATGTGGTTATTTTTGTTTTCTACTCGCTCTTTCAGAACTTCTGTATGCAAATTATCTCTCAAATTATCTGTTTAAGAATATTTTCATGCGATGTTTAAAATCATCTTTGGTTATAATAGTCAGTCTGGATGGGGCCCTGAACAAGCTGATCTAGCGGGTGGCAGCCCTGCCCATAGTGGAGCATTGGAACTAAATGAGCTTTAAGGTCCCTTCCAATCCAAAACCGTTCTAGGATTCAGGCCAAACAAATGGCCAGAATAGCACTGTCTTTATGTGAGAGATAGACAGCTGCCTTCTTTCCAAATAGAGAAAAGAAATATTTATTGAAGATTTTAGCATTTTCTTGTCATTTTACCAATTATATCATCCTACAAGGATCTATTTTGTTCATGATGTTGTAGACCTTGCTGTATTTCTTTTTATTTTAAACCAAGGCATTAGTTTTTTTCCTGCATGACAGAATTATCAATGCATATTGAGTTGTCTCCCAAGCTCCGTCTCAATGTCTTATTTATTCCTTTTCACTTCTAATTGGCTACTGTGTCTTTGCTATCAGGTGTTTTTTTACTGAAGCCTCATTTAACTGAAATTCCAGCTTTAGGTAGTTAATGAAGGCTTTTTGAGATGCCCAGTTTTCATTTGCTTCTTTCTGTCTTGCATCCCAGGTAGCCCAAATCATGAGCAAAAATTGAGGGCAGACAGCTGCACTTGACCGGGAAGTTGTTGGGCCACGTGTGTAAACAAAGACACTGTGGATAGTTTTGGGGCCCTTAATTGCCGTGTTACCTCCCTCTGCTGCAGGTTGAGATCGAGATGGAGCATTTCCCGGAGTTCGAAAATGATGTGGAGTTCACCGAGCGACTCATCTCGGAGCAGTCTGTGTTCTGCTTGCCAGCCACGGTGAGCCTAACGCTGAGAGCCCCGAGGAGCTGCGAGGCCAAAGCGTGGTGGGCGAAGCTGTAGGGGTTTGCATCCCTGAGCTCCGAGAACAGGCTGGGAGTTACGTATGCGAGTGTCCTTGGTCTGTAATAGTGTGTAGGAGCTGGCTGTCAGCTCCTAGTGCTATGTGTGGCAGTTTCTGGCTCACTAACAGCCCTCAGTCAGGCTGCCAGGATCTTCCCAGCTTCAGGCTCGCCCAGTATTTCTCAAGCTGGCAGAGCTGTATCCCTGAACTCCATATACCCCCACACCTTCTTGCTGAAGGTGCTCCCTCGGAGGACTGTTCCCACCTACGTTCCTTTCCTCGGTCTGTTTCTGGTCCCCCACCCCTGTAGACATAGGGAAGGCCGAGAACGTCTGCGCCTTGCATTCGCTTCCAACACTGGGTATGGACAGGGCCTTAAATATTCTCCAGCCCTCTCCTTCTCTAACTCCCTTCAGCCCATTCCCAGCACGGTCCGGTCTGCATAATTCACACAAAGTCCCTGGCCTGTCACCCTCACAGCATCATGTCTACACAGATGGAGATGGAAGATTCGCTTGGAACGGGAAAAACGGTCTAAGGGCACAAGAACCAAGCCCTGCTGCTCTACACTGATCGTATTCTTGTGCTGATGTGGCTCCTGATGCCAAGGCAGGGCTCTAAAACTGGCACTATCCCGGGTAATCTGCCAGCTTCATCTTTTCTCATTTCAGTGCTTTGAGTACCCGAACTTCTTCCGCGTAGTGATCACCGTGCCCGAGGAGATGATCTTGGAGGCCTGCGGTCGCATTCAGGAGTTCTGTGAGATGCACTACCAGGGTGCTGAGGGGGCCCAGGATCTGGAGTGTGACAAATAGCTACAGCTGGCCCCCTGCCTGTGTCAGGCCAGACCTTGTACGAGGCAGCGGCCAGGCAGGCAAGGCTGCTTCCAGCCAGGCCCACCTCTCCCTGCCTGTAAGCAGCCACTGTCCCGCTGCTTGGCTTTTTGTGCTCCGTAGACTCCTCAGCATTGTGGGAAGAAGAAGCCACTTCTCTCTGCTCCTCCATTACACCTTGCACATCCTCTTGCTTCCGGTCTCCCGTGTCTCCGTAGACTCGGCATCTGTGCCCTCTCTTGGTCTGTGCTGCCTGTGAACCAGCTGCAGGCAGGGGCAGAAGGCTGTTCCTGGGTCGGACCCTGTGGCAAAGGCCTTGTTGGCCTGTGGATCCTGTGCGGGCCACACTTCCCCTCGGGGTCAGAGGAAGGCTGCTGTCTTGGAGGATAAGAGAAAAGTACCCACCTCTCACTTCCCTATGTTACCTTAGGAGGCCAGAGCTCTTGATACCGAGCCCTTTGTGTGATAAAGGGAGTAAGTTATTGTAATTTTTTTTATTAATAAAGATTCTGACTTGGCACTCCCGCACTGTCCTACTGTTGCGCTAGGTTGGGCTTGGTCGCTGTGTGGGTCACCTTTGCTCACCCCATGGTGTTGCGGTGCCCCAGGCATGTCCCCGCCCGCCCAAGGCCATCCCGTGTGCCAGCAGGGATATAGTGAGAGTGTTTCAGACCCCTAAAGGAACCCTCCGACCCTGAGAGCAGGATGGGCCCTTCAAGCTTGGCACAGACCAGAGCCAGCCCCTGCTGCCCCAATGATGCTGGCAGCTCGCTGTGGCAGCCCGCTGTGGCAGCCTGTCTGCTCCTCACAGAACAGTCCTGTCGGCATCTTCTCCTTGGCCCTCACAGCCTCCTCCGCTGTGGACCCCAGCAGAGCAGAGGGCTCTCTGCTTGCTGCCGCAGGGAGGTAACTGTCCCCAGGACTGGAGCCAGCCGAGACTAAGTATTCAAGGCTGGGGCAGCCACACAACATTTCCTGCTGTAGTGGTGAATCATGGGGTGGCACCCCATGGCTCGTACTATACGTGGTGTTTGTGACGTGCCAGCGTTACCGGGGTTACCGACTGCCGAATAGGTCAGCTCCGTAAAGTAACAAGGAATCGGTGGCCTGTTATCTGTTCGTTGGGTGGAAATGGGAGGATGTAACAAGTAGATGATAATGCCCATTGCAACATACGTTCTGGTGAGCTGCTCGGGGGAGCCATTTCTGGAACTGACAGAGGGGCAACTTGTGGATTGCCTCACATTGCCACCTTCAGCTCTGTTCACCCGTCCTCCCACAGAATTGGGATTCGCAGGCCAATCCTGCCTCCCCAGTGACAGGAAAAGTGAGCTAGCTCTAGATTACATGCTGCCAGTCCTGCCAGGTTCTGTAGCTGTCTCATTGTCTCCCTTTACCTTGCCCAGTACGAAATCTGGGTACCGGTACTCCATCAGAGGGGAGGTGTCTGAGAAAGATAGCAGTGTATGAAAAGGTCTTTGACGTGTCAGCTGAGTGCCCCTGCTACATCTTTTCCTTTCAAAGAAAGCAATCCCAGAACAAAAAAGAGAGGGAAGCTGGGGCTATGGGTGAATGGTACACAGCTTCAGAGATTTCATTCCGTTAGACCTTCAAAGAAAGCCGAATAACCTGAGCTGCTTAAGACAAAACATTGACAAGTAACAAGCAGGGCGGTTGGGCCAGGAGACCTTTACAACATGATGTTGCTGCATTGTTATGCCATCTTGAACCTCCTAAAGCTTTCAAGTTCCATCTGCTTCCTTCAACTCTTCTCCATGTACCTTAGGTTCTGTGGCTTTAATCCCCGTTACTAATAAACAGATCCTGGTTTTAGAGAAAGCTGCTCCTTTAAGATCGCTCTTCCTTCAGGAACTCCTTTTCTTTCTGAGTCCCTTGAGAGATGTCTGTTAACATGCAGATATTCTGCAGTAATTAACATGGTCCTGTTTCTTTTTGACCCAGCAGCGTGTGACTGGGAAGGCTGAGAGAGCCAGAGACAGAGGCGTATGTTTACCTCATAAATCTCAGGAAATTTAGATTTCTCAAGGCCACATCCTACATTGTCATCTTTGGTAAACATAACACTGCCTTCTGACCACACCTAGGTTTTCCCTGATGCGAGAGCAAACTAGCATTAAACCACAAATGTGCTGGTATCATTTTTCAGGTATTATACTCACAGATGCTTTGCGTCATAGCGCGGGTGTAGGCTAGAGCACCCTGCCAGCCATACAAACTGGCCTAAGCAGGACTTTGGAGGTACTTTGTGCCAAAGAAAACCCCTTCAGCACTGAGACCAAGGAAGAAGTCAAGACATGGCTCTGAAGCTGCTCTTCGGGGACGCTCAGACAAGATCTGCAGAGCCGTAGCAGAACTGCCCCAGTGCCCTTAAAACTGATTGTGGGAAAATAAGGGAAGATTGGCAAGGAAAATTGTAAACACATTCAAGTGTCTTGCAGGCAGTGTGGAAGGCAGGAAGTGTAGGAAAACACATATATTACACTCATTTTTGTATAGTCTTGTGCGTTTGATAAGCGGTACATCTGTGTTTAGTTAACATAGGTCTGAGCTAGACTTAGAACCACCCCACTGAATGCGCTTGACATTCTGCTCTGCTGCAGTAAAGATCAAATCCCCGTGGTAAACTATGCCTGTAATAATCCCTGATACACATGTGAAAACATAGGGTTTGGCGATCCTTGAGCACGGACCGGACTCCACAGTGCTTGTGGATCCCTGTTTGTGCCCCTCTGCCTGGGTCCTGCTTTGAGGATCCCCTGGTTGGTGAGATAATGGGAATAAATTTACTCTGCTCTGCATTTCACCTGCGTTCTTGTGGTTGTTCCTACATCCTGCCTATCCTCACACACCGATCCACGGCAATCCTCCCTGTCTTGGCTGGGGAGCGACAGTGGTATACCCTGGCACAGGCTTGCGGTGTGCTTCTGCTCTTTTCTGTGCTGTCTGGACTGGCCATGCTTAGGATTAGGGTGATCTACCTCAGACATGGGGACCTAGGCAAGGAGGCAGCCTCATGCCTAGTGCCCTTTTTGGGAAAGGAAGGAACTTCTCAGCTTATGGGCAATGCGGGTGAAGTGTACTAGTCCTCAGCTTCCAAAGGGGCTCTCGCCGTAGGTTCAACCCCGACGGGGAAACCGGCACTGCAGGCAAGCTGGGCTAAATTGCACTTGCCAGCAGTGAGACCATCAGCTCCCCCAGGTGCTTTAGGAACCGAATGCAGCCCAGCTCCTGTCTCTGGCCTCACCCGTTCCCTCTTCCGGTAGCCCTGCCCGCCTTCAGCAGGTCTGTAGACCAGAGGGGGGACCCTGACGGTCTTCCTGCCTCGGGGCCGTGGCCTTTGGCTGCAAGAGCCTGTCTACGCTAGCCTGCTCTCTACCGTCATGTAGCCATGCTGTACACCTGCAGTGGGAAGATGTGGTTTTCACTGATCTGGACCCAGGATGGTGGCAAGGAAGCAGTCCGGGGGATGGTGGTGGAGGCCCTGGTGAACCAGAGCCCAGCCTTTCGGGGAGCTCAGATAAGCGTGGCAGTGGAACCCCAAGGGAAGGTGTCTGTGAAAGACTTTGCATGCGAGGCCTAGCACACAACCTTGTTCTCCCAGGATGTGCTGCTCTGTCAGCGGCCAAAGGAGCTGACCTGCTGTGGTGGCATTACCCACCAGAGGCACATAGAGGTTTCCACAAGCATGAGAAGTGGCCAGGGAAAGACCGTGGACGTAAGAGGAGGTGGCAGTAGTGGGCTGGGAGACAGTACTTACTTGAGGTGACTGGGAGGGATTTGTAAACCAGCGTGTGAGAGCGTAGAGGAGCTCTGCAGGAGAAGGAAGGCTTAGCGCGGTCAAAGTCATACTATGGACAGGACAGCCGCACCAGACACATCCTCAGCAGGGTTCTGGTAGCTAGAAGGCACCTACCAAGCTAGCGAAGCTTAACAACTGGTCAGAACAAGGCTGAGGTCGTAGCTTCTACACTAGCTTTCGGCCTCTGTCCCCAGCAGTGGGAGAGCCTCCCTAGGGGCAGAAGCACTGGGATCTTCCTCATAGTTTGGCTGTTTGGCATGGGCTCTTACAGTGCTGGGAGCCCAGATCTATACTAGCCCTTGGCTTTGTCACGTATTGTCTTTGGCTTCCTTATTTGTCTTGGGTCAGTGTTCCCTGAAGCTTTGCCAAAGCAAAGAGGTGTTGTCAGTAAGTCTGAATTACCTATTTCCTGGATGCCTGACAGAAGTAGTTGGTGCTAGCACAGGGTCTTCTGCACTCCAGTGCATTGCATGGGCTATGCGTGCTTCAGGTCTGCTTGTTGCTGTTGTTTCTCTCAACTCTAAACTAGCTGTTCTGCTCCTGTGCTGATTTCTGGTTTTAGACTGCCTGTGTACGTAAAGAAGGCAGAAGCTGACCAGTGAAATTAATTCAGAAGTTGAATAACTACTTCTTTTTTTCTTACTATTTTTGCCATTTCTGTAATGTGTTGGTAAAGTATTATGTGACATCCTTCTTTCTCTCATGTTTTCTCATTTTCCTGTTCCCCCACCACTTGATATTAGATTGCTGTATTACAGTGAAGACATACAGGCAGCATGATGTTTGTTGTTCCGGAGCCGGAGGTTTCCTCCTTCAAGTGTCACAATGTGCAGGTCTCGGGAAATATGGTGTGCCGGACCGGTTTGCCCTCCCAAATCTCGAATCCAAGGAAGAGCACCTTCTCCTCCTCTGCGCAACTGCTCGTGCCACAAAGGATGCCTTGTGGAAAGCTCAGACAAATAACTGGAATGTGGCATCTACACAAGTGGAAAAATCTGTTTGACCCTTTGAAAACAGACGACTGCGCAGTAGTATTCAGTGCTGCCATAAAGCCCCCATATTGGTGCCGCTATCTTGGGCAAACTATGTACAGCTGAAACAGAAGTTTTGATACATCTCTGTTCATGCAACTGTTGGCCAGGGAGGAATAATGCTTCGGGAAGAGCCACTCAAGTGGTGTGGCCTTTACAAAGGTCTTCTAACACCTAATGACATACAGGTAAATCCCGTGTGCCAGCGCAGGGCATGGGCACACATAGCGGAAATCCTGGTTGCACTGAACGTTGCGTGGTTCTCCACAGGGCCCTACCTGGATCGCTGCCGACTTCTCACCTTGTTTCCCAGCCCAGGCTTACCAGGGCTTGACCATCTGTGTTTGTAATACAGCAAGTGAAAGGGAACATGACCTGCCCCATTCAGATTGTCCCTCCTGCTGGAAGGACCAGCCTTGCCCAGATTTTTTATTTTGCTGTCTCCTATACTCCATTTGCCCTGAGAACAGCAGTGAGTTCCTTGGGTACAGAGGACACCATTAAGAGGTCTATATCTCTCCAGACTGTGTGACAGAATCTATAAGATCTAGAATAAGAATGACCCAGAGCAACTGTCTCTGTGTGGAAGTATTTCTCTCGAGCCCAGTGCTGCCCTGTTTCACTACCTCACCTGGCACAGTCCCATTGCAGCTCCAGCACCCTTGTGAATCATTAACAGGCCAAGTCCAGCTGCTCCTTTCACAGCTTGTCCTTTCACACGGTTTTCTTTCCCAGCCCCCAAATGTTTAATTCAAGCAAGGTACAGACAGAGAAGAGTCAAGAAGATTTTATGTGAATCTGCATCTGCTGACAACACGACAAGCAGCCAGAACAATAGTAGGGATACATGCTCTATCTCTGCACTCACGCTGGGCAAGCTGGTCCTCTTTGCAACTTGTTTTTCCTTTCCTGACACTCTAGAGACATCCCTGCTCCTGCTTTTACAGGCAGCAATCTCTCTTGGGGCTTGCAACAGCAGTTAAAAGCACCTTTCAGTTCCCTTCATGAACTTCCTGGCCCTGCTCCTTTACTAGCAGCACCTGGTCAGTTGCACCCCTGCAAGAAACTGCCATTCCTGTACTTTTTGCATAGTGCAGGGCGGAGTTTTCTAGTTTGAGGCTGGTCAAAGTAGGCGGGCAGTGTAGAGCAGTCAGTCCTAGAGCTGGCATGTACGCGAAGAGGACGGGAAGGGGCAGGCACAGGTGTAGGTAGGAGCTAAATACGCGTTTATATGAGACGCCGGCACGAAGGCAGAGCGCCGGTACGTGAATGCACCGTAGTTCGTGTGACTGCCTGGAGGCATGCGTACCACAGCAGTGAACGTGTGTGAGGGCAACTTAGCTTGAATCGGGTCTGGCAGTGCTCCAAGAAGACTTGCTAAGGTGAGATTTTCAACCATTTCTTGGAATCCAGCATGGATGTTCTTGATGCCAGCAAATTGTGACAAATTTCTGCAGACAGAAGCTGTGGGTCTGGCTAGAGGGTAGTTCCTGCTTCTCCAGACGGTCTTCTCAGTGCCCCTGGTCAGCTTTTCCCACTAGTGAGTCATGCCAGCTGCTCACCTCTGAATGGGCAGATGACTTCTAATTCTGCAGAAACCGACCAGGCCAAATTGAAGCAGCATTTGAAAAAGCTGTGAGCAACCATCCGTGCCATCAAAGACCAGTGACTGGGGCATCTCTGGTGCCAGATCCCCTTTGCTATACTGCTGCCATTACAGCAATGGGGAACCTGTACAGGTCTGGAGAACTCCCTCAGACTGGCAGAGCACTCAACATTAGTTTGCCCAGCACAAGGTATTTTTGGGCGGTAACTGTCTCACACCTGCCACAGATACGCACAAGTTTTTGGGGGGGTTTCTTTGTTTGTTTGTTTGTTTTGGGGTTTTTTTGGTTTTTTGTTTGTTTTTTTTTTTTGAGACTAGCTGCTCAGGCAGTATTTGCCATGGGATACTCTAGCACGGTGGGACCGGATGGTTGTATTTTTCGGCAGTTTCTATATTGCATACTTTGTGCCCTGAGCTTCTTCCCGTTCTTTCTGCTCTCGGCCAAATCTTGGCTCATCTCTGTTAGCACACAGTAACAGTGTGCTTTTCTTGTTCTGCAGCTGAGATTGTCTCAATCATTCTGGGCTGATCTTTACTTGGCAGCTCTGTGAGGGCTTCATATTTTCGCTTTTGCAATATGAAATTAACTCAGCCACTAGTGACTCTGGATGTTTGCTGTAGAGAAAACGTGATTAAACTTGAGACCTTAGTTTAGAAACATCCCAGCTCCCATGACGGAGAAATACGGTGGTGAAAAATAAGGTTATATAATTAGTATCTCTCTCATATTAGGAAATGTAGGATAGATAGTATAGTACGATGCTGCTCTTTTATTCCGCTTCATCAGGCACACAATTCATTTCAGTCCTTCTACCCTCTGTGGAACAGACTTGTGAGGGCAACAATTATCACTATTTCTTATAGAAGAGTGAAGAAGCTGTTGAAACTTTGGTCTCACATGAGGTCATTTCTATCAAAAGCAGTCACTCTCTGAAATGTCTAAAACATCCAGCTATCCCACCCTGATTTGATTCAAGATAAAAGTTTACTTTTGTTTCCGGAAAAAACCTCGATTCCATTCTCATACTCAGGCCGCTCGCATGTAGGTTTCCAAAGAAACAGCTATTTCTGTGGTTTTAAATCCACCTGGGTATCTATCTTCGTGCCGTTGTTTGTGTCCGCTCAACAGAGTTTTTCTCAATTAATAGCTTCTGGCTATATTCCAGGAATTCGGTCAGGAATTAGAATAACGATATTAATGGTGCCAAACGGAAGCAATATCACCAAAGTCCATTTGGAAGCCAGGACTTTGGTAAACGCTGTTTGTATTCATTTGCAAGGAGGAAGCTGATGTATCACTTACTTTTACAACAGTCTTTGTTTGCAGCTCTTCCTAAGATCGGTCCAAATAGCAACCTCATTCGGCTCCTTATCGGACCTGAACGCTACGGGCCATTTGTGTAACCAAAAAAATCAGAGGGCTTCTTGTCCAGGAGACCAGAATGATGTGGTCCCTCCCTAAATGCACAGCCCCATCCTTGCAAGACATTACTAAAGTAAAATTCATATTGTGGTAGCACCTAAAGGCAACAATCAGGCTTACCGATTGGGCTTATTATTGTCCTCAGGCTGAGAAATTATAATTGCTGCCTTATAAACCCTAAGCTCAACACAAATGCACAGCAGGTAGCTTAGATAAACGAGCCAATTTATACATTTATGTTGGAGGTACAGATTAGTACTGTTCCTAGTTCGTTAGCAGCAGTGACTGTACCTGAAAATCTAAAACATCGGTACTTGGAGGAACTGAAATCACAGGAGGAGGCACCCCCGTGCAAATTAGTCTGAAAGCTTTGCTGCGGAGGAAAACTTAGGCGGGGCGTAAGGAGGAGGTTAGGGAAACTTTGGGAACATTCATAATTACTGTGGACCCAGATGACATGGCAAGCGTGTAGCAGCGAAGCGGTGTCTGCATCGCAGCTGGTTGAGTCATTTTATACCTCTGCTGCTTGAGTAGGGGGGCTGCTGCTCTGCATGGGCATGGCTGCTTGAGTCTCGTGCAATTGTGGACCGCACAAAAGCAGTGTACACAGCTGTAAGGGCCTGGGCTCAGATGCTGCTCTGTCCAAGATGAACACCTTGCCCTAAAGACCCTGCTCTCTCTGTCCTGTCTTGCTGTGGATTTCCCTGGAAGGACTGACCATGACTAGGAACCAGAAAAGTTTTTCAGTTTTAGTTCACCTTGGAAAATATAAAGCATCTGCACTAGCAAGAGAGGTCTGTCTCCACCGTGGCGACTGCCAACATGGCAGATGGTGGTGGGGAGCGCTCCACGCTGCCTGGGCTTCGGTGCTGCCCGAGGAGCCTGTCCCCAGGGGCGGCCCACGCCGCGGACGCCCAACCTGTATTTGGGGCACAGTCAGGCGCCGCTGGGGGACAGAAGGAGAGCGCACGAGACAGGAGTAATTGGCAAAGTGCGCTTTAATGTGCTTTTAAAAAATTTAATGAATTCTTTCTACCTCAGATCCCATCTTCAATGGTGTACTTCCTGCAGATTCCTATGCCGGCTGGTGTTCAGGCTATGAATTGTCCCTGTGGCGTTTTCACGTCATGTCCCCAGTGGCATGAAAATTATTAAACATTTTCCAATAATTCAGTCAACCTCCACAGGCAGAAGAGAGGTTTAGTGTATGAAACAAGGAGCCAGCTTTGGGCAGACCTTTGAGTTCAACTAGCACATTCTATTGTACCTCTTCTCACGAAAGACCTATAGGATGAGTGAGGTCGGAGGGAGGGGATAGCAGGTGACGGTCTTTACAAAGGAGTTAGGCTAAGAAGGGGGTTAGTAGAGCGGGTAAGCAGTTAAGCGTGCCCGCACAAAGATGGAAAAGATAAACCCTTGTGGGTTTTTCTAGCAAAATTGCATACAAAGCTCTGCCTGTGGAGGAGATATTGTTGTGCTTGGATTTATTACAGTGCCAAGCTTCTTCCTCTTGTATGTGAAGTTTTGAGAGTGGTGACAATAAATGTTTCCTGAAATTTCGAAAGGAATATAATCAAAACAAATGGAAACCTACATTGTATGTTTACAGCATTTTGGCATAAAAATAATTGGAAATATTGGTCAGAGTAGGTGTTTAAAAGTAACAATGTGGAACTGTTGAATTCTCCACAAAAAGCGAGGTTTTGCATCTTTCCTTCATAAAAATTGCCAGGATCATTTGCAGGGATTATGTGCGTGAAGTACGCATTTGTGTGCACGGACTTACTTCAGTGCACTCAGCTAGCTCTTAAACTTTGATATAAGTGCAGACAAGCTTTTCAGTATCTTCCAAGACCACATTACTGACAAACTGTGCTTTTGCTGCAGAAAACCTTCAGCCCCGCGGTACTTGCGTCCTTTGCAAAGACATCCTGTATGGTGGTTGTCACAGTGTCACTAGTAGTGTGGCAGCTTTCCAAAACCCTGTGCCTGCAGAGAGATGCACAGGAGCCTGATGTACCACATCCTGCCTTTTTTGTGATGTTGAACTTCCTCTGTCTCTGCAGGTCCCTTGCAATCATGGTGAAGTCTAGAAGAGTGCAGGTGCTCCTGTGTCTAGTAGTTCTGTCCTTCCTTCTGATCCACTTCCTACCCTGCAGCAACAATGCCCACATGGAAGAAAAACCTTCTCCTGTCCACATCCTCATTCTCTCCTCCTGGCGGTCAGGATCTTCCTTCACTGGACAAATCTTCAGCCAGCACCCCAGTGTCTTCTACCTGATGGAACCTGCATGGCACGTGTGGGTTACAATGTACCAGAACAGTGCAAAAGTCTTACATATGGCAGTGCGGGACTTAGTCAGGTCGGTCTTTCTGTGTGACATGTCTGTATTTGATGCTTACATGTCTAGCCAGAAGAAAAAGTCTGATTTATTTCAGTGGGAGACAAGCCGAGCCTTGTGCTCCCCACCTGCCTGTGACTCGTTCAGTCGCAGTGACATAATCTCGGCAGGCAATTGCAAAACAATCTGTGGCAAGTACCCATTCAGCAAGGTGGAGGAAGCCTGTAAAACCTATAGCCATGTCGCCATCAAGGAAGTTCGGTTCTTTGACCTGAAAGTTCTCTATCCCCTTCTCACCGATCCATCCCTGAACCTCAAAATCATTCACTTGGTACGTGATCCTCGGGCTGTGTTCAGGTCCCGAGAGAACACAGTAGCGGACCTGAGACGTGACAGTAACATTGTTGTGGGGTCTCAGAAGACAAAGGGAGAAATGGGGCCCTACAACACAATGCAAGTAATCTGCAAAAGCCATGTTGAGATATACAAGGCAGGAAGTCAGGCCGTTCCCAGCTTCCTGAAAGACCGGTACCTGCTGGTTCGCTACGAAGACATCGTCAGAGACCCGCTAGCAAGGGCTGCTCAGATGTACAGGTTTGCAGAACTCCATTTCACACCACAGCTTCAGAAGTGGGTCCACAACATCACCCATGGGAAGGGTCATGGAGCACAGGCCTTTGATATTGGGTCGAGAGATGCACTGAGAGTATCCCAGGCCTGGAGAAAGACACTTCCCTTCCAGAAGATAGAAAAAGTGCAAAATGTGTGCAAAGATGCGATGGATTTGCTGGGCTACCGGCTTGTTCAGTCTGAAGAAGAACAGAAAAATATGTCTCTGGATCTTTTGTTTGCCCAGAACTCCTCTGAGTATCAAATTTTGAAGACAGAAAAGCTGGTCTCTACACCTACTCTCTGAAGGCTGCAGAGTGCAGAACTGTTCACTAGAGCAAAAGAGGACAGAGGTGCAGGCATAGAAGTGTAAGACTGTGCGCACTGACGTGTGTGGATGCAAGGACGAGTAGTACAAGAACCCTGACGTTCAGGAGAGCTCTCAGCAGCACGGGGTCACTCTCCAAGACCCCCGGAGATTCGGCCACAATGGAGGCTAAAGTAATGCAAGTTTGTTTTCCAAGTTAATTATGTTTAGGTTGGAGCATACAGGATGCCAAAGGAGTAGGACCAGATAGCAGAAGCTCAAACCTCCCACCGACCACAGCTGAAGACTAGGAAAACCACTTGGAGCAATGGCACTGCAAAGGAAGAGGAAATACAAAAAGAAGCTGAATAAAGAGAACATTTTTTGTCATGCTGCCATGCAGGATATGTAGTGCCAGAAAAGATGCAAGGATGACCAGACTTCTGGTTTCTGGAAAGGTGTTGGGTTTTGGTTGGGTTTTTTTTTGAATGGTTGAGTTTTCAAGTCCAGTTTTCCTTTTGCACCATTCATGTGCCTCAGTATCCAGCCCTGGTGGCAAAGCTGGGGAAATAGTTGTGTTCGCTTACTGTATAACGGGAAAATGGAATAAACCAGCTATGGTTGAAAATAAAAACCCCCGAGTTTTCATGTGGGAAACCATTTCTGGGATTATGTGAATCCATGTATTTTTTAGCTGAAATAATTCTGTCTTCTAGCTTTCAAACACGAGAGCAGCCATTTCACTGGGAATTCCCACAGTGCACATGTGTGACAGGAGAATTAATGGTATGGTTAAGATCTTAGAGGTGAGGTAAGGACACAGATTCCATTGGCATAAATATCGAAACGGGGAAGATAGGTTTATGGGAGTGGATTGAAGAAGCCAAGAGAAGGCCAGGAAGTTATCCTATTGAAATATTTGGTGAGAGCATTTCTTGTCTTAGAGCACAAAAAAATACGTTTAATGGACTATGCTGTTCTCCACTGTCTCCATTGGAGATGCCGTTCTCCCACCTCCAATGCGAATATATAGTTCAAACCCGAACAACAGAATTGTTTTCAGCTGGTTTTAACAGTGTTCCAGAAGACAAGGAGAAAAACTTGCTACCGGACTCGGGGAGGAGTGGAAGGCCTACAGATACCACTTTTTGAACATCCTCTTTCATGTGTAAACTGCAGAGTCCCTTTAACACGCATCTACAGAACACTCACTACCTTAGCAATATGGGTATCTGTATTCCTAGCGCTAAACCCCTAATCCCTGAAAAGGGTGGGATGTTGTATTATGGAAATAATAGTCTTGTTACTAGGGATCTTGTTGAATGACAAAATCCATGCTGACCGGGCAGCACTGGCATCATGGTAATAAGTTCACTGAAAGCAAGGTATCTTCCTTTACACTATGCTTATGCAAACTTAGGGCAGGCAAGCTGCCAGAGAAGTGGGAGTTGTACTGGGCCAGAGAAGCACAGAGCCACTGTTTTTCTCTATAGTCCCCTTAAAATAAGACACTAGCAGCTAAAAATAGACTATTCAGCTAAAAGCAGCTAAAAGCCCATTCGTACTAAAGTTAAAGAGCTTCCTACTTAAAGTGCCAAGAAGTCTGATTCTGAGCAAAAATAGATTCTTTTCACTACATTGCTAATTATCTCTACATTAAGCAATGTCAGCTTGAGTGGCTTAAGTTTTATTACGAATACTTGTTTTCAGTGGACTCAATCGATTCTGTGTATCAAATGTTTACTCGGACAAAAACCTTCACAGTGTTTCCGGGCAGTAAAAAAATGACATGAAAGTAACATACGATGCATTTCATTAATGAACTATTGTGAAAATTACTTTCACTTCTGCTTCCTAAGCTTAATCAGAGAAAACGCAGGATTGATTTCAGTATATCTTTATTACAGTCCTTTCGGTATGTTTCCTCAATACAACAATTTGTAAGATTTTCTTCTTTTCTGGAAAGAGCTAAGTCTGCTGCCAGTCTGGTCACATGAACATTTAAAGTTGTCTTAATGCGAGCCAAGATGACTTAAAATACTTTTCGGAGGAGGAAAAAGAAAATCCAACAAAAACCCCCCAAAATCTCAAGATGCTGCTGACGACGTGGAAAACTATGCCTACGTCCTTTGGCATATGCAATAAAGATCACAAAAGTCTGTTTAGAAACAAACATTAAGTTTACATTGTACAAGTTTAGACAAGTAAACTCTGTTTTTATACCGATAAAATGTAAGATGGAGAAGTCTGCGGTCAAAGGGACACTTAAAAGCTGACTCGGTGGTATTCCTGTCTGTTGCTCTTCAAAGTGGAGCATACAATCAGTTTTTCACTGGTAACTCTAGTAATGAAAGGGCACAAATTAATTGATTTTGATGAATGCTGGCTAACTCTAAAAGGAAGCAAATAGGAAATACCCAAATTCCAGATAATAGTTTGCAGACCCAGGATTTCTGGCTGTGGAATTGTCTTTAACTCAAAATCCTTGCATGTGCGTTGCTGCTTTGCTTACTTTTCCAGGTACACAAATATTGCTGCTCCGGGCAATAATAGAAACTTCTTTGAGCTACAAAAAGAACCTTCCTGACCCTTTGTGATAGCACAGGAACCTCATATGAACACGGAAAACCAAACTGTCTCCAGCATGCTGAAAGGAGCATAACTATGTTGTAGGTAAGACAAAGCACAGAAAACAAGGATTTTTTTGTCATGGGAAGAGGCAGAACCCAAAGTAGAACCATATGATGTGGTCTCATCTCTGGGTCCTCCAGGTTTTAACCCGGTAAGAGTCCTAGACCCGTGTGCCTGCACAAGTGAGTAAATCTGTGGATAAGCAGTGCCTTTCTGGAGTTCCTAACACATGCCAAGAGGGTAACCCTGCAGTCTCTGTGTCTTAGTTCCTACACCTACTGAGCGCACCGAGCGCATATGGAAAGATTTTCAGCGTTGGACAATGTTTCCATATGGCTCTGCAAGGGTAAAAACACTGTACGTGGACTCAGAAGTCTGCACCGCATGTTACACTAATTGCCCCAATAAGACAAACTCACTCTTAAAGTGTCACTTAGAATTATAGAAAGATACAGTAAATCTGACCATGTTATATTGCAGCTACTTAATATGTTCTACCTCTCACTTTGAATTCTAGAGCGGTTTTGTTGAACAACACCATTGCAACACTACGGTGCTGCTGAGTTGTGTACACCGCCCAAGCTAGAATGGGAGTTTTTGGCTGAAAGAGGTGACAGGTCGCCTGTTCGTGAACCTGATTATCAGCAATACTTGGATTTCAAATTGAGCTGGTAACGCTTCTAATTTCAAAAAAATCTTATTCCTTTATTTGCTGTGTTGTCCTGCACTCTCTCATTAAGTGCTTGTCTGGCTTCCACACGAATCTCAAATAAGTGCTGGAAGTCCGAATAGCAAGACTTTATCAAATAATTCTCACTTTTTCAGTCCAGTGAAACACTGCATAGTGCTGTTTTAGCATTTCTTTGGTTACATTGGTTAACTCCTTGAATAATCAGTAGGTGTTGCAGTGGCTTCCTGGAACAGCAGCCTCATTATATCGTTATTTATTTTCAGTGTAATTTTAATTTGGCTTAAAATCAGCCATTTCCCAATTCACCTTAATTTTCCGAGCACCACAGCGCAATCAACTAAAAACCCAAAATGTTAACTCTTTAGAGAGAGAAAAAAAAAATATCCGCCTTTACCAGCTCACTTTATTTCATCCAAAGTATGAATTCCAGATTTTTAGGACTCACTTCAAATAATATTAAAATAAGTGACCAGAGCACAATTTCAGGCTAAAAGTACCGAGTTTTTCAGATTGTGACCGTATCCTAGCAATGGTGTTCTCTCTCAAACACAACTTAGGTGATAGGTACGTAACCTCTGATTTTTCTTTCTTAACTTTTATTTCCTGCTTCAACTATTACTCATAGCCCTGAGAGCTGGTGTACTTTTCCCAGCCAGAATATAGGGCCTGGTACAAGTGTTGCTTTGCTTGGATTAAAGCAGCTGCACCTCTTAGATCTGTAGAGATGCAAAATAGGCCTTTTAATAAAAAAAATTACTTTAAAGCATTTCTGAAACTTCAGACCTTTGCTCAAATTTTCCACTGCATTTCTGAAATGACTATTAAATTAATGCAACCTACTAGATCAGTCATGTCCTTTTGTTAACTCTCCCTAAATACTATCCGCTTTGCTACATTTTCAGCTCCAAATTTTGCTATCAATTTATTTCTGACGTGTTCATCATCCTTTTGCAATTCTAAATCATCCTCTCTGCTCCATACAGGGTACCCATCCAAGCGCTGCCCTGTCTGCAGGAAGTAGGAAGTAGCCTCCACGTCACCGCTGTTTTTCAGAAAGGCCTGTGTAACAGTGGACAGGTCCACAGCAAACTTCTCCATGAAGCGCTCCATAGTTTTTACTACTTGTCCCACCACACTGGAAGAAGAAGTGCTTTTTGGTCTTTCTTGCCTTTGTAATTTAATGTCAGGGAAAGCAGAGTCCTCGGGCCCAGTTTTCAGATCAGATGGTGTTTCTCCAAGGGACCTTCCCACTCCATCTTGCGTAGGAAGTTCTGCAACATCTGAAGAGTCGCTTTCTGACTAACAGTAAGAGAAGTGGAATCACCGATTAGACAGGGTATTTTCTGGCAAATCTTTTACCACTGCAACCAACCACCTTTCATTCTGACTCTACAGTATATGAAAGCCTTGGAAATTACCAGGCATAGTATAAGTTAGTGACTGAAGTGAAGCCATATCTGTTAATGAGGCTGTACATGATGACAGAAAAGCACGAACTCTAAGGAAGAATTTGAACAAGCTAAGCGTAAAAGGCAAAAGTAAGTGTTGATGTGACTACAGAAACGTTTTTTGCCTGAGGTGAAAGGATGACTTCCATTTGCCAATACAGGTTTTAACGAGACAACCCCCCCATCATATAAACCTTCTCATGTTAACTCGGGAAGGAAAAAAGGCACCAGCGAAGCACCATTTATGGCAAACCACGTAGGTAACAGCTCACAAGGAAGCTCCCGTTTAGCCACAGCAGAAGGGATATCGCGGTGCAAACTGATTTCATGTGTCATTAGTGAGTTTCTGTTGTGCCGTCTGTGACACTGGGGAAGGCCTGCCCCGAGCCGCTCGCGCGCAGTGACGGCTGCAGCAGCACTGCTGCTCCCCAGGCTGGCCCCGGTCGCTCACCTCCGTGCTTTCGAACTCCCGATTAGCTGCCGCGAACAGACCCCTGATCTGCGTGGGATCGTCCGTCTGCGGGGGCTCTGCGGAAACACGCGGGCATCGTCTGCCGGGCCTCAGCGGGGCCCGGACCCACGCTCGTTCTAGCCGCCACGCCCCCTCGCAGCCCTCCCCCGCCGCTGTGGCCCCCGCTCACCGTAGAGCCGCGGCCGCAGGTACCGCAGGTAGCGATCACGCATGGCCTGCCAGCTGTGCCGCGTCAGGCCGCTCCGCTCCAGCTCTATCCACAGCGCACGGCCGCTCACCCGCACCGTGCCCTGGCCGCGCACCGCCTGGAGCAGCGCCGCATCCTCTGCCTCCGTGAAGGCCAGGCGGCCGCGGGTGGCCAACAGGAAGGGCTCCAGCGGCAGCCGCTGGTTGCGCTCCACGCACTCTGTCACGTACTCGGTTGAGACGGCCCCGTCGGGAGCCGCCTCGCCGGGCTGCGCCAGGAGCACGGCCCCCGGCTCCTGCACCCGGCACAGCCGCCCGCCGCCCGCCAGCACTAATGGCGCCACCCGCAGCTTGGCCAGGCCGGGCCGCAGGTAGAACCGCATAGGACGCCCGTCATCCCACAGGAACAGCGATCGGGACCTCGCCGCCCTGGCCTGGCCGCCCTCCGTCACCGCCCCAGCTCCGCTCGCCGCCACCGCCGCCGCAGCTCCGCCCGCCGCCATCGCCGCCGCCCCAGCTCCGCCCGCCGCCATCGCCCCGTGCGCAGGCGTGCAAGGGCGGAAGGGCGGTGTCAGCAGCAGGGAGATGGCGGCGGCGGCGGCGGCGCGCGAGTGTGAGGCGGCGGAGACTGAGTCGCACCTCAGCAAAAAGTGAGGGTGCGCGGGTAGTTAGGTGGGGCCGGGCCGGGGAGGTGAAGGTGAAGTGTGTCCAGCTGACCCGGTACGTGTCTCGGCCAAGGCACCTGTCGGAGCGCCATGCTGAGCCCCGGCGCTGCGCGGCTCCGTAGCTGGGTCTGGAGGGCCGCGCCCGCGCTCCGATGGCAGCGGGCGCTTCATGACCGAAGCAGGTCGGTGCTTTGGCCCGCTCCTTTCCTTGTGGAGTCCTGGAAGGCGGGGTCAGGAGCGCGGGGGGAGCCTGAGGGCCGTGGGGGAATAGGCTGGACAGCGAAGGTGGCTGCGGGAACTCTACGTTATTTCGAGGGGAATTTGCCTTGTTTCACTTACGGGCTGCGTGGGGCTGCTAGGTTCTTACGGATAAAATGGAGGGCGGCAAGCCCTTGGGCACGTAGGCACGCGTCCTCATAGTCTTTCTAAACTATGTATAATTTCGCTTTCGGTTTCTCTGAGTATTTGTTTCGTAGGGGATGAACTGAAAGAGTTCAAAGTAGAAAGCGTTTAAACGCGTTTAAGAATTATTTTGACTATTGGGAAAAGTAAGAGAAGTGACAGGGTTATTTGTACAGTTAGATTGTGGCAGAATTCTGCCAGTCGGTTCCCTGTAGAAGTATTGGAGTACTTGCTGCATCCGGTTTCCTTCTCTTTTGCAGTGAGCTGAAGAGACGTTTAAAGGCTGAGAGAAAAACAGCTGAAAAAGAAGCAAAGCAGAAAGAGCAAAGTGAAAAACATTCAAATAAGCCTTCCTTGACTTCTGGGGATAATGTTGGTGCTGATGAGGAGAGCTTGGATCCAAATGTGAGCATCTGGTCCCGTGCTTAGTAGATGCTTTGTGAAGAAATCTTACTGACTTGCATTTGATTTTTTTATTCACGTGTAATTAAATGGCTAAAAGCAGAGAGATGTATATTCCTACATCAGGGCAGCTGCATTTTAGTTCACAGCCTGTAGCATATTTTCAGATTCTAATACAATAATTTGATTTTGTTTGTTTCTGGTGACAGCAATACTACAAGATCCGCAGCCATGCGATCCAACAGCTTAAGGGCTCCGATGAAGATCCCTATCCCCACAAGTTCCATGTTGACTTATCTCTCTCGGATTTTATAGACAAGTACAGTCACCTGCAGCCAGGAGATCACCTGAAAAACGTTACAGTGAGGGTGGCAGGTAAAAGTTTATCTGGGATACAGGAAAATGTAAAGTCGTGGCTGCTTTTATTGATGGGTTGGTCTTTTTTGAGTTTTGCTGATCTCTTACTCGGTCATGAAGTCTGTAGCAGCGTTAAACTACTCAGGACATACCCTTCAGATTGAGCGGACCTGTGAAACTTCCCTTGCAACTATAAGATCAGATTGTAACGTGGGCTCCGGGACCCAAAGTTTTTATGGTCTTTTTTGCATTAGTTTTCCTTTTGAGACTTAACTGCTTCTCCTTCACAGTTAGTGAATAGTTCAGAGCTGATGATTCTAAGTGATAGCACTGTGGCTTTTGCCCCTGTATCTTTTCTGCTAGGGACCCTTTTCCTGATGTCTAGCATACTTTGATATTTAGGTCGAATCCATGCAAAGCGTGCTGCTGGAGGGAAACTGATTTTCTACGATCTTCGTGGTGAAGGAGTCAAGTTGCAGGTCATGGCAAATTCCAGGTAAGCAGAGGTATTCCCAGTAGCATTCCAAACTGCACTGCATTCTGGGGTCTAGGTACTTGTATTTGAGTATTCTATTTCATCTGTGGTTTGGTTTAGGCAGCCAAGTAATGTTTTGTTTCAGATGTTGTGGTTGACTTCCTATTAAAATAACTTTTATATATATGTATCTATATATATATACGCATACACGCACAATTTTTTTTTTAATTTAAAAGAATTGTTTTTTAAATTGATATTGTCTTGCAAGGCACTCGAGGACAGTTTGGAACGTTAATTTTTAAACAAACGTGCTTACATTTGTTTTGTAATTACAGTCTCTACAAATCCGAGGAAGAGCATTTTCGTGTTAACAGCAAGCTGCGTCGTGGGGACATTATTGGTGTAGAGGGGAATCCTGGGAAAACAAAGAAAGGGGAACTGAGTATTATTCCTTATGAAATCACTCTGTTGTCTCCATGCCTGCACATGTTGCCTCATCTTCATTTTGGCCTGAAAGATAAGGTATTTGTCATACCTGTCAGTCTTGGAGGCAAGTTGATAGATCATAGGATGGTTTGGGTTGAAAGGGACCTTAAAGATCATTTAGTTCCAATGCCCCTGCCATGGGCAAGAATGCCACAGATAGATCTGAATGGATGACCTGCTGGTATTATCAGTCAACAAAGGAATATTAGTTTTGTTTTGGTATTTTTTCCTTTGGCATGACATTTTATCTAGCTTGTTCTAAATATATGTGTTCTTTTCAGGAAACCAGATATCGTCAGAGATACTTGGATTTAATTCTGAATGATTATGTGAGGCAGAAATTTATAACCCGTGCAAAGATCATCACTTATCTTCGTAGCTTTCTAGATGAGTTGGGCTTTCTTGAGGTAAGGCATCGATGTTTACTTCTCTCTGCATACCGTGTGTGTTTACAACTTCTCGGCTTCAAGAATGTTTTATATTCAGGCTCGTACCCAAAGTACTTACAGAGCTGACAATAATTGCCTCAGCATGGTGTGTTTTATCAATTTAATGTAATGACAGCAATTCCTTTCCTCTCTTCCTAAATTTAAGGTTATTCATCAGTTGGTGAGGTTATGGCTTGGGAACCTTTTATCAAGGTAATACTCCAAGCTACTGCTGTCCTTTCCATATTTCAGTAAATTAAGGTGGAAACAACATCTTTGAAATGCTGCTCTGCCTCTGGAGATAAAAGCCAATTTTACTTTCCGTAGGCAAAATTGGAATTGGGTTGACGGAGGTGCAGGAAACTGCACTTGGCCATGTCAAATTTAATTTTCTGCAGTGTAGAGAGAGGATTTTGTGATAATGCCACGGTGCTGTTCCTGGCTTGGATAACATGAACCCAGCAGGTTCAACATTTGTGGTAAATATGAATGACTCTTCATAGCAACAGATGAATTAAGTGATTTGTTATTACTGACTGCGTGAAAAAAGTGCAGTTTTGTTCAGTGCACTTTAGTTCAGAATGTTTTTGTATACTGGAATGCCGAACAATAAGTGAACTACAGATTTTTCGTCAAAACTAGCTGATTTGGTTTGTTTGCTTGATCTATGCATTTCTGGTTTGGAAACAGATTTCATGAAAACGGGACAATTTTTTTTGTTGTTACAGGTTGAAACTCCTATGATGAATGTAATTCCAGGCGGAGCTGTGGCGAAACCATTTATCACATACCACAATGAACTGGATATGAATTTATATATGAGAATTGCTCCAGAACTTTACCATAAGGTAAAATGCAAGCCTTACATGGCTAAGCCTATATTCTTCAAACTGTTTTTAAAAAAGCAAATGTAGCTAAAACGAGGTTTATTTTTGAAGCAAGGTGGGCTTGTCTCATGAATGAGATTTGTAAGGTTGTGTTGCAGTTGCATGTGTTTGGGCTCTCTTAGGTTCTTTTGAGAAAGTGTATTTACTAGAATTTCATTTTGTTTAGATGTTGGTGGTCGGTGGTCTGGATAGAGTATATGAAATTGGGCGTCAGTTCCGGAATGAAGGAATTGATTTGACTCACAATCCTGAGTTCACAACTTGTGAATTTTATATGGCTTATGCAGACTACCATGACTTAATGGAAATTACAGAGAAGTTGCTTTCAGGTGAAGTATGCAAGATTATTACAAAATGAGTAAGAATTTCTGGAAGAATTGGCCATTATGTAGCATGCTATTCTTCTAAACCTCACGTTTCTTTTGTAGGGATGGTGAAACATATTACTGGGAGTTACAAGATCACTTACCATCCAGATGGTCAAGATGGACAGGCCTATGAGATAGACTTTACTCCTCCCTTCCGGCGAATCAGCATGGTGTATGATCTGGAAAAGGTCCTAGGAGTGAAATTTCCATCAACTGAGTGTTTTGACACTGAAGGTTAGATGCTGAGTACGAATGTCCTACGCTCCTCCTTAACAGAAAGTGGGCAAAAGGTGGCAAGTTCTAAGACTGCGGTCTGTAAGCTGCTTTTTTTGAGGTAGTACTAACACATGGGATTACTTTCTTCTGGTTTTGTTGGTTTGCCTGAGTCCACAAAGAAGCCTTCATTCCTTGCCATCTTTGGCAGGAGCTGACTCTTTTGCCTCTTCTGTGGTTGAGTATACGTGAAAGGATATACTCAAGAGGCATGATGTATGGAGTTCTTGATCTGTTGAAGAGATACAGCTTTTACTTCTCTTTTGTGCAGCTGTAATTGTAGCTTGGGTGTATGATCATTTGGGCCTTTCTTAAAAATGTAATTATGTGCTATTTTATTCCTGGAATTGAGAGACATAAGGAAACAAGTTCATGTACTTTATAGTGATTGCTTTTCCCCCCAGTTCCCGCCTGTCTCTGCCCCACCCCTCAAGTAATAATGTCCAGCAGTTACGTGGTGGTGTGCTTAACTGTTGCCAAATTTCTGAAGTATAAAATAACTACTATTTCACTGTAAACAATTAAAACCAAACACTATTTTTGTAAATTGACATTTAAGCTCATGTTTTCCATGATGTCTACCATTGAGATCTTATAAGTCACTCTAAGAAATGTTGAAGGATCTAGTAAGAACAAAAAATGGTTGCTGGGGTGGCTGTTCTAAGTTTTGTCTGCAATTTCAGAAACTCGCAGGTTCTTTGATAACCTTTGTGCGGAGAGAAATGTTGAATGTCCGCCTCCCAGGACAACAGCCAGACTTCTTGACAAAGTAAGTAAAGGTGCTATCTTTATAATCCTAATGTCTTTGAGGATCTCTCTGTATCAACAGAAGTCTCTTTGAAGAAAAATTTTAGCTGTACCTGGAAAAACATGCCGCAATGCACTTCAACTATTGCTGTATTACAGTGAGAAAACTTGCCGTGTCAAAATCCTCTTTTGTGTCGTCTACACCAAAATGTAGTTTACTTACGTCTGCTTAACTTGAGCAGTAGGGGATTTTAGTTGGATAGCCGGTCTCTTGTGGTTAAAACAGATTTGCTTCATCTTAGGTCAGTTTTGTCTGTGAGATGTGTGCATCTGTACGTAGCTGACCAAAAGGGTAGGAGTACCATATAGTTCTATTGGCTGTATTCCTTTGTACCCAAATATTGTCTGATAGCTGTTCTTGTGATGCTTTTCCTATTGGCCCTTGCTGTAATGTGCAAATCGAATTATTATACAGTTTTTGCTGCGTCGTTCTTCTTTACCTGACTCGGACACGCTCTCTGTTGATGAAGACATTACCACGATTAGAAATACTTCAGAAGCTCTTTGGATTTTTTGTACCTTCTTCAGTAGTGAAGAGAGGAAATTAGGGTGCTTGGTGAAGATAGTGCTAGGAAAGTGCATAATTGTTTAGCTTTTGTTTTCCCAGTTAGTTGGGTAATTCCCAGAAGACACTTGTATCGACCGAACATTGTTTTGCTTTTGTTTTCTCGGTTAGTTGGTGAATTCCTGGAAGTCACTTGTATCGACCGAACATTGTTTTGCTTTTGTTTTCCCAGTTAGTTGGTGAATTCCTGGAAGTCACTTGTATCAACCCTACATTCATCTGTGATCACCCACAGGTCATGAGTCCGCTTGCCAAATGGTAAGAGTATGACACTCTGTCAGTGTGTAACTCAAATCTTCTGCTTTATTTTAAAAAAAAGTTGCATATGTGAAAGCAGAGATTTTGATGTTGTGTACCAGTTTGGGAATTTTGACACAAACCAAGGTAGACATTGGTTCCTGCGCTGTGAAACCCATCATCCAGGGAAGAGGTGTGTCGATGCTTAGTACTTGGAAGTTTTGACAGCTGTTAGTGCTAAGGGTGGGCAATGCCCCTAAATAACGTACGTGCTGTTTGCTTCCATAAGTATGTTTATTTTAAGGTACGTCTGTTTTGTCTTCTTCACATAGGCATCGCTCTCTTCCGGGACTAACAGAACGCTTCGAACTCTTTGTAATGAAGAAGGAAGTGTGCAATGCATACACAGAACTTAATGATCCTTTCCGACAGCGTCAGCTTTTTGAGGATCAGGCCAAGGTATGATGTCTTGCTGATAGTGAATATAATACAGACATGTAAGCAAGGAGTATTTCCTATGTCTGTTCCAAATCTGTGATTAGTACCTACTGCTGAAAAGCGTTGTTACTACTTTGAGCGAGTGTTTTTCACTCAAGTGAAAGCCTGTTATTAAAATTCAATTCCTTTTATAGGAACCTTGCTCTTTAAGGTAGACAAGGTCAAAAGCCACTGTTGATGGGGTTTTTTAGTGCAACTTTGTTTTGGAATATCTTCCCTTTTATTCCACTCAAAGTACTAATCTGGAAAAACCCCAATGTGCAGAAAGTTTTTCTGTGTCTTGCCCACGTTGAAAGGTTTTTTCCCCCAGTTAAGTATTTATGTAGTCATACAACATTACACTTCTAGGTTCCTAAAATTAATTTTCATGTCTGGTAAGAGTTTGAATGCTGTGTAAGAAGCAGCTTAATTTCCTGAACAGAGTTACTAATATTTTAAGTTGACTCACAGGATATAGGTGCAGATTGGAAACTATTAGGCTTGCAGATTTATAATACTAGATTTCTCCATGTAAGCCTCCGAAAGGAGTGACTGAAACTCACTATGTTATTAATTTGGTATACACATCCATGAGTGCATCCTTGGCCGCACGTGACTGAAGTCAAATGATGTGTTCTGCAGAAATAGAGTTCCTGATCTTCATATTCTTTCTAATGGCTTCGCAGTGCCTGAGAGGTTTAAACAATTCTCAAAGCCAGGAAAATAGATTTACGTTAACTAACTAACTTGATAGTAAATTTCAAAATGTTCAGTCAGAATGAATAATACTACGGGTCTCTTAATTTTTGGTCTGTTGTAGGTGTGCTTGCTGCAGTTCTCTCACAATTATAGCCAGACTTTGCAGACATATGATTATATGTATTGAATGAAAATTAGCCTCAAAATTTAATGTTAAGGTGGACACTGAGATGAAGGATGACAGTTTGCATTTCTGCAAGGAGAAAAATTTGCCGCAACAGTCTTTGCAAAGTCTTCCTTGAACCTGTGAGCAAAAATGTTTGCTGTAGCTTTGGCACTTATTTTTGGTATTTTCTAAATTTGAGACGGTTGGCTAATCTGTGTCTTTATTATTATGACTTCTACCACTTAGAGACTGTCAGGGTCCAGGTGCATTAGTTCCCATCGCAGCGCGGGGCTTTTAGTCTTTGAGTTTGAGGGGAAAAAAACAGCCCCTAATCTTAGTTTGTGGAGCAGCTACTGTTGATTCAAGCAATTATGCTTCTTTGTTGTTTCTGCAAACATTGAAAGGGGGGCCGCTACCAATAAAGAACCTTATAAGCCTTTGAAAGCAATTCATTCTACTGTCATCTGCTGCCATATGGCTCTGAAAGATGGCTTTTACTGAAGTGAAGAGCCTGGGCCTTTGCCAAGATAGGAAACTTCTAAGTCAGAAAGGAATTGAGTCTAGAGCTATTTTGGGAGCACCTGTACGAAGGACCTCCGGAGTTCTCTGTGTGCTGAGGTTCCTTCATCTGTTACTCATTTGCACAGCTCTACTGGGCTTTGGTTTCATCAGTTTCATGGTTTTTACAAATAGCAGTATTCCTCCTTTTTTGGTAGGGGTTAGCAGGAGTGGTACTGTCTAGCTCCGTACAACCCACGTTTTACTAATAATTTCCTCATTTAGGCCAAAGCTGCAGGTGATGATGAAGCCATGTTTATTGATGAAAACTTCTGCACTGCACTGGAGTATGGTCTTCCTCCTACAGCTGGCTGGGGCATGGGAATTGATCGCTTGACCATGTTCCTTACAGATTCCAATAACATCAAGGTAAGCGTTAGCAGTGGCAATGCTTTCCTACTGCAGGTTTTGTCAAGTAGCAGGGAATCGGATTCGGCAAAGCAGGCCGTCTCTTGGACGAAACCAGTCCCAGACAGTGCAGCTGTCTGAGATTTTTTTAAGACGCAGAATCTCACCTGGGAAAAGTTCCTTTGCGCACTTGCTCAGCTCTCTTGAGGCGAGGCCGACCCTCGAGCCAGGGGTGGGCCAGCTCTCGCGAGACCTGCGCACGGGATGCGGCGTTGCCGGTCGGCACGGCCGCTGACGCTGTCGCTGTTTGCAGGAGGTGCTGCTCTTCCCCGCCATGAAACCGGAGGACAGCAAGAAGGAGGGGCAGCCCGCCGAGGGCACCTCTGTGTGAGGCTCCAGACCGCCGCGGGGACCTCCGCGTGAAGCCCGAGCGCGGCGAGGGCACCTCCGTTTGAGCTTCGGAGCGACACATTATTTCAATAAAGGCAGCTTGCTTTGCACCCGTCTCTGAGTGTTTGTGCGCTTGCGCGGGAGGTCCCCCTCCCGGCGGATGTCGCGCGCGAGAAGCGGCTGCGCGTGCGTGGGCACAGGGGCGCTCTGCGAGCGGCGCGGCCGCGGAGGTTTGGTCGCCGCCGCCCGTCCTGGCGAGGAGCAGCTGCGCCGTTGGCCCGGTGGGTAGGGAGGGCCCTGCAGGAGCTGCGCCCGGGGTGGTGGGAGGTGCGCCCGAGCGCGGCGGTAGCGCACTCGGAACGTGGGCTGCTTCGGGTCTCTCGGCAAGGCGGAGGCCTCGAAAGGAGGCGGGTGGTGCCAGGCGCCTCAGGTGTGCTGCAGAGACCGCACCGGGACAGCGGCGTGATGCATGTGGTTGATTGCTGCATAGTGGGAGCCTTGAGAACCCAGCAGCCCCACCTGCTGCCGCACTTAAGGGTTTTAGCATTGTTTTTTTATTTCTTGCGATTCGGAAAAAGTTACTTCCTGTAAGTAGTCTTGAAGGGGGTGATGCGGTTAGATATTGGTTATTGGAATCTGGCGCAGGAAAGTGTCATGCAGGACAAGATGGTAGGTTTTGAAGAGAGGGAGGTTTTTATTCAACTGTCGTGATGGAATCCAATCCTGTGTAGAACCTGCACTTGCATCAAGAGCCATGTGGTCAGCTGATGAAATCGCTGGGCTATGTTACCTGCATTATAGGACCAGACTTCCTAAGCAGGGGAAACCAGATCCAAACAGAGAATGGACTTCCTTGGCAGCTGTTGTCAAAGTGGAATCTGCAGCCCAAAGAGAGGGTCTTGTTAGTCTGGGAAACTTGCAGGGTAAGAATGAGTTGTGGGGATAGGGTCGGGAGGGAAGGGAGGGGGAGAGGAAGTTCTTGATGCTTTCTTTTAATTTCCTTTTTTAAAGATGCCTTTAAAAAAAACATACACCCCTTCCTGTTCCATTTCAATCTCCACCCAAATTCTTTAGCCTTTGTGATTGTAAAAGCTTTCACAACTTCTGCCTGGAAAGAGGTGGTTTTAGTGAAATGCTGTTCTTCCCAGACTGTAAATAAGACAATGAAAGCCTGCATTTGGCAGTTCAGTATGTGGTGAAAGTCTAGGCAGGACCTGAATTCCTACTATAAACTCTTGGAAAAGCATGTTTATTTGATAGAATCCTAGAAAGGTTTGCTCTCCTTTAATGGGTTGTGTTACTGCATTTTGCATTTGTGTTAGTTCGTCATCGTCTTCTTTTCCCTTAGTGGCACTTCAGTGTTACCAGGCGGATTGTATCCCGTATTTACTATTTCTTATGTGCCTGAGGAATGCTATGGCAGTGTCTGCTGTGTGCTGTCTGGCATATCGAGCCTGTGTTAGCATTCCTTCTATGCAGTCAGATTTTTCCTAGCACTGGTGCTTCTGCCTACTGTATTCAGTGCTCAGTCTGATACCGTTTCCTTTCTGTAGTGTTGTATGGTCTGCCTCCCTGTACATTCCCTTCTACTCAATTTTCTGTGTATTGTCCCACCACAGTGACCGTATGAGAGCAGTACTTCTGGCAATAGTTAGAGGTGATAGTTTTTTCAGTTAACGTTGGTTTTTTTTTTCAGTGACTAAGGAAGTTGTTGCTATGGGAACTGGAACAAAATGCATTGGCCAAAGCAAAATGCGAAAAACTGGTAAGTATGGTGTAAATTCAAGAACAGGCTACCTGTGCTACCGTCTTTCTTGCTGGTGTCAGAGGATCAATGAAAATGTCCCAGGCATTCTGCTCAGACTTGTTCTGGATTGAAGCCAGAAGTGTAAGGCAGACCTTCCTTCATCAAGGAGAGAGGAGCTTAGGCAGCCGCAGTGGCTGCCCTGAAGGTTTGCTGCGCTTGCTGCCTCGAAGGCGAATGAACTTTTTGTGTGTGGAAATGTGTAGTTTAGGCCCTGAGTCCGCATACTCAAAGACTTCGTAACTAAAAGCAAACAAAATATAAGCAAAATAGTTGTGCTTTGGTTACCTGTTACAGTCTCGTTTTGTTGGGGTTTTAAGTGTTTGTACAATAAATGTATGGGACAGATACATAACTTATCATAACTATCATTTCTTACTATGTGTTGTAGGAGACTTTCCTTTTCTGTGTGTCCAGTTTTTAATTCATGATGTATCTGTTTCCTCTGCTAGGACAGGGAAGAAGCCATAGTAATGATGAGTGCTGAAAAGTGGCTAAGGCGGAAAAGTGTTCATGCATATGTAGGTAGAGGGCTTTCTATCCTTTTTAGACTTCAGAGGAGGACTAGACTGAGATATGAGAAAGAGTTTTGCCTGTGTCTGGTTTAGGCTACTTCATATTCTCTGCAATGTCCTTCATTTTGAAATTAATTAGTGGAGCAAAAGAGAAGAAACTAGATTCTGTATCTTAGATTTTTGGGGTGTTTCTTGTGATTTGGCAGTCTCAGAAGAGTTTTAGTACAGATGTTTTTCTGACCGATTTAGGAAAATTATGATTAAACTGATGTGCCATTTACAATCTCAATATTAAGGGTCAAAGTAGAAAATTGACTAGGAAAAAGTAACACCAGTTTGTTTTGCTGTTGTTTGTCTTCAGTGATCTCTAGAAAATAATCTTCTCTTATGATAACGTTTATTTTTAAATTAACTTGGTGGTAGGTCGTATTAATGGTTATCTGTTAGATCACTGCTAAACTTTTAAAACTGGTACAGAGGATTTCTGTCACCTGGCCTTTTACCCCTGAAATAAAAGACGATCTACAGCTCCTGTCCCTTTTCATACCTCAATAGGCAGATACTGTAGGAAAGCTGAAGATGAGATGTGTAAACTTAGTAATATCAGAATTGATTTTTGTTTGCAGGAAAAATAGTTTGACTTGTAGGACATAGTTCAAAAAGAAGCTTCAACCGAAAGCTTAACAGACATTTGAAATTTTCAGGCAGAACTTTTTTTGAGAATATCAAGATTTACCCTTGAAAACAGAAGTCAGGAAGATTTTGAAGGACAGTAGTGTTTATTCAACTCAAAGGGTTTCCAATATTGGAAGAGTTAAAATTTGGTATTCGAACGAGTCTCTGACTTGCTGCAAACTGAGTACTTCTATCCTTCACTTGTGTAGGGTGTTGACCTCCTTTTGTGGTGACTGGAAGTTTAAATATCTTGCAGTACTCTAAAGCCAATCGTAAACCTTCAGATACTAACAAATATGGAGAACTGGTCTATGTCAAATTCTGTTTTCTTTGTCTTCTTTTTAGTAATGATTTAGTATTCGCATTTGGGTTTTGCTTTAGGAGACATTCTGAATGACAGCCATGCTGAAGTTGTGGCCAAGAGGAGCTTCCAGAGGTGAGGCATGAATGAAGTTTACTCAGTGCTGTAACAGTGCTGTTACTCAATGCCACCTGAGGTTGTTGTGATACAAATTGTTTTGACCTATTGCTGAAGTAGCCAAATTTTGCAGCTTCAGGTATGAGAGTGTAGCGAAAGACTGCATTACTGCTGTGTAGGCAGCACTCTTTTTCCTGTTTTCAGCAGGATTTTAGCCTAATTTTTATACTTCTAGGTAGTGTTAAGGCCCTTTCACAGGTGCTTGCTTCTTCCTTGTTCTTGTAGAGCCTCTGTATGAAGAAATAGGATCTGATTTCATGTGACATCAGTGCAGATCTGATGACTACTAGTCAAGGATAGAATTTTTGCTCTTTCCCACATACCAGTCCTCTTGTTTACATGGGATAAACTGGTTCGGGGAACTGAGCCAGGAGAATCGTGATTCGGCAGAAATGAGTACATTTCTTGCAATTTGATGGCACTAAACTGAGTCTTGCAGGATCAGATGGGTTGCAGAGTTGGTAAAAACACACACAGTGGGAGGAGAGGACCTTAATCTATACAGTTTGAGACGGTTAACTCCACTGAATCCAACCCTTTGAGGTCTGTTACTAAAGTTCCAGTGATGTGTTTACATTTATTATGTTGGATGCCATCTCTCTGTAAAAGCATAACTAATTGGGTCTTGATAGACTCCCATCAGGAAAGAACAGACACAGGAGGGCATCTAAGTTTTGTTGTTTTCTCATCAAAAATGCATCAAAAATGAAGTAAATGTTTCATGAAAACTTTCTACCTAACAGGTATCTTCTCCATCAGTTGTGGCTTGCAGCTTCCCATCAGCAGTGTATCTTTAGTCCGGGAACTGAAACTGGAAAATGGAAACTCAAACCAAATATCGTATTTATTTTCTTCTCCAGTCATACCCCGTGTGAGTATGCTGGAGTGAACCAATTACATTGCTCCCACTTGTAGAATCTCTTCTGCCCCTTGTCTTTCTTTAGTCTCTCCTTGGTCTGGACTGAGAGCGAGGCAGTAATTCATGTTACCAGTACGTGCCTGAAGATGTACTTGACTGGCCTTCCACAGATAGATTTGGCATTTTGTCTCATTGTATGTGGTTCATGAGAACTCAGTAAATCGGATGTACTGCTCATTATGTAATAGAATGTTTCCCTTTAAACAATAATAGCTACTACTTTCTTTTCCAGAGAATAACATACTTGTCAGAGGTCTGGTCATACTGCATGGTTGCTTTGCTTTAAACATTGTCTCCTTGGATTAAAATTTTAATAAAAAATACTGACTTTTACCACTGTTCCTAAAAACAACCAAAGATATCCCGCACCCAACCACCAACCACCCCCAACCCTGTGAAGCAAACAAAGAAAAAAACCCCAAACAAACACAAAAACCCCCCTGAACCAACAAGCAAACAAAAAAACCAAAACCAAGCAAAAAAGAAAAACGGGGGAGAAGAGCCAACACTGACTCACACAAACCCCCTCAACAAACTAAAACCACACTCCTGAAAAACATGAAAAAAAGCCCCATTCATGAGACATCACTAGCTCCCCAACACAAACTTCTTAAGGAATGTAATGAAACTTCTGTCACGGAATACATTCTTTGTGTGTTTAAAAAAACCAGCACCACAAAGATGAAAATCTGTTGACAAAATCAAAGAATGCAGCCCCTTATTCTGCCATCCTGTTGGGCATCTTGATGTTACCGTGTTCTCTCACTGGTGTGTTCTTAACTGCTAGACTGTTATAGAACAAAGGAGTCTTAAGAACTCTCAAAATATGCCTCATCAGTACTTCATAGTGTGAGTTACTTGCTCGTACATTTTCATGATTTTAAATGCCTTGCTGGAATATACAATACTATTTTTCTTCATTAGTGCATTTGAGATTAGAAGTTACATCTTCAAATTTATTAGTGAGAACAATTTAAAGACTTTATTTTTCTCACATGGTGAGAAATTTCTCGCATAAATCACCAGGCCTGTCAGGCTTGCTGTGCTTTGAACTGAGCTTCAGAATTTTGGTTCTGAGCTTGTTCCAGTGATACAGATTAAAGTTTTCACCCTTACTTGACAGATTATTCTTTCATTATTCTTTTGAGGTTCATATCGTTTAGTTAGATCAGGCTAGTTTTCCTGTGAGTCTTCAGCACTGCTTGTAGTCTGCCTTTGTTACCTTTTACTTTATAGATTGTAAATTTTCTTCCTTGATTATTTCTTACATAGAATGCAAAACTTGAAATGAAGCATATATTGGCTCAAATTTCAGTGAGATTTGATTCAGCGTTGCACAGGACAGTGTTCTTTCAAAAATGTGTTTTCATAGTTAAGTTTTTCTGAGTGCAGATCTGTGGAAGCTACTGGTAGTTGTAATATTACTAGTATGACGTGTTCCAGTCACAAGATGTGTTTTTGGCCAATTTTATGTTATTTCTTTTATTCTAGGTGGAGATGCTTCTATTTTTCCCATCAGTGAACCAGAGAACCAGCTTTCTAAACCGGTGACTGGAGGTCATGCAGCTGGACAATCAGCAGAATGTAGAAGTAACCGTAATCACTTGTGTCCAGAAGATAAAAGGAAATCAGAGAAAATGGCAAGTAATCATACAATCAAGAGAATGAAAACTGGTGATGGTGGTTGTTTTTCCATAATCACCGAAGACCTGGCTGTTCAGCATGTGAAACGAGAAGGCAACACAAATCAAAAGAGCTGTGAATGTTCTGCAGAGATGCAAATAGCTAATACGGAGACTGGCTTAGTGAGACCAAAGGTAGTAGATGTTCATAGAACTGGAGCAAAATGTGTACCTGGAGAGCTGGATGATGCCCGAATACCTGGGCTAGGGTACCATTCTGTAGGATTATTACGAGTGAAGCCGGGTCGAGGAGACAGAACATGCTCTATGTCCTGCAGTGATAAACTGGCTCGCTGGAATGTGTTAGGGTGTCAAGGAGCTCTTCTGATGCATTTTCTGCAGTATCCGGTGTATCTGTCAGCAGTTATAGTGGGGAAGTGTCCATATAGCCAAGAAGCGATGAGGAGAGCAGTTATTGAAAGGTAAGTGCTCTCCTCAGATGGTGTGTGTGGAGACAGTGAGTTTTGGAAGACAATGTGTGTCATTCAAGTATTAGAACTTGAGTAAATGTGTCTTGTAAGATCCTGATAGAGAATCTGTTAAAGTGTGAGCTGGATGAGCAGACACGTGGATTGAATGACTGGGCTTAGAGGGTAGTGATCTTTGGACAAAGTGTAGTTAAAGGTGTGAGTAGCCATGTACCCCAGGGATCAATACTAGGTCCAGACTTGTTTAATATCTTCATTAATCAGTTATCTGGATGATGGTGCAGAGTGTATACCCAGACAGTTTACTGAAGACTGAGGAGTGAGTGATAGGCCAGGGCATTGTGCTGCCAATCCAGACAGACCTTAACAGGCTGGACAAAAGTAGGAATTTCATGAGGTTCAGCAAGGGGAAGTGAAAACCTGCACCTGGGGAAGAACAGTCCCATGCACCGGTACGTGCTGGGGGCTGCCCAGTTGGAAAGCAGCTTCACAGAAAAGGACTGGTGATTCCCGCTAGTCCTGAATTTGAAAATGAGACAGTGTGCACTAGCAACAAAGAAGGCTAATGGTGTCCTCGGCCACTTCAGGCAAACTATTGCAGCAGTCCAGGGAGATGATCCTTCCCCTGGATTGACTCTGGTGAGGCCAAATCTGAAAGGCTGTGTCTAGTTCTGGGCCTCTCAGTACAAGAGGGGTGTGGACATACTGGAGAGAGTCCAGCAAAGGGCCTCGAAGAGGCAGAATGGATTTTTAGCACCTGTCGTATGAGGAGAGCTGGCAGTACTCAGCCTGGAGAAGAGAAGGCTTGTGGGGATCTTACCAACTTGTATACATACCTGAAGGGAGGTGGCAGAGAAAATGGAGCCAGGCTGTTTTCAGGGGTGTTTGTGATAGGACAAGAGGCAATGGGCACAAACTGAAGCACCTGGGAGGTTCCCTTGGAACATCACAAAACACTTTTTTACTGTGAGGGTGATGGAGCACTGGCAGAGGTTGCCCAGAGAGGTTGTGGAGTCTCCCATCTTTGAGTTACTCAAAAGTCATCTAGAGACTGTCCTGAGCAGGTGGCTGTAGGTGGCCCAGCTGGAGCAGGGGTGGTTGGACCAGATGACCTACAAGAGGTCCCTTCCCACCTCAGCTGTTTTCTGATTTACTGAAGTGGTTCAGGACACCTGGTATGTGACAGCTTGTACTGGTCATCTGAAAGAAGACAGGTGTGTTACACTGGAAAGGCAAAGCTTATATGCATTTTCTTCTGGTGGTAAGAGTTTGTCTGCTTCTTTAATCTCAGTTGCATCCAAGATCTGATCGTTCTCCCTGCTGTGAGTGGTAGAGCTCTCGTAACACAACCTGTCACCTCAGGGAGATGGGAGAGATGAAGCGCACTGCTGCAAAATAAGGAAAGTCAGCTGTGCACTGGCCTTCTTTCTCAGATTCTTCAGTTGATGAAAACTATCCCAGCAACAAGGATAGGAAGTGGGGGTTTTTTCTTACTTGGGAGGCTAAAGCGGTAGAGATGAGTAGAGCAGTAGAGAAGAGTAAGTGGATTTGAGCAGAGTGAAGGGAAAAGAGAGCAAGGAAAAAACCAGGGAGCTGAACCATTCTTTTTAGGTGGCAGTTACTAGACCAGTTCATGAAAGGTTTGATTTTGTTTAATAATTCTTTTTGTCTATACTCCTGCATCCTTCTAGGATGATTATAAAAGAGGTCATAAGGCTGTTAATGGAGAAACTCTAGTTACATACCTGTGAAGCTGTCTGCATAATCCTTTCCTCGTTCTGTAACATGTAACAAGAATTTGCCTAGCCTTGTTAGACTTTGTGCAGTCAGGCACTTTTTCAGACTATTGCCTCTGACAGTATGAATCTCAGTCTTAATTTCTGCTCTATATAAGTGTTATGGTGATTAAACACATCCCGTTTTTTCCTCATATGGTCCTAATATTATTCAGTATGCAATGGTAATTTAAGGTAACAAAGATAAGATTATACATGGAACTGTAAGTATATTTTGCGTGGTTTTAGGCTGTGATTATAAACCTTTAGGTTCATAAAACAATTGCCGATATAATGCAGTTGATTGTGTAAATACTTTTTGATTTTTGTTTTTCTTTGTGGTTGCAGAAGTAAATTAGTTTTTGTCCTGCATACTTCACTGATTGTAGTAGCTTTTAACTAGACTGTTTAAAAAACCAATTCGTTGTAGTTTTTTTAGGATGGACAAGGTCGTAATGAACTAATGTAGCTTTGTTTATTTTTTTTAACAAATACTTTTCTGAAGGGAAAAATGCCTCCAAACTTCCTTGTCTCACCTTTATAACTCACGATCAATTCAGTTTTAATGTAAAAGAAATGTATTTTAGATAATGAAGGGAAATAGTGCAAAACAGTCTCGTTTGGGAAGAACAGACTGAAAATCACTTGCATTTTTCCATGTTTACTTTAGGTGTCAGCACATCTCATCTTTACCAGATGGTTTTCTCACTCAGGAGGTTAAGCTGCTGCAATCAGATCTGCAATTTGAACACAGCCGTGTGGCAATTCAGGAAGTTCAAACTAACAGCAAAACAAAACTTGTTCCTTGTAGTGCAGGTGAGTTAGTTGCGTAACTGCGTGCAAAAGTCCAAATATAAATGAGGTGGGTTTGGTTGTTTGGAATGGAACATGATTCCGTGCCAGTATACTAGCAGCAAAGTATGAAAAGCAAGAAATTAATTTCAGGTCACAATTGTTAATAATATTTGTCTCAGCCTCTAGTTTCAGTAGGGAGTTTTCAGACTGAATAAACACCTGGTTGATGCCATTAAGAATTTATAATCTAAACACAGACAGAAAATAAGCAGGGGAAACAGAAGTTGAGTACAAGAAGAAAACAAAAGACTTCTTGTTTCGGTTAGTTTTGCATTCTCCTTAGTAATGAACAAAAGACTTGCCGTGCCCAGTTATGTTTGTAATTGCTCCAAAAATCTGTGAATGAAAAAAGAATACAGAGTAGTATAGTGTAAAAGTTGAATGGATAGATATTTTGGGCATGGCATTTTTTGTCGTGATGATGAATGAATATTTAAATCCCAGTGTGATTTAGCAGCATGGTCTCATTTGGGGAAAAAAAAAAAAAAGGAACTGCCACTCTGTGTGTATGGCTGAGCAGTTTCTTGAAACTTGGAAATGCCTGCCTTCTGCTGTTGCATACTTTTCATTCTGAACCAGAACTGGAAGTTTTTCGATTACGGTAGAGCTAACGATAAGAAAGAATGGAGACAAAGGGTTCCTTAATGGAATTCACAATCATTAAATTGGAGTTATTTACAAGTGCCAGGAAGGAAAACACTTAAATTTCGTGAAATAGGAAACAAATTTCATGACTGAAAAATAGTGCCAGTTGAGTTAGCAAAAAAGGCCTGAAAGCAGCTGTGACTAAATTCAGTGTATGTCTTTCTTTCTGTACACTTCTCAGGTAATTCCGTTAAATAAAGATGAATGATGCCTTAGCATTCTTTTTTTTATGCCAGGTGGTTTCTTTCCTTGAAGGAGTGAAAGTCAGAATAAACTCTAAATTTAGGGATGTTACACAGAGTGTTGAAAGATGCTTGATAGGAACATTTCAGGTGCTATTTTAAGAAAATACATGTTCTGTTTAGTATTTTGAAGTTTGAGATAATTATGGAAAAGTGAAAAAACAGAAAATGTTTTAATTTTTAAGTAACTTTGTATCTGCTTGTCAGAATTTGATATCCTCTAATCATGTGATTTCTAGATATTTCACATGTGGAGGCTTTAATACCAGTCATACGTATCTAATGTTATTTCATGTTACACAGGATTGTAATTTAGTAGAGTTGTACAGCATTGTACTTAAATCGCAGTGTAAGTGCAATTGGCACTTAGCAGAGTACAACAAATGCAGCATACGGCTGAATTGTAATACGAGGGTGAGTAACATAAGCAGTCTTTGAGCATCTTGAATAACAAGATGGTCCTTAGAGTGAGTGCGTGTGCAACTGTTTTGCCTGTTAGGAAGACAGAAGAGGGAGAATTTAGGAAACAGAAGTTGTCTCATGGTAGTATAAGTTGAAGAACCTGCTGTTATGCTATGGAGGGACAGATTAGACATGTCAGT
Organism: Platysteira castanea; assembly: GCA_013397175.1. Lineage (NCBI taxonomy): Eukaryota > Metazoa > Chordata > Aves > Passeriformes > Platysteira > Platysteira castanea. Next base: position 1,352,560 of record VYXC01011246.1, on the reverse strand, counting down.
TTCTGTTGACATGCTGCTGATGCTTTGCTCGTTACTTAGAAATTCTGAGGTATTGTATGCAGAGTTTCAGCATTAAGAAGTTTACGGTCTGAGATGACTACAAAGCTCCAGACTTGGGGTAGAGTTTAAGGCTCTTGGCGCTTGCTATCTCTTTCAACAAATTATTTTTATGTTACTCCTAGCTAATAAAGTTTTTCAAGTCTACACGTATTTGATGTATGTGAGTTGTCAAACATGAAACTGCTTAGAGTACAGAATAAAATAATAGCAGACAATAAATTAAGGAGGAAAACATAGAGTAACTGGTGCAAGTTGTTTAGGGGAGTATTTCACAGCCTGATGTGAAAATAAGCCATCTAACTTGGAAATTTCTTCATGCTTTGTCCGGACAGGATGCACAAAAGAAAGTAGCATCCCCCTAAGAAGTGGAGAATTACAAAGCTGGAGGCCAGATATTTAGAGGCATGGATTGTTAAATGATCTAATTAAGATGAAAGCTCTGTGTGTGTGTGTGTGTGTGTGTGTGTCTGTGTGTGTTTTCATTTTTTTAAATGAAACATTCTTTTAGATAGTGAAATTCTGGCCCTAGAAAACCATGGTCCTCTTTCTAGTTTGAATTATTTTGGGTAGCAACACATGAACATACAGAATGAAAGGGACTGTTAGGTTCTGCTTTTGTGATAAGAGCATCTCCCTTGTTCGTAACAATTTCTTCTACAGCTATCAGTTGGAGTGCGGTCCCTGAGCAACCTCTGGATGTCACCTCCAACGGCTTCCGCCAGGGAACAACGAAGAAGGGGATTGGGAGCCATCAGAGCAGGTGTGAGAGTATTGTAGTATCTGGACACGTTTTATTTGTTAGCTTACATGCTTTTGTCAGCTCATGTGATGTCAGAGCAGGAGGAAAGGTAGCAAGTGGTGAAAAAGGGGGAAGGTAAAGAGCGGGGGAAAAGGAAGAGTCCCTGTGTAAGGCAGAGAGGGCAGTTGGAATAATGAAAATTAAATGAGAATTAACAAGTTTATCCTATTTCTTTGTCACTGTTGAGAGCATTGTAGATAATGGTGGTGAGGGACTGTGATTAGTTTTTATTTAAAAGGATGTTTACTGTGGAAGGAAACAGAATTTTTGCTTTGTATTTTCTTTGGTTGACAACTGTGAAGGAAATGTGTGCATTGCAGGTTCTCTTTCTAGAGATTTCTTTTACTTTAATAGTCGAGCCAGCTGACGTGGATGTATGATCATTAAAAGCGTTGCTTTGAAACATGACTTTCTGCCTTAAAGTTTGAAAATGTGTTGAAAGGCTGGCAGCACATTCCTAACATGAACATGTCACCTTTCCACAATGTCATCTTGGCACTGTGCTCTTGAAGAAATCCTCTATCATGATCATAGTTTAAAGACATAGTTGTCTACTTTTTCTGAGGTTGACAGGAATTCCTCATAAGCATCTGCAGACAAATTTCTCCATCTCTACGTTATCTTCATTTTAGGTGAGGTGGCCAGAATTATCATTGTTCTGTGGAAATTCAGCTTGAGGGTTAGGGTTTGTGTTCAGTTCTTGGCTGATTATACTACCAGTTTATCAATGGTCATATTGTTCATGTTTCCCAGACTTTTTGGGAGGATGATGAGAATCCTCATGAGGGGTGAATAGCATAACAATACAGCTTAGACAATTCTTGTGGAGAATTTATTCATATGCCTGCAAATTGCACATTCTAAGCTTCTTGAAGCTAGGCCTGATTCGACTGAGGTTTATCCTGGTATGCCCTAGTATTTCCAAATTTTCAGTGGAAAGAAAAGGACCAGGAACTTTGTGGTTTGTGACCAGTATTGGTGTCTGGGGTATTGCTAACACAGGTGACCTAGGTCACTTAGGGCATCTTTTAAGACAGGCTCTATGTGCACTGTAGAATATTTATTCTCAATATGCGGTATCTAAGTGTTCCAGAAGACATGTGAAAGATCAAACAAACCAGGTAACCCCTTTTTCTCAGTAGGCTTAAATTTGTTACATAGCATTTGAGCATCAGCTCTGAAACTTGAGAGCCATCTGCTAGCTGACAATTAGCACAAAAGTGTAAGAACTCAATTATTTTTGAAAGATCCTTTTCTCAACATGTGCTTGAAATTCACTAAAACTTTCAAAAGTTACTAGAGCCTACAAGACTGTATGATTACAAACCTCTAGTTTCCTTAGGAAATCAGGATTAAAAACAATGTCAAGGAAGAAGTAAACTATTTACACTTTTGAGATAAACAGTCACAAAAGGAACTTTTATAATGAAAATAAGGAATTTACAGCCTTATTGGGAGTAGTGGTGCTTAATAATAAACAAGACTTGTATTTCTACATTCTTTTTCCTCTCAAGGAACCTCAGAGTGGTTGCTGGGAAGTGTTGTTTGAGGTTTTCTTCCCCCTTTCAATATGCTAGATAACACTAAATACCAAGGAAGGTAAAGCTGACTGACTAAAAGGAATTTGTAGGTAAATGTCTGGTATGTGCTTTTGTTAACACTTAGACAACTAAACCACCAAAAACTACAATATGAACCTTTGACAGATTAACTTGAATATTAAATTTTAGAGCATCTTTGCATGCTGTCATCACCGATGGGGTTCAGCAGGGTTCTGTTTTAGGGCCAGTGCTTTTCAGCATCCTAATAAATGACTTGGATGCAGGACTCGAAGGTACACTCAGTAAGTTTGCTGGTGACACTAAATTGGGAGGAGCTGCTGACTCCCTTCAAAGAAGACAGGGCCTGCAGAAAGACCTCGACAAATTACAGGGTTGGGCAATCACCAACCATATGAAGTTTTAACAAAGGCAAATGCCAGTTTCTGCACATGGCACAGGGTGACCCTGCATGTATAGACAGACTGGGGAACAAGAGGCTGGAAAGCAGGGCCATGGAAGGGGACCTAGGGGTCCTGGTTGATGGCAAGTTGGATATGAGTCAGCAGTGCCCTGGCAACCAGGAGGGTCACTCGCATGCCTGGGAGGCATTGCTGGCCAGGTGAAGGAGGGAATTGTCCCACTCTGCTCTGCGCTGGTATGGCCTCACCTCCTGGGGGCAGTTTTGGGCACAGGAATAGAAGAAGAAGATAAAGCCCCAGGTGTCCAAAGGCGGGACCATCAGGATGATGAAGGGTCCGGAGGGGAAGCCTCACGAGGAGCAGCTGAGGTCACTTGGTTTGTTCAGCCCGGAGAAGAGGAGACTGAGGGGAGACCACATAGCAGGCTACAGCTTCCTTGTGAGGTGACACACAGGAGCAGGCACTGTTCTCTGCTCTCTGGTGGCCAGTGGTAGGACCCGAGGGAATGGCTGGAGCTGTGTCAAGGGAGGCTTAGGCTGAATATTAGGAGAAGGTTCTTCACCCAGAGGGTGGTCAGGTACTGGAAAATGCTCCCCAGGGCAGCAGTCACAGTGGTCCAAGATCAAGGAGCATTTGGACAATGCTCTCAGGCACGTGCTGGGATTATTGGGGTTTTCGTGAGCCAGGAGTTGGACTCAGTGATCCTTGTGGAGATTCTAGGATTCTGTGCCATTTTTGATGTTCTTGAAATATGTGCTAGCAGCATAGGAAGATTTTTTTTGATTGGTGTTTCTTTCAGTGCTTCTGGAGAATCAGCTTGCACTTGTTGGAGAACTGAATCAGTCATTGTTAAGACAAGTATGCAAAGATAATTAAATAGAGGAAAGAGGTGGGCCATTTAAAACCAAACTACACTTTATAAACAATGATTCTGGTTGCCATCTCTTTGGGGAAATAGAAGGGCTCAAAGCTGACAGATGTATGTGGTATCTTCTAAAGATCTTTCGAACTTTGACTCACTTTATTTTTTGATGAGCCTCTTTGTATTTAACTGCCCTGCAGCTGTTGCTGAATGTGTCCTCGTCACCATTGTGAAAAGGACAGCATTATTCCGGACATTTCTGCTGCTTCTTTTATTTGTTTTGAATAATACAGAATTTAACAGGGCTAAACCTTACTGCAGTTGTGAGTTGATGACAGTGCAGTTTCATGCGGATAACAGTGTGATATTAAAATGTTCTTTCTGCTAACTGGAGAGTGCTGGCTGGGAGAATTAAGGCAATGCAGCTTTTTGTCAATATAACATTTAAAACGAAGGGAAAGCTGGATGGGATAGGAAAAGTTTCATGATAGAGAAGTTTTTACATTCTTTGAGAAGTGAACCTAATGCTTTCTATCAAAAATGTTTAGCTGGGATGTACTGCTGTGAGCTGTAAGGTGGAGTGAATTTATGATTTTTTTTTTTTCCATAAGAATTTCTCGTTCTTAAATTTTTTTATATCAGATCCAAGATCTGTAAAGTGGAACTCTTCCATCAATTCCAAAAGCTGGTGACAAGTATTTCACAAGAGGATCTACCAGACACTCTACGGTAAAGACATTATCGTTGCATTTAGAAGAGTGAGTTTATCTTAATGGAACTGAAGAATACTGCGATGATCCAGTATTTGGTCATTAATCTCATTTTAGATAAGTCCACAGTTAAATTTTCGTACTTGAAAAATGTGGAAAGAGACACGAGTGAGGAAGTAGTATCTTTTTTGAAAACATGAGCTATTACATAGCTGCCTGCAGCTCTCTACCCTTGGTAGTATTCAAACCTGGCATGCCAAAATTGTCGTGGAGTTATTGATATCGAGTTGGTGTTCAGTAATTCTATCAAATGCCACTTCTTTGAGTCACAAGAAGGAAGAGGTAGAGTAAAAAAACCCTTTTTTTTTTTTTTTTTTGTTAAGTCTAGGCTAAAATCAGTTTTCATCTTAGCGCACGGTGCAGTAAGAGCTAGTAAGGTGAGATAGTGTATAGGGCTCTTTCTGCAATGTGTATATTGCATAAACAGAGACTTTCTGGAAAGAAAAGAAAGCAGCTTTTGGCTGAGGAAGCCATAATTGGCATTTTCCTTTATATTATTAAAAATGAGTTTGGTTTATCAGATTTGAGTTAATTACTTGCAGTAATTATCCAGTCTGGCATAGCATTAGGTGCACTGCGTATTTGATGGTATACCATGAAGTAAAGCATAGTTTCACATGTACAGAAACTTAGTTCTCTTTGGCTTAGAGAATCTGGGAGATGTAGAAGGTTCCAAATCCATTGCCACAGAAGGTTTATTTATTTTAAACTTACTTCCAGATATAATTTCACCAGCTTTAGGATGCAGTTTTCGCGACTCTTGAGCCAGTTTAACTGCTTGTAGCTGCTGATGGGGATGGTCCCACAGCAGTTCTCTGCTGCTACCGGCTGTAGATTTCCATTTTCTCCCTTTTATCAGTAGCACTTCTCCAGTTTCACGATGAGCCAGTTCAACTAGTTAATGTGGCTGAAAAAAATATCCTTGTATTCTGTATTTTGTCTCAGACTAATGAATTTAATTGGCTCATGGAAATCTAAACCAGATTAAACCCACGCAAAGGAAGTAGGAGGCATATGTGACTGGTAGCAGGGGAGATAGGCCATTTCAGCCTTTCATGGTACCAAGACAGTAGATGCAACAAACTTAGCCAAAGTGAGCGCACCCTGGATTTTTAATTAATGGATCTTGCTTGCTTTTGAGTTTTGTTGAATTAAAGATTGCAGTTACCTTCTGTGTCTATAGAAGTGTCTCATAACTGTTTCAAAGTTTTGATGTCAACATGAACCATGCTATTGCTGAGATGCTTTCAACTGATTCTATAAGTAGAGATACACTTTGTCCTTAAATCAGTTTTAAATATAAAATTTTTAGCCTCTTTTGGGTGGGAGTTTGTCCTCAGTTGTTTAGCCATCATAATTTCCTCAAAGCAGATTGTGAACTTGTGCATTGTTGGGTAGGTGACTCATTATGCTGATCATGTGCTGCTTACATAAAGTCACTTCACCTCAGGGCTTTTCTAGACCATTGGCTTTGTCATTTCCTTTGACTTTTTTGTCCTCTACTGTTTTTCTGTCTGGGCTTCTCTTGACAAAGTCCAGCTGATTCGCAGATGTAGCCTTGTTTTTATGTTGCACAAAGTATTTATACAGTAGAGGTGCTAGTTCACTAGTCAACTTGTGCAGCTGATTGCCTTTGAAGTCTTTGTTTTTCCTCCTCTTCACTTAAAAAGCAAAATTAAAAAGTGTCTTTGTGTTGCTGTTTCCTTCATCTTCCCTTTTCCCTTCTACACAGTACTCTGATGTTTTCATTTTCTTTTCCCCCTTGGAGTCTGAGTGAACTTCCGGTAAGAAATCCTACACTCTGAAATTGTTTCCTCTAAACTTCTGTGTATTTAACTGTTACCCAGTTTTGTATTTTCTTCTCATTCAAATGTATCTTGTTATCTCTTCCCACAAATGGTTGTCTCTAAAGCTGTGCTGTCACCCAGTTTCTTTTTTCCACTTTGACCCTAAGAGACCCTGACTCTTCTAGTCCACTTCTGTGTGTCTTGCCTCCCATCTTTTCTGCTTCATCAAGGAAAACTCACTCTTGTAGTACTTTCACATTTGCTGAACAGCTTGTTTTGTAGTTATAGGGCATATTAGGACAAGGGTTATTCTTCATGTAACCCTGCCTTCATCTACTGTTGTCCACTGTCAGACCTAGTAACTGGGGAATTTAAAGCTTTACATGGAACTGATTCTGATGTTCTTTTGTTTTCCTTTTTGTGTGTATGTGTATCTAAAGCTGCTTCTCCTGCTTTTTGTGACTTTCTTACTCGTTCTTCGTTTCTCTCCAGAGGATCAGTGTGAGTGCTGTTAAATTGGAACAGGCAGACAGCCTGCTGGGGCCAGAACTTTGCTGGCTCTTCTGAAAGGCAAGTTTAGGTATTTGTAGTAGTATAGCTTATCTAAGATGCTAAGCATGACGTTCATCGATTTGGGTTTTTTCAGGATTTAGTTTATTTGCTTTCAGATGAGACTGAGAAGGAGTTGGTGTTTGGCTGGCATGAGCTACTTCACCAAGAACCAGACAGTACTGTATTATGCTGTCCCACCTTCTTTCCTCCTTTGCAATAATTTTTATGATCTGTCGTCTGTGCCTTACTTAAATTCCCACTCATCTCTCTAGGTAGACTAACTCAAATGTTGTTTATTTATTACCTCTTACTGCCACCTGTCATACCTAATTTTCTTCTGTTGATTCCCTCTCACGTATTATCGTTTTGAAATTACTGGTGCGTAAATCCATCTCTTTCTTTTCTTTTCATGTTTTCTGTGCTCACTGCCAAGGGAATGGTGACACACCATTGGACAGCATTGTGCTATTGTTACGTAAAATCCTCTGCAGTATTGGTTGCAGATCACTTGATGGTAATGTGGCAAAAGAGGTTTTTTGCATTACTGGGGTTTTTTCCCTTGCTGTTAGGAAAAAAACATGCCTTAGTCATCACCTGGGGAAGTGAAAACCTTCTCTTGTCATACAGCGGCATCCACCATGGAGAGTCTCCAGGCACTGCTGTTTGTACGAGATGCGGCTGGCTGTATGGCCCTTTGTCTGAATCTAAGGGAGACTTTGTAAAATAAGCCTGCTCTGACTTTATTGCTGGGCTTATTAAAGGAGTGACTAATCCTCTTTTCTCTTAAATTGTAGTCAGGAGCCATCACAATTAAGATTGTACTATTATTTGTCCTTCCCGCTCAGTTTGCAGTATGGAGGATTCCAGTTCCAGTCACACCTAATTGGAGACAGGGTGGGCTGTTGTACAGAGGAGTGCAAGGGCTTTCAGATGGCTCCAAGATTTTACGTAGGCTAAAGTATAGAACCTTCACTTGTGCTTCACATTTAAGACTTTTTGCCCAGTGTCAGTTACAGGTGTCAGTTACAGTTTGCCTGCAATAACTGCATTTTATCTGCAGCATTGAAGATATATAATCAGAAGAATATAATCACCCCACATCTGGTTTCCTTGGTCCCCTTATTATATTTTGAGTTCACAACAGATTTTTATATAGTGAAGATCTGTGATCTTTTACTGTCTTAGATGTGATTCATCCATTTTTGTATGAGTAATGTTTTGGTTGATTCCATATGCTTATGTCAATATTTTTAATGTATAATGTGTCTGAAATCTCAAAAGTACATTATGGGTTGAATGTAGATATTTGAAACTGAATATGGAGTTGAAAGCAGGGTTTGTTAGTGAGAAGGAAGTGCTCTTGCAATGTATTGCTTTTTTTTGCAGGCTACCTGCTTGTTAGCCCATTCCTGCTCAGCCTTGCATGTAGTTGAGCACGAGTGTTTTCAAGCATAATGGTGATTTGTTTAAGGCGTTTTCCGAGAGTAAAATACCTTTCCGAATGAAGTCTCATGTCTCTGGCACACAGCTGTCAGAATCATTGTCTCTCTCTTTCACAGTAGTGTAGGGGCAAGATTGAAATAGTGAAGGGAAACATACAAGGAATGTAGTCAGGAAGACCTGGGTAGACTGGAGATCCTATGACTGTATTGAACTTTGCCTGGGGCAGCAAACTAGTGTTTGCTTCTGCCAAAAAAAGACACAGGTTCTTCATTACTTAGGCTCAGAGGCTAATGGCCCAACTAAATCTGAGATACAGTCAAACCACATGAGGTTTTTACGCAGACACAACGTACTTGGAATTTGAAAGCATTTTTCCCATATATATGCTGAAAATTCCTCAGAAGCTTAATGCAGAAATTGAGCATGAATTATATAAATCTGTTTGATTTTGTCAGCTTCTTGAGGAAGCTGTTTAAAATACTGCTTTCTGTTGCATGCCCTGTTAAATTACTGTACTGACGCTGTCTGCTTGAAGAATGAAATGCCAAGAGGCTGTGGTCACCTGCCGGCATAGCTGCTATAGTGTGTGAACATCCTGAGCTACTCCTGTCTATCCTGCTTTCTTCCTAGCTATATTTTTCTTACTGTCTACTGTAAGAGTTTCCAAACAAAGGTCGATTGGAATAATGAAGGTTAGAAAAATCCCATATGTGTTTTTCTTAAATTGAATCAGACTGATATGATATGAGTTGAAGAGCCATTGATATGACAGCAGATTCAGGAAAAAGAGCAACATTTTAGCAAGGAAGAAAAGAAAACCAGGTGAGGGGGAGGTGAAGGTGTCATGGTTTAACACTGGCCAAACGCCAGGCACCCACAAAAGTCACTCACTCGCCCTCCCCTGCTACAGCTGGGCAGAGGAGAGAAAAATTTAATGAAGGCTTCATGAGTTGAGATAAGGACCGGGGAAAAAATGCTCCAAGGGCAAAACAGGCTCAACTTAGAGGTACAAAGTGAATTTATTACTAACAAAGTCAGAGGAGGATAATGAGAAGTAAAATAAGCCCTTAAAAACACCTTTTCTTCCCCCCACCCCTCCCTCCTTCCCACTGACAGCACAGGGAGACAGGGTATGGGGGGTTTTGGTCAGTTTGTCACCCGAGATCTTTTTGTTGCTTAGGGAGAGGAGTTCTTCCCCTGTTAGACCATGGAGTCCCTCCCACGGGAGACAGTTTGCCATGAACTTCTCCAGTGTGGTTCTAATCTCACGAGCAGCAAGTCCTCCCAAAACTGCTGCAGCGTGGGTCACTCTTCCACGGGGTGCAGTCCTCCACGGACAGGCTGCTGCAGCCTGGGAGCAGGGGCCCTCCTCTCCGCTGGGTCTCCCACTGGATCACAGCCTCCTCCAGGCACCCACCCGCTCTGATGCGGGCACCTCCCCCAGGAGCTGCGGGTGGATCTCTGCATCCCCCGTGGGTCCCCGTGGGCTGCAGGGGACAACCTCCTTCACCATGGTCTTCACCGTGGCCTGCAGAGGCATCTTGGCTCCGGGCCTGGAGCGCCTCCTACCCCTCCTTCTTTGCTGACCTCAGTGTCTCTGTATTGTTTCACTCGCATGCTCGCACCTCCTCCTCTTCTCTGGCTAGGAAAAAAAAACTGTGCCCTACTTTGTTTTGATTTTCTTCTTAAATATGTTATCACGGAGGTGTTACCAGCCTCTTTAATTGGCCCAGCCTTGGCCAGTGGCATGTCCATCTTCAGAGCCATCAGGGATTGGCTCTGCCAGACATGGTGGAAGCTTCCAGCAGCTTCTCACAGAAGCTACCTCTGTGGTTCCCCCGCTACCTAAAACCATGCCTTGCAAAACCAACGCTGGTAGTTTGTACTGTGTTTGAGATACATGAGTACCTGGGAGAGGAAGTGCTTGCCTATGGTAAGCTTTTGGGACCAGTTGTGGTGGGTTGACTTGGACCCTTCTTGGACCTGATTGTTTCCTGAATGCTGCTTATGCAGATAGTTGCTGGTCTTTTGCCTGTTCAGTGATGCTCCTAAACTATGATCTAGGACTGATAATGGGGTTCTGTGACCATTCCACTGGCCGGTGGGGGAGAGTTCTAGTAGGACCCTTACATGGGACTTCTGAGAGCAGCTCAGAGGGTAGTTTCACAGAGTATGATCAATGTGAAAGAGGTGGAGAAAGCAAAATTGATTGACTGTGACAACACTGCAGGGCAGGTTTTTTAAGAGACTGTGTCTCCCATATTCAGCAATGAAAAGATAGGTTCTCCACTCTCACACTTTTCTGAACACAAGGTTTGAAGGATAGATAATACGGCTTGCTTTGCATGCCACAGTGTTTTAGAAATAAATTTTTAGCAGAATGCTGAGTGCCTCAAACACAGCTTCTGATGGTCTGCTGGCGGAGCTGTGGGGGTTTTTTGGGAGTGATGAGTGATCATAGTTGCCTTTGAGCATAAAAGCGTGTTTTAGAAGTTAGTGCAGTGGTTCTCAGACCTCTCAGATTAGGGTTCCTGTAGTAGTTTGGCTCTCCCTCTTGGTGAAGGTCATGTTGCCTATGATCTTCCCTTCATATTTGGTTTAATGTATAAACACTGCATACCACATGTGGCTGACATGTTTTGGCAAAGGGAGATGGAAGAAGCTGGGAGCGGAATGCAAGGAAAGGAAAAAAAATATGGATGAAATTGTCTTAGAGGCACTTGTGTTCAGATACTCTAGACCTGAATTTCCCTATTTTGAAAATCATTGGTATAATGTACTCAGCAGAGTGACCACTTGTTCTGCTGAGATTGTGAGGAGTAGTTGCTACTTGAGGAAGGGGAATAACACCAAAACTGTTGAGTCTCTTTTGCTTTAGGGAAAGAAAAGAGATTATTTTCTCCTTTGTCTCATTCTTCCTCATTAGTTTTGTGTTAGAAAAGAAAAACGGTCAAGTTCATTCTGTCCTTTTCCCTTCCAACCAGTTTTCTAGCATGCTAAGGCTACTTCCACCCAATTCAAAGCACCCCTAGCCACCTTATCAGCTTTGCTTCAGCGGTTTTCGCTATCATGGAAGTTTCTGTAACCTGTGGTCACACAGTCAAACACAGACATTTCTAATGCTAGAAGAGTTGTTTTGCTTCCTTTTGTATGATTGCTGATGATGTCTAGCTTTAGAGTCTGAGCATCTCCAAGTCTGCCTAGAAGAGAATTTCACTAAGTAGCATGAAAGACTTCATAGGAGATCATCAGGTTCTTAGATGTTTGATTTCTTTTTTCATTTTGTGACCTCATATTCAACAGGATCATAGAATTGTTTTCATTTCTGTGCATTTTCTGTCAGGATGAAGACTCTAAAAACCTACTGGGACTACAAGGAAGCTGCATTAAATTATCAAGAAGCCTGGAGAGTGCTGCGTAGCCAAGCTCTGCTGGGTTGGGTCAAGAATGCCAAGGAATACCTGCACTTCACATGAGAATCCATGTGACGGTGTGAATCCAGGAATAAGCTCTGGTCCACAGCAGATATCTCTGTAGTTCAAGGGCCAGAAAAAGACGCCCTCTAGTTTATGTGCTGTAAAGAGACAGGAGTGAAAAGGAAAGCAATTTAGAGAATACCTTATTTTGGCTGAGTTGAAGCCCCCTTTTTATTGAAATACAGAAAAGGATCATTGCTGACTTAAAATTCTGAGCTGCATGAAACAATATGCCTCCAAAAGAAAGGAAGCAGTGATGTGCTATCCTGGTATCTGAGGATATGATCTACCAGCCATAGTCATTGCGGTGAAAGTAATGTCAACTGAAATTGAAGCAATCCTATGGAAAATTTTAGTGCTGCTTTTTTCTTCCACTTCTCATAATGTTGTGGTGGTTTTTCTGTTGCTGGGACAACCCTAATGTATAGTAAGTAATACTTTTGTAGCTCTTGGCTCTTCTTGTCAGGTGTCTGGAGGAATTTTCTGTGTCTCCCAGCCCCATTGCTTCTAATTGGAAATACTAGTTCTGTTAAAGTGTCATTTTTTTTTCTGGGAATCCTTTATATATGCTGCTATTTACTAAACATAGCCACAGGTATTGCCGCAGCAGAAGCAAAAGCACTGGGTAGGAGTCTGTGTCAAATAATACCACTTATGATATCCTGTGCATCTCAATTTCAGGATTTTGCCAGATAACCTTTCAACTGCTTTGCTTCTGTAGGCAGAAAAGAGAACTCCGGAATTACTTGGTTCAAACTGGCCACTCCTGTGTAATTACACGCAAACATTTACCTACTTTTCAGTGTTTCAAGCACTCTCCATCTCAGTGCTCCCCTGTGGGAAATGGTTAATTAAAAGCAGAAATGCCTCAGCCATTCATGTCACTGTTCCCTGTGTTCATCAATAGCCTGGCAAAGGTGGAGATGCTTTAGGGAGTACTGAAAGTAGTCTCTGGCATCTCTCTTCTAGTCTCTTGTCATTATGCTTTATTACCAACTAATATCTGCATGGCAAGACAAGTCAACATTGTGAGTAGTTGAGGGGGAAGGAGTGTGTAATCCTCCTTAAACCTTCTGTCCCAGCTATTGCCTTGTGAGAGCAATTTCAGGACCGTGTAACTGCTACTAAGCACATTCCCCTTTTGTATTTTTCTCTTGTAAACCACAATTCATAAAATATTTGGACAAGGTAATGGCAGGATGAAAGAAATGGATAATTTAGAACTTTAAAATTCTTCAGTGATTTGAATGTTTTTGTTCTTTGGTATCCTATAGTTTTGGATTTGAAAAACGGGCACAGCAGTTCTCCAAACAGCCTTTGCGGTCAACCTACTGAGCTACATATGGGACCAAATGGTACCCATCACATTAGATTGTGATCTGAGAATTGATAGCAGCAAATCCTTTTTACTTCACACTTAGGTTGACTTGTCGAGTAAGAATACTTCTCTTGTTGAAGAAATAACAACTTGAATTCTGTGCATATGTGCTCATTCTCTCAAATCCAGCATTAACATGCAGAAAGACCGGTTGTATTGGTGAGAGGGAAGTCATTTTATGTGTTTGTAGAGGGCAAGGGATTATGGAGATTAGAGACTTGCAGTAGTCATCGGAAGATAAAACATGGCCAGATGCTGTTGCACATGGGCTACAGGGTGAACTGCTGAAGATAAATGGTAGCGGTTACTGTAATTGAGCAAGTAGCATTCCAAGGGCAGAGTTCTGTAGTGTACCTAAAGAACTATCTAGATTTCCAGGTACCTGAAATTTACCATTGTTCTTCACTGAAATCTTGTAGAAACTATTAACTTACCATACCTAGTTTCCCATTGTTAATCAACAGTGTTTGTAGTGAACCTGCTGGCCAGACTGGAATGTTCCCATTTCCTATCCAGCTGCAATATTAAAATGGGTTACGTAAGACTAATTCTGTAGTCTTGGCATCAGACTAGTTTTCAGATGAGCAGTTATATGGTTTAAATTCTTTTAACTCTTCTAAAATTTGAGCCTGGCTGTTAGGATTGTTCCTTGTAAGATTTTTTTGTGCATTTGTAAAATACTTGTGAACTGTAGATTGCTGCTTTTCTGTTACTTGTCAGGTTTAAAAGTAGTTTCTGAGGTGCTGAACACTGATGCTAAGCTCACTTTTTGGATGGAGTTGAGGACATAATTTAAGCCTAGAGCTAGTCAGTGAATATGCAAAGAGAGGGAAGGAGCTGAAACAGAACAGCATTTAAAAGACTGGGGGGGCTAAGCCTGCGGGATCTGATCCTCAACTGGATGGCATTTCTCTGATGGAAAATCATTATATAAATGCTGCATCTGTTAAATTCCAGAATGTTGGGAAATGCTGTTGGCAATACCATGAAATGGCTCTAAAAATCGGGAAAAATGCAGAGATAGGAAAGGAAAGAGTCTCTGTTTTTGTAACAGGCAGCAAACTAAATTTGGATCACTGTCAGCAGGTCTTTGGAAGAGTTGTTCCTGGAAAGTAACAGTTGACATGTTCCAAGCCTGTATCACTCCTTTGTGCTGGGATAGCTGGCACCACGAAAAACAAAGATAGGCAAGGCACGGGGAGGACAGTAGAATGCAGAGACTCTGCCACAGGAGAGCAGAGTTAGCAGGGAGGCAAGTAGCAGGAAGGTGCCCACAGTGCATGGTTAATGAGGACAAGCAAACAATGGGCAGTGGGAGCAGCAGAGCATAGGAGGGCACCAAGATTCCAACCATATGTGTAAAATGAGCACATCTGTATTACCCAGATAGGTCCTTGCCTTTCCCAAACTTGTTTGGGGACCAATGGCTCCTAATTGCCAGAACAAAGAAACTGTAATCTTTGAGTGGGATGTCTTTAACAGCGTCACTATTGGAAATGTCATTCTGTTTTCAATCATAGTAAGAAGGCAAGACAGACCGCTTGCTTATCTTTAAGGAAGTCAAAACCATAGCACAGAAACAAGTGGTTTTGTCCAAGAGTAGGAGTAATCAATCTGTTTGACCTTGAAGCTGCAGTCCCATGAGACAAGATGCTAGCATCCCTCTGTCTTTGGAAAAGCAAGGTTTTGATCGTCACAGTGCGCTTCCACTGCTCACCTTAACACAGGCTGAGAGGCTTACTGATCTCAGTACATTCCGAATAAAGTTAAGACTATTTAATTTACTGTATTTGTAGCAAAACAAACCATGAACCCAAAACAAGGTGTAGCCTTTCACATGGAGTTAAATGACCTCTGCAATAAATCCATTAAGCACTAGGAGAAAAGAAGAGCTAGGGTTGTGCTGCTGAGGGCAGGAGGATTCTGTTGGCAAGGAGGAAAGAAAGGTGTTGGAGTTCTTTCTCTCAGAGTATCTGATAATGTCATAAGAGGGCTGCAGCAATGATAGGTACATAATATATACAATTAACATATATACATAATAAATACAGGTAGAAGCAAGATAATTTTTGAGGAAAGACCATCTAAATGGTCTAAATTTGGCCTGAATACTAAATATTTACGGAATACTAAATTCATCCAATACTGGTTTAGTTATATTGGAGATGACATTTCAATTTAGCTTAAAGATAAGTGACATAGAGGTGTTGCTGTAGGAATAGAGACGTATTTCTTCATTTTTTGTTCAGTGCATAAATTGAAGGGTTAACAGAAAATGAAGATCCTGTGGGATCAAATGCTTTTTATAATTTTGCAAGAGTGTACTATCTAAAGGGATGCATTTCACCTATGCATTTCAAAAGGAAACCTCTTGATGTTTTATTGCCATTTTAAGTGTACCTGCAGATGAAAAGTGAAGTTACTGCTGCAGAATATTTATCCTTACATTCTCTGGAATTACTTGCATGTCTGGGCTCCTCAATCTAAACTAATAAATACAGAGATGTTAGAGCAGTTATGTGGGAGTTTTAGGGGCTTTTGAAGGGTAGTCCAAAAGTTACCTCATTTGTAACATCTTCCCTTGCTTTTAGATACATCTATTTGCTAGCATGTAATTAACTTTATCTAGCATTTTTAAGTTGTTTCTTAATCTTCTGTTAACAGCTAAAAAAAAATATTACTTGATAACTGTAGAAAAACTGTGAAGTTTCAGCATAAAGAAAACAGAACATTTTCCAGTAATAAAAGGTAATTTAAAAAATGACAGATGAAACCACTTTTCTTCATTCTGAATCAAAAATTCTGTTAAAAAGTAAACATTAATGTGTGGAAAGGGAGTTAGAAGTACTTCAGGACAGAAGCAGTGACAGAATGTTTCCTAAAGCAGTGGTATACAATGCAGCGCTATTCTGAATAATGAAAAGCTTACTGAGATCAACAGCGCATTTTCAGAAGCAGTAAGCACGTGCATCACAATTACTATGACAAGCCTCAATAATAGGGTAGTGTCACCATTTCACAGGCTCCTACCTTCACATTTTGGAGTCCTTCTGCCAATACATGTGAATGACTGCAATGCTAAACAGTTCTAGGCATAATGTATTTCCACGGCAATTTGAGTTAGTATGAACTTAAGTTTGGAAAGTGATAAATTTCCACTGTAACTGGAAACATTTTAAAAACTAAATTCTTAGGCACCACATAGTGTGAAAATGAATTAAACCTTTAAGTAGGAATCTAGACTGTATTTAGCGTTGCCTTGCTGGTTTAGGAAGGTCGAAGTGATGCCACTTTTTCAACCCTGTGTTATCCTTTAATATCAGAGTGTGAACTGCAGCACTGTGCAGTTAGGTCAATTAGGTGTTTTTTCCACCCTCTCCCACACAAGCCACAGGTTTGCCTCTTTGCCTGTAAATAGAAGTAGCTGTGTAATATAGTAGCTGTGAGAGACGGTAGCTCTGAAGGTATTGGTTTTGAAACCTGCAAAGAGCTCCTTGTTTCTTCTTGGTATCTTCAGCCGCACACTAAAGTTTGAGAAGCTGTACAATGTCTAGTAAGTAATATAAGCAGCTGTGTAGCATCTAGTAAATGTGGTAAGCAACTTTCCAAGTGAAGGCCAAAATGAAGGTAAAGAAATGACAGCACTGCCTGTTTGTGACAGGAATTTTTATTGTACTTGTTTGTTAATTGAGAAAGAGGAACATACCAGCTCAATTCAACACAATCAGCATCTTGCTCCTGCCTTTGGATAAGCTAGCAAATCCAGTGTTCCCAATACTAATTTATTGTTTTTATTTTTCTAAAACTAACATCTCAAAACAGAATAAATGTGTGTTCTTCTCTTCATGTTTTAGTAGCCCAACTACTTTGCTTTCTTATTTAATCAATGTCATCAAATGGATCCCCCCAAAGAACTGAGGCTTTGGGAATTCATAACCATGAGAAAAAAAAAAATCACAAAACCAACAAAACTTTCTTTTTATAATTTAACAGTCTAAAAAAACAAGACCTATCAATATATTAAGAAATAAATCCAGTTACAAATGCATGTATATAGAAGGAACTTCTGTGGATGTCAGAACAGAAAATGATCAGCTATTTACAAGATACACAGCAGGATGGTACAGCAGCCAAGACCTGCCATTCAGAAACCAAATGTGTTCTCTCCACTGTAGGCAACATACAAGAATCCATCCTCATCCTTTTCCTTCTCATAAAGTTGTCCCATAGTTAAGCTTGAAGGGGAGAAAAAGAGAAATTATTTGTTTGGCTCACGCAACTTGCCAGTGCTAACACTTAGAACCTCATATAAAAAAGGATTAATACAAGCTAAAACTTGAAATCTGTGTATAGGTTAAAATACGAAAGATGAGAATAAATGAAAAGCAGTTGACTCCTGAGTTTCAAGAAAAATGATCCAGGACTCTTCTGCAGAGTAATTTTTTAATATTTCTTCACAAATGCCTTTGTCAGAATGCTTCCTTATTTTGTTGGAAATTGGTCTCTATTTTGAAAACAAAAAGAAACGCTAGCAATGACTTGGCTGGTCAGCTGCTCCAACCATCTATCTACAGAGGGTTGGAGCAGCTGACATCAGTCACGTGCACAAATGATGCCTCCTCAGCTCACCTTTCTCTGACTTCCCAAAACTGAGAAAAGGCTAATGAACTGAAAGATGGAGACTGGATGTGATGACAGGGAAAACAACGAAGTCATTCTGCCCAAGAGAGGAGCTGGGAATATTTGTAAGCAGTACTTGAAACTGAAGAGAATTGGTGAGTAGCAGATAGATCACCAACCCTTGACATCCTTCTCTCCTCATACCGAAGTTTATTACATAAACTCAGCCTGTGAGATGAGCAGAGCCATGAACAGATTGTGGTTTTGTTTATCTGTTAAGGAGTTACCATTTTTGCATTATTATTGAATGATCAATGTTTTTCTAGCTGAGATGTGGCATCTCATTATGAACACGTGAGAAGAGACAATGGATCTCTCTTTCCTGCTCCTAGCAGTTCTACAGTACTGTTATGAAGATGACATACAGGCATTCTCAGTACTCTTAAAAGAAAACAAGCAGAAAAGGATGGTTCTCACGGGTCCCTGCTGTGTGTCAGGTTACCTGGAGGGACTGTTTCTGTTACAACTAAGTATTAATTAAGAATAAAATCACATCTAAGGCATGTAACTGTTTTCTTAAATTAAAGTATCTTGTGTAGAAAGTTGTACTAGCTGCTTCTGCAACATTCTGTATGTAGAAGAAAGCAATGAAACGTATTCCTGTATAAAAGCAATGTGAAAAACCTTTCTATAGCAATTATTTTTTTAATATAAGAAAATAATTTTTAAAAAAAGAACCAGCAACTGGTCTGTAATGTTATAATTTCTTTGTAAACTGACAAGTTATTGGTTTTTTTCAGAATAATTTACGGCATATGCTGTTGAGTATTTAATGTGCAACTTTTTTGTTGCACTGAGGATCATTATTTTTTTGATATTGATGATGTACGTGCTCTTGCACTCAACCAAGTGCAAGAACATCGTAACTGCAAAGCTCACCCTTTTGCCATGAAAGTAAATCACAGTATATTTTTCAGTCACCTTTCCTTTCAGCCTAGCTCAAGAAATAAGACATTTATCAAACTCATGAGGAAAAAAAACTTTCAGTGAGATTAAGATGTGACAAACACCTCCTAAAATCACCAAATGAGCCTCAAAGAGTGGTGTTACTCACCCTCTTAATATGCACAAGCTTGCCGAAATTATTTTGAATACCAAGTGAATAGTCTCTCACCTGGATTGTGGGACAGTCTTGTCTACAAAGAGGAATATTGCCTTCTCAGATGGCAGTTGAATCCTCTTCCTGATGATCCACATGAACTGGGCCACGGTGATGTCAGACGGAACTAAGTACTTCCTCTTGTCAATGTCAACAATCTGAGATCCTGAGACCTTCTCCACTATGACCTGTAAAGTGCAGGTGTGAAGGCCAGGCTGTTTAGGACTGGTATGAACAAACAGCTTTGGTAGATCGCTTGCTTGTACAGGCTTACAACAGTGAGCAGAGGGGATGAACAAAAAGGTTTCCTGACTGCAACCAAATCAGAGGTAGAACTGGCTCAGCACTGTAAAACCTGATTTTACAGCTGCTCTGAAACCTACATTCATATGCACAATGGCTCAAAACTTCCTATGCCTGGGTTTGGCAGTCATGGGGTAAAAAGATGCATTATGCCTTATAGAAACCTGTGACAGGAAAGTACGCACATCGTTTGACTTTTTGTACACTGATGATATGGAATTATTGCAATGTGGACCCAAGGTTGAAAATGAACCAGCAGTGTGCCCTGGCCACAAGTAAGGCTAATGATGTCCTGGACTGTATTAGGCAAAGGACTGTCAGGTGATCCTTCCCCTGTACTGGTACTGATGACGCTACCTTTGTATTCTGCTGAACTGACATTCAGAGTATCTTTCATCATTGCTTCAGAAATCAGAAATTTACTACAGGAAGGAAAGGTAGCAAGATGGCCACAGANCGCCCTGGTGCCAAGGTAGATTTCAGTAAGGAAAAAAAAAACAAAAAAAAACCAAAAAAAAAAAAAAAAACAACAAAAACCAAAAC
This sequence comes from Platysteira castanea, assembly GCA_013397175.1. Taxonomy (NCBI): domain Eukaryota; kingdom Metazoa; phylum Chordata; class Aves; order Passeriformes; genus Platysteira; species Platysteira castanea. Next base: position 1,332,848 of record VYXC01011246.1, on the reverse strand, counting down.
CAAACAGCAACAGGTACAGGGGAAGGAGAATTAAATACTACTTGTGAAAAAGACCTGATTCTTATTGTGCTACAGAGGCTGGTTCTTGAAGGAAAAATACAGCAGATCAGGAAATACGGTTTAGAAGAGGTTCTGGAGTCTCCATTCCTTTGCTGTGCATTCCACTTAAAACATTAAGTTTGAAAAACACTTTTGATTATTAAATTTATACCCACTATTTTGTTTTGATGGTACGCAGCTCAATTTGAATCATCAAGCAGAAAACACATACCGGTCCAGACAAAGGACTGCTTCAATTTGAGATTTAATTCCTGTATCTATCTACACCTTGCTGTCCGTTCCTGATACAGCACTATGTCACTCTGACTCACGCTATGAGTTTCTATGTTGCTTTTTCGCCTAAGGAAATCAAGGATGTTTTTGAAATGGATAAATGGGTACTGTGGAGATGTACGGTCATTAAGGACGCCACAGTCTATGGATGAGGGTGTAGTTAGTCAAGAGAGAACAGCAAGGACCATATCAGCTTGCCAGACTGCAACTGAAAAAATCTTGTGACTAGGTGCAACTGAGCAGTACAAAAAGTCAGTGGGAATAAAGATTCCTTCTCTGGGCTGTGCTAATGGAGAAGTTACTTTACCAAAAGGTGAGAGGCAGGAGTGGCACTAACTGGCATGTGGTCAGATGGGATGTGGGAAATTTTACACTCAAGCAAGTAAGTTGAGAATGTGGACATGTTGCTAGCTATTACATAAGGATGTGAAGTGTGGTCTTTTCACAGCCAAACATGGTAAAAGGGATTGTGGAGAGAAGAAGAGAGGTCGTTCACTATTTAGCAGATTGGTAGGTATAAATGCAGAAAGGAGAGGTCACCACTTGCACTGGCTCTTCAAACAAGAGGGTTTGCATGGGGAGATTCACCACGATGACTGGTTATAGGCGTGGAATACGTGAGGGATATCATCTAACTCATTTAGCCAGGCTGGAAGATAGTCAAGGTTTCAAGAATCTTCATAATCTTTCTAAGGATCAGGCACAATCTCCAAGACAATGAAGGTGTTTGCTGGAATATAACTGCCATTAGAAGAAAGCAGGACCATGATATATCATAAAAATCATGGGAAGTGTTTAGACAGCTCATTTGTCACTATGCACTGGGGCAGAGGAGAATATGTTGCAGTAGTAAGATGTGTTTAGGGCTTCTTTAAAACATCTACGGACACAAAAAGGAACATGAATTTACTTAGTAGGAACTCATCAGAGTGAGCAGGATGGAAACAGTTTATCCACCTTTACCTCTAAGTACTCTGTTGAAGCTGGCTCGGTTACTCACCGGGACACGGTCGGGGTATTTGGCTCGGATTTTTGCCGACTCGACACATCTGTGCTCTGTGAACAAAACTCATAATTAGTCATTGCATAGTAATAATATTGCCGGTCACCTAGGCCGAGAGGGCAGCGCCGGCAGGGCCGTGAGCCTGCGGGGATCGCGACCATATCCCCGCCTCCGAGCGGGTCTCTAGCTTTTCGGGGAGACCGTCCCCGGGCATCGCACCACCCTTCGGCGAGGGCCGCCATCGGCTTGTCCGCCCACAGACAAGACGACCGCCTGGGGAAGCCGACCGGGACAGATGTCGACACGGGAGACTGAGGGCAGCGGGGCCGCTGCCAGGCAGCGTCTGGCCCGGACCCCACCCTTACCCAGCGCGTGGTCCTCCTTGAACATCCACTTCATGGTGCGGGCGGGCGGGGAGCGGACCCGGAGGCGGCGAGGCCCGTGTGCCGGGGGCGGGGGCTCGTGCCGGGCCTGTCGCTGTCACGGTCCCTGTCACAACAACAGCAGCGGCTCGGCAGGCGGGACTTCCGGCTCGCCTGTTCCCCAGCAACGGCTTGTGCAGCCGCGCTTCCGGCCGGGGATCGCGGGGCGGGGCTGTGGCATCCGGGCACGGAGTCTCCTGCCGGGTGCGAGGCCGCCCGCAGCGCTCCCGGGACACTCGAAGCCGCGCCATAGACTTCGCCGCCCCGGCAGGTGTCCCCACCGTCTGTCCCCATCCCGCTGCCGGGCGCTATCTCGCCGGCGGCGCCGGGAGGCAGCGGTGCGCGTTCATTGGCTGATGCGCCCGCCCCCTCGGCGCTGATTGGCGCGGTGTCTCGTCAGTCCGACGCTCCGCCGGTGCCGCGCTGAAGGCGCGGGCGGGGGCGGCCGGTGAGGGTGCGGGCTGGGGCGTTGCTGTCGGGCACTGAGGGCCGCTCGACATGGCTGGCGTGGATCTGTTCTCGCATCCCGCGCTGTACACGCGCTACCGGGCTGGGCTCTGCTCCGCCGCGGCACTGGCGCTGTTGCTCATCACGGCGCTCACCTATGTGCCGCCGCTGCTGGTGGCCTACCGGAGCCACGGTGAGCACCACGCGAGCCCACGCGGCCTGGCCGGGCCCGGCGCAGTCCTGAAACCTCGCGCTGTCTCTGCCCTCAGGTTTCTGGCTGAAGCAGAGCGCGTACCTGGAGCAACCCACTGTTCGTTTCCGGTACGAGGTTCTCTTCGTCGCCATCATCGGGTCCGGGCCGGGCAGCTTCTTGGCGTGGAGCACGTTCCCAGCGTTCAACAGGCTCCAGGAGGACCGGCTCCGAGTCCCGCTCCTGTCGGTAGGCCTGCCCGGGGCGGCCCGGCAACAGTGGCGAGAAGCGAGGCTGCAGAGTGGGGCCAGCAGACCGGCAGCCGGCTCAGGGCACGAGTGCTGATGGTGCTTTTGAGCGGGTGGCCCGTCTGGCACTGCTGCCTTCAGGTAGCAGCAGCTTTATGTGTAACCTGGTGCCTCACATCGGGATTTGCTGGATTTTTAACGAGTCCCGTTTCGCTCCCACTCAGTGTTACTGAATCATAGCATTACTTAGATGGGAAAAAGCCCTTAAGATCAAGTCCCGTGATTAACCAAACTCTGCCAATTTTGCCATTAAACCATGTCCGTAAGCACCGCTGGTGGTTTGCGTGAACGCATCAGTTTACTTTCATCAAATCAGTTGTGCCCCTCTCCACTGGCCACATGGCTTATCATGTGAAGTTTGCAGGGGTTGGTAGGTAGCCCCTAGATTTGGAAGCAGGTATGTGCCTTCAGAAGAACATAACCTCTGCCTTACAGTCATTTTTTTTTTTCTGGGATTCCACAGTGGCACTTATTTTTCTGTCTGCCTCTGTTATGAGCCCTGCTAGATTTGCAAGTAGCTGAAGTACTGGACACTGGCACACAAGCATAGCAAGCCTTGGCTCGCAGCCAGGAATCAGCATACAGAGGCCATTAGGAGGCCTGCTGCAGTGGCAGGAGGCACAAGCCTGACCATCAGTCATATATTTGCACCGTGTCTTACAGAAGATCCGGCACTAAGGCATGCTTTGTAGCATGCAGGGGAGACGGTTGGAATGGTGTAGGGCAGAAGAGACCCTGAAGTAAACTTTCCCTCCCTGGAAGGGCATATGAGACATTGTATAACAGACAACAGTGCAGGCTTCTTGTTTGTCTCTAGTCCTCTGTCTGTAAATAGTCAACCAGCTTTTTATTGCATTCCTAACTATGCAGTTTATTTGCTTGCTTGGTATGTGCGTGCTGCAGTTGTGGAGGTCCCCTGGGGTTTTACTTCTTCTGTTTTTCTTTCTAACAGAAATTCCTGTCTTTAAAAAAAATTTAGACTAGAGAAGAAGACAAAAATCAAGATGGCAAAATGGATCAGTTGCATTTTAAATTGGAACTCCCACTGCAACCAACAGAGCACGTAGTTGGTGTTCAGCTGATTCTACTCTTTTCCTACCAGCTTTATGTGAGCATTTTTAGTTTTGCTTGTTGCGATGTAGAGATTGTGATATTCCAGTAGTGGTTATACAAAAGATGAAAAGAAACTTTCCACATTTGAAATTCCTATCTAAAATATTTATTTTAATAACAAATATTTAGTTTTCTCCTCCTCTGCTGTGTCATTCCTAGTCTAGCTCTCTTGTGTATTTTGAAACACTTTGTTAGGAATTTTAAAAAAAAAATTAAGCTCTGTATTCTCTTGGGCTGTAGTGCAGCATACAGGACAGAAATGCACAACAGTGAGTATCAGTGTGGGTGGCACCCGGAAATAACTGAGAGTCCTGCAATAGGCAGAAGGATGTGCATTCCTACATACTGCTGTGTCTTGACATAACCAGTTCGTTTTCTGAGGTGGGGAGTCAGGCTGTTGCAGCAGCCTAAAACTCCTTAGATTTTGCTTAACAGCTCTTGAAGCATCGGTAATGATCTGCCAGGATCTTCTGTATCTTGTAACTGGGACGAGTAAGAAAGTGTTATAGGAAGACAAGACAACACAATCCTGCTACCACTGTAGCTCAAGTGGCAGTGCAATCTATACCTAAAGCAAAGACCAGTGCACAGAGAACCCAGGGATACCTCTGAAAGGAGCAATAATATTGAGCTGCGTTGAGTGCAGCTGCACAGACAGGAAGTTGTTTTCCTAGGGAGATTAGGCTGTTTCTCTTAGAGAGTCTTGCTGATTGCAGATGGACAAGCTTAGCAAGCATAGCCATGTGGTGTAGAAAACATTCTTAAGCCTGAGGCCCAGAATAAAGGCCCAACAGTCCTAAATTTGGGCTAAAGCATGTGGTCAGGTATTAGTATCACAGAGAGTTATGATATTCACAACACTTTTTATTCCACTGTAATTGTGGAAATTTTCCTTCAGATTGAGTGGTTGATAAGAACTAAGGACCTACCTTCTTTATTTGGTCCTTGATTTTGACTGCCGAGTTTTTTAAATTGTGTTTAGTCCAATGAATGTGTTTAGTTACCTTGCTGCTTTTTACATGTTACGGCTAGTCAAATCTTTCTGTCATTAGCCACAGACTATTGGACTTCACTGAATTTCCTGTGGAACTTTGTTGAGTTAATAAAGTTATTTAACTAGTAACTAAGGCAGTTCACTTTTTAAAAAAACTGTATTTTTTATTTGGTGTTCCCTTGTTTAGACTAATGTGATGATCTGAAACTTGGGAATCGTAGAAAAGTCAAATCCATGTAGAAAAATTTGTAAATACAAAGAGGTAAAAAAATGTGTTGTGTCCCCCCTCCTCCCTCTAAATTCTCCTTTTTTGTGTTCACTGTTTCAGAGAATGTCAACATTTGTGATGCAGAGCATGGCTTTTCTTCAGTATTTTTCTCCTGTGCCAGGCTCTCAGCTGTATGTGAATGGAGACCTGAAACTGAACCAGAGGCAATTACTTAACCATTGTGGACTGGATACCAGATACAATGTGAGGAAACGTTTTTCCCTTCCCCATCAATTCCCCCCCCACCCTGCCCTCTTAATCCTCCTAGTATCACAGGTGATACCCTAATTATTTGTACTACTGCACAGAGTGAACTGTAAGACTTTGGAACTGGTGTTTTCTTGTTAGACTACAAGAGTGAAGAGGTTATTCTGCTAAGATGTTCAGTCTGATGTTTATGTTCATTCCTTGAAGGGCGTGGTTACTTTGTGTAAGAAACTTAGTAGAATTACTGTCTTGAAGACTGGACAAATAATTAAAGTGTCTCCTTGTTGTAACAGGTGTCTGTGGTCAATGGCACAAGTCCTTTTGCAAGTGACTATGATCTAGCAAACATTATTGCAGCATATTGGGATAGAAATGGTAAGCCTGAATGTGTAGCTACAGGACAGTAGTAGTTAGCATATTGGCAGCTGTTTTGTGAAGTATATGACTTCTGTATTAATACCTAAAAGCCCCTTAACCTGGATGTTTCCTTTCTCCATTTTAGTGACAACGGTCTTTTCAGATCCCAGCCCTGTTTGGATGACTGGAAGAGCAACAGATACACCATTTATCATTAATGCCACCATTCATTACCCAGTGGAAGTTATCTTATATCCTTCGAAAACTGCATAAACTGTGACATAACAGGGTTATATTATTTGAGCCTCCACCACATACAGGCCAAATGCAAACTGTTTTCTCCTAGATGTGTTGCTAAACTTTTTTTTTTTGTTAGCTAAGCAAATGCTACAGTTCTGAAGTTAATGAATTACCTATTTGGCCATTCCTTCAGATGGTTCTGCTTGCATAACCACTTTTTGTCTTTCTTTACTGGGAACCTCTTGTTGCTTTTCAGCTTTGCTAAAAAGGCCTTTAAGATGGTTTCTTAGCTATTCTCAGGGAATATTTGTAGTAGATCTTCCTTTGGTTCTGCAGTACCTGCTATCCCGAACCATCACAGATGCCGCTAGCAAGGCATGATACTGTAGTCTGTGACCTAAAGCAAATCATTAGAAATCCATATGCAAGATCATCTCACCAAACAATAACTCCTGCAGTGGGAGGTAGTTACATGTGTTCGAGTGCAGACAGACCAGAATTTTTTTCTTTCTTTTTTTTTAACAAAATAATTCTTCGTTCATCAAGTTCTTCATTCTTTTTCTTAGACAAGAACAAGCCTGCACTTAGAAGAATCTGTATGGAGCACACTTCTCCCAAAATTTGTTTACCTGCCTGAATATTAACAATAACTGATGACTCGGGCACAAAGTAGGTACTTTACCCAGAATTGGTTTAAATGTCTTCTAGGACAGATATTCTCTCCAGCTTTTGTTACCTACCATGGTAGAAAGCTTTTAGGTGTTTCTATGGCTCAGAGTTCAGTTATTGCAATGGTAGCATCAGAACCTTCTTTGTTAACACTCCTTGACTTTCTTTAAATATCAGCCAGGATTTTGGGAAATTATTAAATTTGCTTGGATCCAGTATGTCAGCATCCTCCTTATCTTTCTTTGGGTGTTCGGCAGGATTAAGATGTTTTTGTTTCAGAATCAGGTGTTGACTACAATTCCAGTATCACCAGTTCTGCCTGTATCTCCACTACTGTCCTACAAACAGCACCAGTCCTGAAGAGATGCCTGAGAAAACTTTACAGAAATGCAGTTCAAAAATAGTTACCTGATTTTATTCTGTATACACTTCTTACTTCAGAAGATCAGAATTTTGTAAGTATGTTCCAAGTGCACTCCGTGCTTCCTTTTTAAAATATGTGTTAATTCATCTAATTTCTTTAGGAACAGTGCTTTGGAACTGAAAGGTTTTTTATTTTTGACAGTTAAAGAAGAGCCTAGTTATTTTTTTGCAACTGGAACATGCCTCAAAAACCACCTTGAAAACTGAAAATAATATGCTAAAAGTAACAAGATTAACTGTTTTCACTTCTTGTTAATCAATTCACTGCAGTCTGAGAGTTCTGTCAAGAGTTATTTGTACATGCATTTATGTGCACTACGAAATGAAAAAAAAGAAATGTGAAAAAATGCATGGATGAGTTAAGGTCAGAGATGCACTTTTGTTACTGTGGCTATACATACTCAGAAATTTAATTATTAAATTGGATGATGAATAAATTCAAGGTTGATGTGAGGAACCAGGTAGTGGTTTATAGTGTGTGCAAAGTTTGCACAACCATTTACTACTGGCATTATTACTGTAGCAGCAGACCATTAATTCTGAATAGTAAAACAGAGAATCCTTGTGTTTATTGAAAGAAAACTTGCAAAAAGTTCTACCAGAGAAGCCTCAGAGTTTCAAAGCAAGTGAATAATTACTTTCAGAACTTCAATAGCTTACAACAGATAAAAATTATAATCACCTGGTATGCATTGAAAGACTGTGTCCCTCATTCTTGATGATGGTGGTAGTAGGGAAGATTATTTTATTTTCTCTTTCTGGGCTTACTTTTTATGCCAGACAAACTTACAAGAGAAAACAACAAAATTTCCATTATGTTTTCAGTTTTGTGTTAAAGAACTAGCAAAGTAGTGTTACGACAGGACAGAATTTAAAGCAATTCTAGATGCTTGAATTCTTCAAAAACTTTTAGGTGTCTTTGGTTCTCTTGAACTCTTAAGACACGGTGCACCTATGAAATATGAAAGAGCAGCTTAGCAGTACGCCACTTTTTGGCCATCGTCCTCTAGAATTCAACATCCTGACAGTTGGGAGAGCTACCTTTTTCAGAAGTCTCCAGTTTACTCTTGGATCTTTGAAGTCTCTATGTGGCAGCGTAGGGCTACTGGTAACTGGTTTCGTATCAGCATTTTCACAGTCAAAGCAACTGTCTACTGCTTTTTAGTGTTTTTAGCCACTACACAGCATGAGTGAAGGGGCCTGTGAGCTTGTTTCCCCAGTATCTCAAGCTGATGTATATTTGGTATGCTCTCCCTTGCAGCAGCGGTGCTTGTGTGACTGCATGAGTTAATTCAGGGAGTTCATTGTGGTAAAGATGATCTTTACCAAATATATAATCACTTTTTCAGACAAGTCAGTTCCCTGACTGAACTTGGTATGTGTCTGCACAAGCATTAAGGTGGACATGAGCAAGGGGTGGAAATCTCTGGAGAGACCTCAGGGCCTCAATTTAAGGGTCTGAATGTTCTACTCCCACAAAAATGGAATGTGTAAGAGTCTTCCTCCAAGCTGAACAGGAGTCTGTTTAAGATAGCAACAGGAACATGGGAGAGACTGATGCGCGAAAGCCTGGTACTGAGAGACTCCGTTAATCCCTCTCCCACTTTTCTCTCCTGTTGTAGCCTTTCACATTGAGTTAAGGCAAGTGATGCTGCTCAGAGCAACAGTTCAGTGAATGCATGTGAAATAAGAAATGGAGATTAGGTCTAGTTCAGGAAATACAGAGAAAAGTATCCTTAACATTCTCTTTTCCTTTAGACGGAGAAAGCTGAAAAAATCCTCTACAGGAATGTAAGCAAATAACTATATACTTTAAAAGGAAGCAGTCAAAAGAGTTACTTGCTTGCAAGTGGCATGTAATTGTTTAGTATCACCTGAAGCCATCCCTCCATTTCTTTTGAAAGAGGTGTTTCATGACTGGGACTAATAACTGAATGCAGGGTAAAAGGAGCTGTTATAAAAGGAGCCATAAAGGCAGATGTTACCACAGCAGGGAAAAAAAGCTCTGTGATACCTCTGCTGTGGTCACTTCCTGGATCAGTCTTTATACTGACCATAGTTCTTGGTTCATAGTTCTGACTCCTTTCTCAAGCTTGAAGAGACATTCTACTTCTGTAAGTAACCAAGCAATAGAAGAAAGGCAAGATTTTATAGCTTAAGCGACAAACTGAACTGCATAGGAAAAATACATACCTGAGAATCTTAAATGCAAATAGCATTAAAAGAGGTTTAGGAAGGAAGAGCCTTTCTCAGAAAGCTATCTGCAAGGACTCTTCCTTTAGCTTGCTAAGCAACACAAAAAGCCAAAACTGCTACCATGCACCACAGTGCTACTGCACAGATCTTCTCTGTATACATACGACGGAGCAATCTAAATGCTCTTCATTAGGGAAGGACATGACAGCTCGCTAGGATTAATCAGAGTTCTGTAAGAAGAAAAAAGAAAGCAGCTTTAAGTTAAAAGTCCTATGCATAAATTTATGTGGGAATGGCCGTGTAAGAGCCATGCTTCAGGCATCTTTTAAGAGGTGGAACTAGGATAAAAGAAGCCACCTAGTCACTTGTTAACTCACCAAGCAGCCCATTTGCAGGGGGCGTTGTCCTCTGGTTCTACTCGCAGGAGGCGAGCGGGACGCGGCCGCGCCGAGCGCTGTGCGCATGGGGCTGCTGGGCCGGGGTAGAGGGAGGAGGAGGAGAAGGGCGGGGGTAGGGGCTGCTGCGACAGGAAGGCCCGTGGCACGCGTGACCCCGCGGAGGAGAGGCCGCGGAGCGCTGGCTGCTGCGGCGGCCAGGCGGTGCTGCCACGAGCCGGCTTGGGCCAGCCAGCCGGGACCCTACGGGCCGGGCGCTTGCAGGATGCTCCTGGCTGGCAGGGGGGCGGATGTCACCGCCCCGCCGAGCCGGACCCACTCGAGCGGCCGGGCGCTGGGTGGCCGGTGCTGGGCGGGGCAGGCGAGCGGACCGCCTCTGCCAGGCTGCTCCTTTGCCCGGGGATGCTCCGGGAGCGGGGCGGATCGGCTTCTTCCCGGGCTCCTCCCGCTGCCCCGGCGCCTCGGCCACGTCTGAAAGCGGCTCATTGTCTCTGTCGGCAGATCGGAGCCGCGGCGGTGGCGGGAGGCGGCGAGAAGGTACGGGCGGGCTGGTGCGGATGGGGGTGCGGTTATTCCACAGGATTGGAAGTCCCGGTCAGACCTCTTTTTTTCCGGTCTCAAACAACGGTGCTTTAAAGGGGATGTTTTTGAGCCGGTCACACACGCCCATGCTCGTGGCGGCGGAGTAGCGGTAACACCAGTTGCGGCGGAACCGATGTCGCACCGACAGAGGTAAAGCTGTCGAAAATCAGCCTCTATTTTTTAGTTCTTCTTCTTCCCCGCTCTCCCCCCCCTCCTTTTTTTCTTTTTTCCCTATTTTTTTTTTCCCTTCCTTTTCCCTAGAGAACATGGCTGATTCAGGTTAAGGTGGTTTCGTTTGCTGGAGTTAGATGATGAAATAATGTGCTTTAGAGAAACTTTCCCATCGTTTCAGGAAATCCCTTCTCATTTTTCTGTCGTGTCCCGCCTCTCTTTCTGGGTGAAGGTGACATGCTGGTCGGAAGCATTTGTCTTTTCTTAGTTGCAACAGTTGCTTCAGTGAGGCATACAGGGCATACCTCAGCCCAATCGTCCTCCGACTGTTTGAATTTGAGGACGCTATTGTACCGGTGCAGACAGTCTCATGTGAGTGAATAGCATTCAGTCACCGCTGGTATCTCTTTGTCACTCCAGTTTTGCCATAGTAAAAATTCCTAAAAAAAAATTGCAACTAAGCAGACCTCATTTCTTGAACACCAGTCATTCTAGTAGCTGAAAAGACTTTGTGATCTTCAGCTGCAGTGCATGGAGAAATAGTACGGCTATGCTTTGACACTGCCATTTGCTTAGGCTGGACAACTTTATCTAACTCTAAAAAAATATTTTAAAAGCTTCCAAAGGAAACAGTACCATTTAGAAAAAGAACTTCAATGAACATGTAATTAAATGTATGGTATGTTTCATTGTATTATAAAGTGTTTGTCTGATGATTTCCTGGAAACATCTCTTCAAATCTCATTTTCCACTAGATAGTAAAAAGAAGTATATTTCCAAAAGCTAAATTAGCAGTTTCACCTGAAATGCTAATATAATGTTATAATTCAGAATTACTACATTACATTTACTGCATTTTTTTAGTTGCCGTTTCACTATTCTATTAAAAAAAGTAGGCAGGCTTATCAGTTTCAGCTATTTAGTATTGGAAAGATTTTTAAGTTTTAGGACTACCAGTAATTATAGAAGGCACTCTTCAAACTAACTTTTTCTTTTCCCATTCAAATACCAATCTGCATATTGTCGTTGATACAGTAAGTCTTTGCCTTATGAAGATGTGTGATTTCTAGCTGCAGAGGAATACTGGAAAGTGATGTTTTGACGGTGGGGTGATTTACTGCAAGAATTGCTAGTAATATTGTTGTGTATTATTCTTTGACAAGCTTTGTCATGTTCCAGCATTTCACTTTTTTGAGTAGCAAACTGTGTTTCTAATGTTGGCTCATAGAAGCCATTTTGGTGATGATTGCACTGGTGCAATGTCTTAGAGGTGAAGCGTGCAGTGAATAAATTCCATGAGGAAAAGTAGGCCTTCAGGTGATCTTTGCTGTATTTATCATGCCATGAACAAACATTTCCCTATTAATTCTGTAAAATGCATGATGACATTTACCATTATCATTCTTTTTACAGTCAGTACTGCTGCATTTGGTGAATTTTAAGTACATAAGTGATACTTACGTATCTCGTATGATTGCTCTGAAAGGCCAGCATACAGGACAATCATTTTTGGGTAACAAAAGGTTGAGCACATAATGCAACATTTGGTATTAATTTTTCAGTGGAAGAGATCAATCTGGGAAATCAACAAAATCAGAGCATATTCTGAGTTGGAAGTGACCCGCAACTGAGTATACTGTTTGAAGTAATTTCTGTATAATCTATAAATTCTTTGAGTTTAAAATGCTGCATAGACTGTTTGAAATGAAAGTGTGCTGGAAATTTTCCCAGACAAAAAATGGCCAGGGAAGACTTTGTCAAAGACAGCTAAGATTCGGTTGCTCAGAAGTCATTGTAGGGGAGCAGGTATTTGTAATACTTCACTCAAATGTTTTTGCTTTAATCCAGCCTGGTTTTTCAGTCTTCCCCCAACAGACCCAGACTTGTTTGTTCTAAGGGAATCTTTCATCCCAGCCTTTTGTCCAAAGCTCAAAGAGAGAGCATGTTTCTTGACAGCTCTAGTATGAGGCACTCTTTCTGTCCTTCTACAGTCTTTTTAGTATCCCAGAAAAAAAATGAGCAGTTTAATAGAAGGGGGGTTTTTAGCTATAAAGTTAGTTTTTACTGCTCTATTAAGTCTCTTTAGGTTGAATTCTGTGCTGAAAGGAAGTTACTAAGAAACTGTACTCCTTTCAGAGCTGACCTGAAAAGATCTGATTACTTGATTCCAACATTGTATGTGTTATGTAACAAATGAATAAAAGTCCCTGGAAGCAAGAGCTAAATGATCATCCAGTGGACAATTTCTTTCTTTCTTTTCTGCCTTTCTGGGTCTGAAAAGTGGTCTCCTTAGAAAAGAGATCTTTTTGGGATCAATACTACCACTGACTGTATTTTTACCCTGCTTGGTAAAACTGGATAGCTTTTTGTAATGTGTCCAGTTTCTTGGCAAGCAATGGCAGATACTAGTGGCCCTAGCTCAGCTCAGCAGTCTATCAGAGACAGTTTAAGTCGTGAAGAAAATGATTGCTCTGTTGGCCAGTTTGTATAAATAATTTCCTTTCAACAATATGTAAGAATAGTTAATCTGGAACTGTCGCAGGGTTCGTCTAGTCTAGCATCTTGGTTCCATTAGTAGCTGTTAGCAGGGAATCCCAGTAATAGAGCTTGATTCGGGACTGTCAAATAAATCATATATGTAGATGCTTTTCAGATCACATTTTGAACATTTGCATTGCCCTGTAAAGAGATGATTGTGCCTCAAGAATTTGAGAGACTTCTGATTATTCTCTTTACCTGAGCTCTCCTTGAAGAAATGGTATCACAAAAGAAGTACTACTATCACAGAAAAGGAGTAACAGTGTAACTGTTAGTAAAATAATTTATGCTAAGGAGTATTCATTATTTACAAAAGCATGTATTGTGATGCCACCTTCATGAGTGTTGCCATACTTCATGAGTCTCAGCTGAGAGATGTGAGAGGTTTTGGAGTGCTGTCTGCTGCAACTGGATGCCCGTCACAGCCTGTTTTTCTGCTTGTTGTAGCTCCCTTGCCACTTGGGGTCAGTCCGATTGCGTGAGTCAACGAGGAGCTGCTTTCTAGAGTTTTGTCACTGAGATGGCAGCTGAAATGGCAGTAATGCTAGAACATCTGGCCCCTCTGCTGCTTCTCCCTTTCCCCCCATGTTTGTGGTTGGCAGGCCTTCTATAGTCGGGTAGGTGCAGCTACGAGGAAGCACTCCTGTGGAGCAAAGCAGGAAAAAACGAGGTGTAAAAAACCCCAATTTTGGTCTCCTGAGGGGATCTTGGGGTGGGCAGGAGATGCCACTGAGCTGCTGGTGGAGGAGGAGGGCACTAGCAGAAAGAGGCAAGGCAATGCAAAGCAAATCACAGACTAGTGTTTCAGTGCGTGGTTTCAGTGTGCAGTTTTGGCATATTGCCTTTCTGTGCTGAAAGAGCGAGCTTGCCTAACAGCACCATCTAGTGAGTCCTGCAATGGAATAAATAGAGGATCAGAAGTAGGCTGTATCACAATGTCCTGTCCCTCACATTTGGAATTGTAGAATCATTTAGGTTGGAAAAGACCTTTAAGATCATGAAGTCCAACTGTTAATCCAACAATGCCAAGCCCACAGCTAAGGCAATGCTATAATGTAATATATTCAGTAGATCTATAAATACGTGTATACATATATAGATCTTCAGCAACTCTATGAGAAGGTTATTCTACGGGCTATTCAACAGCTGCTTTCTGCCTCAGCCAAAGTTTGTCAAAAATCATGAAAAAGCTTGTTAGGTTGAAAAAAATTGTACTTTAAGGGAATGCAAGTTTAACCTGGGCTGAAATCACCTTAACTGCAGAATGCAATTGCAAATGGTGAATAGTTGTTTACATGAAAATAGAATTACATATGCCCAACATGAGAAGTGCAGAAGTAAAAGGCACTGTTTACAGAGAAAGTAGTGTATTGGGCCTTACGCACTGGAAACCACACAAGAGAATACTCTTACAGATGCTATATTTTGTTGTGTAATTATGCTTTTTCTTTGGTGGTATCTACATGTAGGTATATTCCTTAGAAACACTCCAACTTTTCCAAAAGGGTAGAAAATTAATCTTAAATATAGAAAACAGGTATCTACTTAGTGTGTTACTTTGATATCACACGTTTTCTTGCAGGTTTTTATCATATTGAAGAGTAGGGAAACACTTCAGCTACAATCATTTGACATTTTTTGTAGCACTTGACTCTTATTAGTTCAGACGTACTGTGGACTATGTTACCTGTTTTTTCAATGGCACAGTGTTGTCTGCAACAGTACTTGGGTGGGAATTGGAGTGAGGAGAGGTCCAAGCGAAAGTCAAGGCAGAAGTGAATTTAAAAAAATAATCTTTTGGTTTTTATTCCTCAGTCCCCCACAGCCTGCTTAATAACATGTAAAGAGCAGTAAGTGTTGCAGTTCTGCAGGACGATTAGAGTGCAGCGATTCTGTGTAGCTAGAGAAGAAACGCATTAATTCTTTAAAAAACATAATTGAGTCTCTAAAAGCTACATAATGGGTGAGACTGCGAGGAGCTGCAGAATGCGGTCCTAGTGTAGATAATGACTCACGATTTGCACTCAAGAAAAAGATCTGAGATAGTTATGTCTGGCTGACTTTCAAGCATAGAGTCTGTTTCAGGAAAAATCTTTCAATTAGCAAATGCAAACGTACTTTGACTTCAGCTTAGAATCTTTCATCCCCTCCGTTTGGTGAAGTGTCAATGCAGGCTGCTGGATTGCTGGTGATCCTCACAGCGTAGAAAAACTTATAGATGCTTCTGGAGATGTAATATGCAAAAATTCAGTAGTTGAACAAGGCAGATTTTATCTATGAAGAATGGCCAAACTGAATTAAACTAAGGATTTATCTATCTGCTCTTGTGCCTGACAATAGCAAGTAGTGGACTTCTAGGGGAAAAGTTAAGTAATACAGCAAGCCTTGTTACGCCTAGTGTGACACTGCAATACCGGCGTATACCACAGGTGATCCACAGTTTAGGGAATTGCTAAGCGATGTGCCGTAGCCTCATTTTCGCTTTTAACAGTCCTTGGAAGGCTTTTCTTCCATTACTTACTTTAAATCAATGTAATTTTTTGTTGAACTCTTACATACTTCTGCTGCCACAGAACTTTGAAGCAGAGTTTCACATTTTAATATGCAGTGTACATAAAGGTTTTGTAGTGAGTGATCATTCAATTCAATTCAATTCAATTTATTATGTCAAAGGAGTATGTATCTGTGTTCACTAGTCTGCTTGGTTTTCTTTCAAGAGTTCAGAGTGTGTTGAAAAATGTATCTTTCACTGTAACAAGAAAAAAATGTAATTGCAAATTGTAAATGCAGCTAGATAGCTAGATATGTAGAACTTTTGAGATGATCTGCATACAGGAGGAGTCTTACTTTTATAAAACCTTGCCTGCTAACATACACTGACTGCTTGCAAGTGGAATCTGGATGAGTGAGAGCACAAAAGGGTAGGTGCCAAAAACCTCTAGTAAAAAGCCGTAAGGAGTGCATGTGTCTTGAACTTTGCAAAGTAAAACAGAAATACACTTGAGGTTGACATGCCTAAGATTTTCTAGGAGCTATATGCAAACAAATCTAACTCCCAAACTGGTAATTCCTTAAATGCAAACTTGGGGTATTCAGTCTTAGGGTGTGTGCACTCCAGACCAAAGACATGTGTCAGCTGCTTTTTCAATATATCATCTGTGGCCCGGTGTGGCTTCAGGTTGTGAGTTTTCATCCATCTTCTGCCTTCTGCAGTTTGGAAAATAGAGGATTGTGGACAAGCACCAATTGGTATAGCACCCTACTGCCACTGTGGGGTACAGCATGCATATTAGATAAGATTATTTTTATTTCAGCACCCACAGTTACCATCCACTCATTTTAAGGGCTAGAAATCCCTTGTAATGTTAAATTGAAACTGAAATACAGTTGAGCAATTCAAAAAGATTTTTTTTCTTTTCTTTTTTTGAGACAATACTTACCAGTATTCAAGTTGAGGGTCTGCTGTATTTTGTAGTTTGGGCTTTTTTTTAATCCAATGGCTGAGCTGCATCAACCTAAGGTTTTCTTCAACACTGAACATTTACTTATTTGCTTATTTCTGCAGTGATCTTACTGTTACACATTACTTCCCTTCAGTTTCCAACCTGCAGTAATGATCCTCCAGCGCATCTGCTTAAGGAAGCAGTTAGTGCCACATACATACATGTACATTTGAAGAAAGGTTTTACTAATGTAAGAGTTTGTATTGTGTGAGTTTTATCGTAATTGTGCCACAGGAGCAATGGTTCACCAGTATTTCCCTTCTCTTTTGCAGCTTTTCTCATTGCCCTTCCTCGGCGAGAATGGCAAGGATTCGGATTCCTAGCACAATTATCATAATTTTTGTTACAGTTCAGACTGGATTCTTACTCTTCATGTATGCCCGGTATAGTAGCTTCATGCCTCAGTCTGAGGAAAAACCACCACAAGTCCACATACTTATTCTCTCCTCTTGGCGGTCGGGATCTTCTTTTGTCGGTCAACTTTTCAGCCAGCATCCCAGCGTCTTCTACCTGATGGAACCTGCATGGCACGTGTGGGTTACAATGTACCAGAACAGTGCAAAAGTCTTACATATGGCAGTGCGGGACTTAGTCAGGTCGGTCTTTCTGTGTGACATGTCTGTGTTTGATGCTTACATGCCTTGGAAAAGAAACTTATCCGATCTTTTCCAGTGGGCGGCAAGTCGGGCTCTGTGTTCAGCTCCTGCTTGTGACTCTTTTCAACGTACTGACATAACGAGTGAAATGGCATGCAAGACGCTTTGTGGGCGGTACCCATTCAGCAAGGTGGAGGAAGCCTGTAAAACCTACAGCCATGTTGTCATCAAGGAAGTTCGATTCTTTGACTTGAAGGTCTTATACCCCCTTCTCACTGATCCATCCCTGAATCTCAAAATTATTCACCTGGTCCGTGATCCCAGGGCAGTCGTTAAATCACGGGAACAATCAGTCAAAGCGTTAGCTCGTGACAATGGAATTGTCTTGAGTACCAATGGCACTAAAGTGGAAGACAGCAAATACAAAGTAATGCAAGAGGTTTGTAGAAGTCATGTTCAGATTTACGAAACAGCTACTCTAAAACCACCTAATTTCCTGAAAGATCGCTATTTAATGGTCCGTTTTGAAGATCTGGTAAGAGATCCATTATCAGAAATCTCAGAAATGTATACATTTGCAGATCTTAGGTTGACTCCCAGGCTCAAAAGCTGGATCTATAATATCACACATGGACAGGGACCGGGGAAAAAAAAAGAAGCCTTCAAAATAACATCTCGAGATGCAGTTAGTGTTTCACAGGCCTGGAGAAATGTTCTTTCCTTTCAGAAAGTTAAGAAAATACAGGAAGTTTGCAAAGGTGCTATAAACATTCTTGGTTATCAGCTGGTGGACTCAGAAAAAGAACAGAGAGATCTGACGTTGGATTTGGTGTTGCCAAGACGACAAAATCGGTTCAGCTGGTCATCATTTAATCCAAAGCAGTGAGACATTTTTGAGAGATCTGGGGAGGTGGGACAGGGTAGATGCTTAGAAATTTCTCTACCGTGCAGCATATAGTAGTTGGAAAATCCTTGGCTGATGCCTTTAACTATCTTTCATCTACTCTTTTTCTGTTAATGTAAGAAGGTTTTTTCCTAAGTTTTTTACACAAAAAGAAAGGACAGCAAGGTACTTGTCAGCCTGTAAATGTGTTGCTCACAGCATTGTTTTAAGAATATAATTTAAGCACTTTCTATTAAAAGATGGATTCTCAAAGATGTCTTTGTTTATTGATAATGGTTCGCTTTTTTCATGCTTTAATTATTTAAGAATCATAATTCTTTATTTGTAGATATGGAAGAAAGTAGATACTAAATTTGTTCACTTGACATTCTTATTTTTCTTTAAAGTTGTTGTGCAGTTGTGTATTTTTTTCAGACTTTTTTTTATGTTTTAAATTTTAACATAAGAGTTTTCCAAAAGGTGGGGCAAGTGCAGCAGCTCTGTTGTAAAAGGCTTAAACAGAAACCTCATTTATTGATAGATTTCATAGTGGTTTCCTTGGAATGGCAACATTTACAATCAGATACTTGAATGTGGTGTTTGCTTGGAGTGCAAAAACCAAAGAATATGAAGAAACTTTCAGTGGAATCACTGTGGAAATAGCGTTTTAGTGCTGTCCCTATTGTGTTCCAATACTGTGACACAGAGTAAGTGCACACTTGGTCCTGCCACGCAATCCATACCGTTATCTTCTGTCTTCAGAAGTACACGTTGTTTATGAAGATCACTACGAAATTTAGGATGCCTTGAAAATTTGCGTATCGATTATACCACTGCATGGAAGTGATCAATTCAACCAACTTTAATAGCAGAGACAGATGCTCGTGTACGGTTAACACTCGGTGCTAAGACGCATTAATGCGCCCAAGAAACCCATGCGGGATCGGCGATGCTAAAAACGCGTAATTAGCGCGTGCGGGGGGAGGCTGTCACCAGCAGCAGAGTACTGCCGCTAATAACGCAGGGAATATGCGAGGACTTTTTGGTCTTGAGACGCCGCTGGTGTCGGCTGCTAACTACGATTCGGAACTCCAGGTAAGAAACTCGCAGTGGCGCTTTTCGTGGCTGCGCGCTGCCTCACGCTGGTACCGCTGCTTGAAGGTGAGCGGGGAACGGGCGAGCGCGTGGCGGGTCCAGGGAAAGCCCCGAGGAGGGCGACGGTGCCTGCAGGGGGCGGCTGGGCTGGCGGGAAAGAGGGGGAAAGAAAGAGAGGGGAGAACCGGCAGAGACGAGGGATAGCAGANGGGGAGAAAGAAGGAGGGGTAGAGGAGGGGACAGGAGGGGAAGCCGAAGCCCCCGCGCCTCACCTAGGGAGCCCTGATAAGGACCTCCTGCCCTGACCGTGCTCGGAGTGAGCGAGTGACAGGTGAGGCGATGTCCGGGGATCAAATCTCCTCGGCCCCGCCCCGGGGCCCCGCCTCCCTCAGCCGGAGAGGGGAGGACAGGGAGGAATGCTGTTCTCCTCATTGTGCATCTTGATTGCAGTAACTGCTTAAAAAGTAATTCAAAGAAATTTAAAGAATGAAGAGACAATAAAGAAGAGCTGCCAGCTCCAACCAAGGGCTGCTCAACCCCTTTCTCAATCATTTGCTTTAATTAACCAATGCAAATGAACCAATTAAAACCACATTGATATGGTTTTATTCTTTTTAATCAAGTTCTAGAGAAATATTGCAGAATATAAAAGAACCTTCGTAAACCCCAAAACTCCTCTAGGAGATATACAGGGCAGGGCTGCACTGCACCCCCAAACTGAGGGGAAGTGGGAGAAAAGACAAACCCAGACTGAGATTCCTGGGAGATTGGTGCAGCTTCTGCCAGCCAAAACAATCCTTGGTCTGAATACACACCTGTGAATCCCAGGAACCCGGGACATCATCAGTATCCTTGTGGGCCTTTTATTAAAAGCAGATTTCCACGAAGAATTAACAAAATACAGAAAATTAAATGGAAATGTAAAGGAAGAGCTCCTCCAAGCCAGCAGGTTGCAGCATCCAAAAGAAAATGAACAGAAAGATTATTGACTGGGACCATCATCAGTCCCAAATCCCTCGTCTGGAATACCACTCTGCTTTGGTTTATAAATCACCACTTCTCTTAGTGGACAAACCCTTCAGCTTTGCTTCCAATTCACCAAGTTCCCAACTGTGGCCACCGAGATTCTACTGCACCGTGTC
Source organism: Platysteira castanea (assembly GCA_013397175.1). Taxonomy (NCBI): domain Eukaryota; kingdom Metazoa; phylum Chordata; class Aves; order Passeriformes; genus Platysteira; species Platysteira castanea. The sequence goes on along the minus strand of VYXC01011246.1, from coordinate 1,312,773 downwards.
CACAGCTTGGAGCCCAGACCGCAGGAATAAGGCTTTAGAACCCTGGAATGGTTCGGGTTAAAGGAAAAGACATTAAAGCTCATCCCGTTCCACCCCCCTGCCATGGGCAGAGACACCTTTCACAAGCCCAAGTTGTTCCAAGTCCCGTCCAACCTGGCCTTGGACAGTTCCAGGGATGGAGAGTCACGACCTCTCTGGGCAACCTAAGGCACCCCCATTTCCATTTCCTCCTCAGTGCAGGTGTCCCCTGCAGCCCACGAGCACAGGCCCGGTGACAACTGTCTGTCCTCCTGGGCCCCCTTGTTGGACAAGGCTAGAATGGCAACACACTTTCCCAAAGTCTGACTGCTTCCTTACATCCGTGGACCAGCTAGTGCTGTCTGTGAACAGCTGAAATGATCTTTCAGTGCTTAGAAACGAGCAGGAGTGACAATAAAGGGATGTGAATCTGGAAATAGGTGCCTTCCACCTGTCCACCGCTGCTGATGCAGGGGCTGGGGCTCAGGGCAGCTGTGCAGCCCTGAGCTGGGGCACTGATCCTGCACAGGAATGTTGTGGTGTTGCCAAACCAGGCCTCAAACCAGGAGAAGATAAGCCCTGACCATTTGCTCCCGACCCAGGCACACCCACAGCCCTTCCAAGGGTGTTGATCACTTATCCTCACCTTCATGTTTTCACTGCAAAACGTCAGCTGAAATGATTCCCAAAGAGCTAAAACCCCAAAGCACCCTGGGAAAGGCAGGTTTAACACAAAATAAACAGCCACAAGAAAAAAATAATCTACCTTAGCACAGGGTGTTGCTCTTTACTTCCTGTTTTCCCGCATAGTTACGTGCATTTGTATATAACAGTTTCTAAATAGAGGCAAGGCAAATCCCTCTCCCTAGAGGCAGAATTAAGTGATTATGCAGCCAAAATTTACTCAAAATTTTAAAGCTTAAGTAAACACAGAGTAGTTCCTGTCCACAGAAAGTCTGGCACACTTCATTTCTATTTAAGTGACACTGGCCACTTTGGCCAGGGCTCTCTCTGTGTCTCAGGTGTTGGGGACTGCAGCAACCAGGGCTCGGAGAGCCTGAAACCAGAGCAGATCCCTCTGGATTAGCAACATGCTGGGGACAAGTGGGGACAGGAATGAGCAGAAACCATCAGCCTCTGGGGCTGTGACTTCATTTTAATCACACAGATCATGCCAAATGTAGGGATGCGGCTCCTCAGAATCTCTTACCACAAAAGCCAGTTCTGATCTAGTTCTCCCACCCTCCACAAGAACCATAGGAATTCAAATTTTGTGCTACTTTTACAAACTTCATCTCAGCTTCGCAACAAAACAATCCCTGCAGGTCCCTGCTTTCCAGAGCACCGGTCCTTATTGATCTCCAGTTCCCTGGAAAACCTTCCTCTTGCTGCAGCTACTTCTAGAGCTCTACAGTGCTAGTGAGAGCAAGTTCACAGGGCAGATTCCTCTAGCAGGAAACAGAAAGCTGCCTGAGTAACTGGTAAGCCTGATTCTACCCTCACAGTGTTCTGCAAGAAGTTTTTGTATGGAAGGCTGATGAGTGAAGCGGCACATAGAGCCCAGCGAATAACCTGCAGCACAGCTGCTGCTGCACAGCTTCCTTTGACTGGGATACTGCAGAGATTTCTTCCAGCACAGTAACAGAATCAGAATAAGTTGTTAGATGAAAGTAAAAATCTTTATTGCTAAGTCAGCTGAAAATCCAATGCAAAAATAGTCTTCCTTCCTTAACTATTCTGTACATCCAAATAAAGCATCAATGGACTAGTGTTTTCCAACAATCTTATGTTACTTGCCTTTCCAAAGCAATACATAGGCCATGGTGCTGAGGGTGCATTCACTGGACAACCTACTCCCATATACAATAAAAACAGGGATTAATAAAGGTGCATGCTAGAGTGGGATACAGAAAATACTGTCCTTTTTAAAAACAAAAAAAAGCATGAAAAAAGATTATTTAGTAAACAGTTGGTACACTGCAATATTTAACATGCGCCAGGTCATATGAATCAGGTTTAAAAAAGGGTAACATTTTAAAATGTGAAAAAAGAGGAAAAATACAGTTGAGTCTTCAGAAAGCAATAGAACAGCAGACAACGATTGCGCAAGACCAAAGAGGTGATCTACTGCCTGAAGAAAGGCCTTTGGCAAGTGACACAAAAGCCACCAGCATCTATCTGGAAGGAGTGCAGAAATCCCACAGGTCCAAAGCCTTAGGTGTGGCTGAAGGTCCTGCGTACCATGGGAAAGATTTCAGACTTCACAGCAGCTTGTCCACAAGAGAGGGAAATACTTGCTCCTTCTTGGAATACGATGTTATCCTCCCATCTAACTGAAGATTCTGGTCTGGTATGAACAGTCTGTGATGCTGCCTCCATCGTTCCTGTTCCTTGTTCTGGGGGCAACTTGGAGGCTATTTCTTACCTTTACCACCTGGGCCCTAACTACCCACCACTCAGGATAACTGTCATGGGTTCCTTTTGCAGAAGCCTTTCTGGACAGGACAGGACAGAGCAGTGCCTTCAGAGTACCCGCCTCAGCAAGCAGGCTCATCAGCAGAGCCAGAATTACTGAGGAGATGGACCAACGAACTCCTCAGCCTCACTTGGCTGCATGCAGTGTGGCAGGTCTTGCATTGCTCAGCAGGGACAAAACAGCCTGAGGACCTCAAGCTGAGAACCTCTCTCTAACAGCAAGTCTGTGAATGAGTGGGATGTTCTCAGTGATGTGGTTACGTGAAGATCACACAGTATCTCTGCAAACTCCAAAAACAAAAATCAGGGAAGGGACTGGATATCAGGGAGAGAATTGGGAAGACATTTTCTATACCCTGCTATGAGTCCTTCAGTAGACTCATCCTTTCATAACTGTTCCACCTACAGCAGTGCTCCTTGGGAGCTTGAAATCTAAGGTGGTGTTAATAAATAAAGTAGGGAAGACACAGAGGGAGGCAGGAAAACAAAGGGTAGCGGAGGGAAGCACTCTGTCCTACGAGTTGTCCTCACCAGACAGATGAAGATAACCCAGCCGCACCACTGTCTGACCAATGTGAAAAAAACCCCATTTCTCTGGATGACAGTGACCTTGAAGCATGTCTCAGCAGCTGGAATCTTGTGTTAGAAAATGCAAGACATTTGCATGAAAAAATGATGCCAGTGTCTTTGCTGACACCCAAAACTGGCCTAGGAAAAAAGCAGCACTTTTTGTGATGAACAGGCACTATTTCTAATGCATGAAAAAGATTTTGGATGGCTGGAGAAAAAGCATCACAATGCCGTGGCTGAAATAGAGAAGGAAACGCTTAATCCTCAGAAGAAGTACATGGAAGATGTGCAGAAGCTGCTTGAGGACACCAGTGCTCGTCTCAGTAAAACAGAGGAAGATTATTTGGAACAGGTAAAGTCAACTCAGCCTATGCTGCCCAGAGTTCATAATACCAGCTTCAGAGAAATCTGTGGATTTTACCTGGAGTGTAAGAAAGATAACAAGCTATGTCTTCCATGACAGTTCACACCCATAGAAAATAGGTGCTGGCTGCATTTAAATTCCCTTTCTGCTTCAAAACCAGAAACAGCACTGGAGAAAAAGTCTAAGTAGGAATTCCTTCTGTTCCATTCTGCCAGTGCCTTTAAGAGGTGCAGTTCAGAAATCTGTATGCTCCATTGCAGAGCTGTGCTTTCCTTAGTCCTTCAACACTGAGTCAGGCAGAGCCATTCATTACTAACTCCTTGTGGCAACTCTGCACGCAATACTGCTGGTTCAGACTGGCAAGGACGCACTGGACTTTCCATATCAGTGCAAGAAATAAGAGACCTTATTTGCATTAATATGTGCCACTCAGAGTGCAGGGGTTGTCAGAGTCTTACTCAGAAAGAAGGGTTTCTGCATCACTCCCATAGTGAATGGAGGCTGTTCTGCAGCCCTTTCAGATATCAGAAAGTGTGAGGCTAGGCACAGATGTTTGGTAACATTATCACCAGTGACAGAATAAAAAGTTGCGGTCAAATACTTTAGGATGAACCTTTCCTGCATACTTACATGATGATAATATGAAAGAGTTTTGGGGTTTAGCATTTGAATCTTTTCTGCTGTTGTTTCTCTGCCTAAGGGATTCAAATGCTGTTGTTTCTGTGATTTTAAGAATTAGCTTCAGTCTCTAGTTCCAAATGAAACAGGCATTTAAACAACCAAAAATTGTGAGAGTTTAAACTTTGGAAAAAGTTGGGTTGTTTCATGATTACACTGGAACTAGCACAAAGTATATCCTAAAATGTTGCTCCTCATGCATGATAAAAATACATTTTTTTCCCAGTGAGAAGAAATTCAAGGTGCTCTGAAATCTCAGTAAAACTGCATTAGATTTTGTCAAAAGATCTATATTGACAGAATCCCACAAATTGTCTGCACAGTATTTCCTTCTGAGCAAGGCCCAGATTTGATCCAAAAATAGACAACCTAAGACCCTCAGATCTCTTAAGAAGAAACTTTTAAGTTTTCATCATAAATATAATTACTGAAGAAGAAAAGGCACTAGCCCACAATACAGTCAGGATTATTGCACCACTGACACGACGGGGACGCTATCCAGCTCTGTCAGAAAGGAAGACAGATCTGCATGCTACAGAGGCATTGGTCTCCACAACCCTTACACAAGATGACGACATAGGCAGCCAACTTACACCCTGCACCAAAAATCCTAATGGAAACACAAGGCATCTGAGTGCAGACTGGCCAGTTCATTATTCGTGGGACTGTTTTAAACATCTTTTTCAGCGCTGATAAAAAAGTTAATAAGATGAAAAGTTTCATTTTTGCTTTTGTGCTGAAAGCTAAGCAGGAACAAGTACACTTGCACCTTGTTTGTGGCCAAATTGGGCACATACTATGAAATGCTGGTTGCTGTGGATTTGGAATATGTCTCCTGTGTCCAGGGAAAGCAAAGATGCTGTAGCTGACAATGCAGAGGTTTATGTTGATGGAACAGAGCACTGGATGCTTCTGCCAGCCTTAGAGTGGCACACCCCTGTATACAGCCTGGCTCCTCTGACTGAGCACTGAAACAAGCACAAGCTCCTGGTTTTATCCCATGTCTTCTGGATACAGGAAGCCTCTACTGTGAAGCATCCACGATGAAGGTGGCCAGGTTGCTGCTGAGGTGGGTCTGTGCTCTGCAGCTAAAAGCACTAGCTCCATACGTTACCTTCATCAACCAGTCCTGAGCTGATCTTTCCTATGTTCCATATCAAATGCATTGGTTGGCACCTGCTTATCACTCAGCTATGTATCTTCTCATCCTGCACCGAATGAGCCCACCTTAACCCTCACTCTCCTCTACACCAGTGCTCATCAGAACACTGGTACCCTGAGTCCTCCACTGCCCTAAGAACATCCACCCTAAGAAAGTCCACAGCATACCTGCTGTGGAGTGCTTTCTCCCCTAACCCTAAATAATAAAGTGCTGGGCTGAAGGGGAAAAGAACAGCTTAAGTGCAATAAATAAAAGTGCGTGCAGTTAATGTAGGAAACCATTCTTAGGTCAGCTCCATTGCAACTGGCTGTATTCTTTCAAGGAATAACAAAGTCAGGTGCTGGGGGGGGGAGGGTGGGACACTGCATCAGAAATATTCACAGGACTCTAAACACTGAGCATTTCTCCCTCAGCAGCCTCCTCACCCCCCACACACATACACCAGCCCCTTTCCTGCAGAGCTGGCAGAACCTCAGTGTTCAAGGACTCACGAGACAGTCCCTTACACAGAGCTCAGATGCTGATCTGAGTGCTCATAGAACAACTGGGACCCTACAGTGATAAGTGGACAGCCCAGACGTCAGCCTTCCTGATTCTTCCTCAGCTCCACTAAGGAAGCAGCAGGTGCCTGTACTCCTTGCAGATCCCAGCTCCCTCAGAGGGCAAGACAGCCCTTATGAAACAGAGCTTCCTGGGACAGACAATGTGGGAGTGGTACTCGTAGGGTTACAAAGCTGTGTCAAACTCCTCTGGCAGGGGTGCTGCATGTTCTTCTTTCAGCTCCTGATCTGCTCTGTCCTCCTGGTGCTGCTTCATCTGTTCCTTTACTTCCTCTTCCAGATCAGGTGGCACCACAAATTGATCTTCTGGCTCCACCTGGGATGGAGCAGCAAAATAGCCTGTCTTTTTCTTGGGTGCCTCTGTTGCTACTTCGATGAGGTTGAGGCTCTCCTCTAAGGGCACTATGGAGCCATTGGAAAGCTTCTTTCCATAAAGACAACATGTGGAAAGAGATTTTTGCAGTTCACACTTCTCCTTGACCCCTCTCTGCACAGTGTTGCTGTTTACACTGTTCTGCCTCCGAATGATGAGTACAAGCCCAGAGTCATCCTCTGGCCCTGGAGCACAGGAGCTGTACTCTGCAGCAGGATGTTCTAACTCCAGACCCTTTCCTTTACAGCAGTGGATGTCCACCTCTACCTCCACTTTACTGCCGTTTGTCATCACACCTTCCACAGGCTGCTCATCATCACTGTCTAGACCATTGTCAGACTGGTTGCTGGAGAAGGTGGCACTGGAAGGTTGGCGCTGAAAGATGCTTGAGGGGGGCACAGGATGTAGGCTGCAACGTCGTTCTTGTCGTGGTAGCAAACTGCCATCTAGACCAACAGCACTGTGTTCATCTGACGCAGTCGAGCCCACCTCACTGCTAACCTCAGAAGCAGACAGTTCACTGCTGAACTCTGAAGCAATTCCACTGCTACATGAAGGTGTTGCTGGCTTGGTGGTGGTAGAACTAAATCCCCCAGGGCCTGGCAGAGTGAGGCCGTGCATCTCACACGTGCAGTTGTCCTCACTGATGTTCAGACACACCACTACTGCACCAACATTGTCTTGGCAACCATAGCTTTGGGCTAAAGTGCAGAGTTTCTTTGCAGCAGCTAGTGGGTCGTGTAGATGCCGCACAGCTGAGACAGCCTCTGCATGAGAAAGGTGTTCCCAGAGAGCTTTGTTCCCTAGAAGTAGCAGCTCATCTTGTACAGTCAGTGGAATGGAACTGACATGCGGTTTGGGCAGGATCCACGGATGCAGGTACGTGCAGCCCAGCATCCGAGTACAGCAAGTCACACCGTTGACTTTATTGTCCTGCAGACAGGAGAAACAAGGCAGTAGAATTGGATGTGCTATTAGATCATTTAGAAAGCAACCTTACCCCTGCTCATATAGTGGTTTGGAGCCTCGAGAAATGCCAGTTACACATGGGCAGTACTGGAGAAAGGGATCTAGGTGCAGGTACTACAGTGCAGACATTCACTACACCTGATGACCAGGTACAAAAACCGCCATCACCCATGCTGGCAAGAACACACTTTTATCCCACAAGACTTTTTGTTGCACTCTGAAGGATTGTAGCAGACTATTCTGAAATGTGCAGCTAGACTACCTGTAATACACTGATCAGAGAGCCTCACTGATGAGTCTTATGTGAAACTTATTTTTTAGTACAAGTGAGATAGTGACTTCTGACTCTCTCAGTGCAAGACAGATTACCCAGACATTAAACTATTTCTGCATATTATCTGAACTATTTCCCTCTTTATTAACATATAACTGCATTCTGAAGTGTGGACACTACATCCTGAGGAAAAAAAGAACAAGTAGGTATCTCAAACTGTTTCTGTAACCTAGATCTATTACCCCCTTCTGCTAGATGGTCCCCTGGCCAGCCTGGTAGTGGTCTCTCATAAAGAGAAGTGCCCACAACCCTCAGTCCTTTTTCCAAGTCAGTGTTCTGAATTTAATTTCAGTATTCTTAATTTTTGTATCCTCTGGGTGTTAATACTACTGCTGCCGCCAAGTATTAAAACCCAGCAGATGAGATGCACAGGAAAGTCTCTAATACAATAATTTCACTTTTCTTTCTCAGAATCCATTAATGAGCCAGTTTTTAAACTATCTAACGTGTTACATTAATGCCATAGTTATTTTCAGTCAGAGTGCTATGCCACACTGTTACAGCACCTTGAAGAGCTGTAACACAGTGACACATCATGCTTATGAGAAATACCTCTATCTAGCAACTTAATACTTTTTAAAAGACCCACTGAGCATAAAACTAAAGTGATTGGCACTGATTTCTCAAGATCTTTATAGATGTATTTTTCCCATTCTTTGGACTTCTCTGTTATTTCCAAGTGTTTAGAAAGTTAACCTTTACAGAGTTCTCTAGAAAACATTTTAATACTTTTGCATGCAACATGTCATCCTGTACCCACAGTTCTTAGACCACAGTGTTTTAGGAACATGCAATTTTGAACAGCTAATCAGCAAAAGAGGCAGAGCAGGAAGCACTAGACAAGTCATTCAGAACCTTCATGTCACCCTCTCCCCTGTAATATTATGCAGACAGCCGAACTCATATATTTGTACCAAGCTTTTAGGTGAGGGTGGAAGCTGAAGTGAAAAGGGTCCAAACCAACCTCTGTTATAATGGCTTTTTGCTCCTTGACTCTCCTGGCTTCTTCTGAACAATGTTCAAGGCTGAAGACTTTGGACAGAGGCAGTGCTTTTCCACTTCGGCACAGAACGGCTTGGCACGTCCCCACATTGGCCACCGTCAGAGAAAAGTTGCTGGCTGGATCAGCCGCCTCATTACGAATGTAGCAAAGGACAGCAGAGGAACCCAGCTTCTGCCCAGCCATGCCCAGCTTCCTGTTGGAGAAGGTGTTGGAGGCTCCAGACTCTACTGACAGGCATTCTGGAGGGCTGCCTCACCCCACCTAACACATTGATATACCTATGCAAGTCCCACCAGAACCAGCTTGCTCACTTGTCCTACCTGTGGGAGACCAAGAAGGTGTTGGACATGAACATGGTGTCAGACTGCTGTACCTCCTCCAGGAGCACATCGGCCATGGTGCACTGCAGCAAGCGTGGCAGTTCTTCATTCTTGTCACCATCAAACATGCCATACACAGCCTCCACCCCCTCTGCAAAGCTCCCCAGTGCCAGGGATGACACACAGAGCCTGTCAGAAAAGCACACAAGCAAAGGTAATATATCTCAAAAGATCATCTTGTTCTCAAAACCACAGCCATCAGGCACCTCGCTGTGAATGCCATTCTCACAGGGCAGCAAAGCCACTGTCCCTACACTCACTAGCCTGGGAGATGTACAGCTGCACTTTATTATTGGAACTCCCAGACCCTCCTTGACCACATGCAGGAGAGGACAACAGGCACAGCTGGCAAGAGAAAAAGCAACTTTGCTGGAGAGGGAAGGAGAGTCCAAGTGTACCAGGATAAGTGTGAAAATTGAGGCAAAAGGTAGTGTGGAGACCTGAGTTACCAAGACTTAGTAAGAGATCTGGAGAGACAAAGGGATGGATGACCTCTTGGGCAAAATAAGTCTGCTTGGGTGCTCAAGCAGTGCACTCTGCCCAGCATCCTGACCACTAGCAGATCACAATACTCACTTATTTCTTTGGCCTGCCATCTCAGCTACTCCGTGACTCCAGAAGGTAGAAGTGAGTGCCAAGTCTGCCGTGAGGGAGGGCTTAGCGTCAATCTTCAGTGTGGTAATGTGACTACAGAGAGAACAGAAGTTATGCTTTTCTAGAACCTGCTGAACAGGCCATAGGACCTTGTCCAATCTAGAGTTTCAGACAGCAGTCTGTAGAAAGAACTGCATCAAGGAGAGGAGTTTAAGGTGTCTGGCTGCTTATGCCAGAGACACCTGGGAAAACCTCATACCACCTGAAAAATTGCTTGCTTTGATGTTTTGGACCCAGACTTTTACCTTCTCAAAGACAGGAAGTCTCAGCTGCCTCAGGCAAAGAACATTATACCACTATGCAGTGATAAAGTGCTTATACTTTACTATCCCATTTCCTCTCCTGGCAAGGGTTACCCACCCCTGTGCAGGTCACTACTGGGTTGACATGTCAACGGCTCACCTGAAGATATCCAGTGTCTTGTGTTCTAACACCAGGTTTGTGTTTCCACTCAGATCCAGCTCTTGCAAGGAACCTGGCAGTGTCTCAGGGATTAGGATTTCAGTTAACTCATTGCAGCTCAAATCCACAAACTGCAGTAGCAACAAACAGCATGACAAAGAAAATACTCTTTTGTTGTGTCATGTCATCAGTTACTCCAGTGCTCCTTACAAACATCGTACAACCCTGCTACTTATTGTATCTCACACAGAGGTCATGAAAATGGATCTGACTTGTCAGAAGAAGAATGATTCATAAGCAATCTCCAATAGCCAGGACTTCAACACTAAAAGACTGGATCGCACCAAAGATAAAAGAAGGCCTCTGTATGCAAACCTGCCTAGCTATATTACACTGCCCACTGTCTCAAATGCAAGAAACCAGAAATGTCAGAGAGAGGGGGTAAAGGTGAATGAGAGATGATCTTTGATCAACTCATACAGGTGAGAGACCTAGAACGCATATTCTGTGGCCTCTTCTTGGGTTGATCAAGCAAAACCATAGAACCACAGAATGGTCTGTGTTGGAAGGGACCTTAGAGCTCATTTTGTTCAACACCTCTGCCATGGGCAGGGACACCATCAACTACAGGAGGCTGCTCCAAGACCTGTCCAACCTGGCCTTGAAACTTCCAGGGATGAAACAGCCACAGCTTCTCTGGGCACTCTGTACCAGTGCCTCACCATACTCACAGGGAAGAGTTTCTCCCTAAGATCCAACCTACGCCTACTCTCTTTCACTTTAAAGCCATTCCCCCTTGTGCTGTCACTCCATGCCTTTGTCCAAAGTCCCTCTCACGCTCTCTTTTAGCCACTTTAGGTACTGGAAGACTACAATAAGGTCACTCCAGACCCTTTTCTTCTCCAAGCTGAACAACCCCAAACCACTCAGTCCACTGCCACACCAGAGGTGCTCCAACCCTCTGATCATCTTCGTGAACTCCTCTGGACCCACTCCAAAAGGTCTAAGTCCTTGTGCTGAGGACCCAAGAGCTGGACACAGCCCTGCAAGTGGGGTCTCACCTGAGCAGGGCAGGGAGCCAGAATCCCTCCTTACCTGCTGTCCATGCTGCTGGGGATGAGCCCAGGATGTGGGGGGGTTCTGGGTGCCAGAGCAAGTCCAGCCTCTCATCCAGCAGCAAAACAAGTCCTTCTCAGCAGGGCTGCTCTCAACCATTCATCCCCCAGCCCGGATTGATATCAGGTGTAGTCCTGACTCAGGTACAGCACCTTGCCCTTGGCCTTGCTGGGACCTCCAGTTCTCTCCTAGCAGTTACTCCTCATTCTATAACCCAAACTTTCCCCAAATATCTCTTTATCTTCTCCATACAAATACCTGAATACGGGGCAAATGCAGGATCTCTGGAAAAATGCTGATTTCATTAGAGTGTGCAATAAGTGTATGAAGTAGCTTGCAGTTTGCAACCGTTGTAGGAATTGTTTTCAGTTTGTTGCCACTCAGATTCAGTTCTTCCAAGTGCTCCAGCTTACTAAGTTTGCTGAAAGGGAAGAAAAAAAATACTGTATCTTACAGACATGAACTTGTCACTTTCTGAAGTTGCAGATGAGGTATCCATAGACACTGCCCTTTATGAGCTACTTTTCTGATTTACTGATAGGAGACCAAAAGTCCTAAGAGATGCTCTAGTAAGAGGCAGGGTTCCCAGGCCTGGCTTGGATTTGTACAACAGACAGACCCTTCACAATCAGCGCTGAAGTTGCAAAGAAATACCACCCCATCCCCACATACATGCAACACAACTAGTTACATCCCCTTACTAGTCCTTCTGGACGGCACCACAATTAGGAAGACAGGAAAATCTACAGCCAACAGTACCCTGTGCTAATCCCCCTCAACAGGCTTCTCCTCACTTTGTGTGTAGAAATGTCAGGCTTTTGTCATCAAGCCACAGGGAGAGCATCTCGCTCTGACTTCGACTCATGTACAATCATGTGGAGGTGGCAGCTTCCTCCAAGGGAGCATTGTCTTGCCCAACAGCCTTACTGACTTACCTTGCAGGGAAAGTCTGCAGGTTGTTGTTTGCCAGATGCAGAATCCGTAGGTTTGGGTGCCCCGCCAAGACAGGGATGCATTGATCTGTGAGGTTGTTATTGGTCAAGTATAGCAGCTGCAGCATGCTCAAACTCTCCTCCCCCGTACATGCAGAGGGCAAGGACTCCAGGCTGTTTGCAGATGCATTCAGGTACCTGAGGCTAACCACAGCAAGTGCAAAAATCAGACTTTACATCATCCAAACCACTCCATTAACACCAGGAAAAGGAGCTATACAAATGCCAGTGTGGACAGCAGCATTAGACAGGAGGCCAGACAATACTGAAGCATCCCTACTCACATTAAGATTTGTGAGTCTACTAATGACTTACTAGTTATATGCACTGTGGATGCACACAGCGTTTTACAGTAAACAGTGAGTACTGAAAAGCCTGTGGGTAATACTGGTGGAAGCAGACAACATAAAACTTTACTTAGACTCCTGAAAAGAAGGGCTAACTCCTGTCTGAACAGACAGTTATGAAGGACTGTTCATTTGTAAAGAGTCTCTCTCCAATTACCTGAATCTGACTGGCTTCTTTTCTTTGCACCTGAACTTATGACTACTTTTAAAGACAAAGCTCTTCAGGTAGCCTCTGTTTTCCTGTAATTACACAATAACATGGATTGATTCTTTCAAATCAGCTTGATGGCTTCCCTTACAGCATCTGAATTACCTCTCCATAAAGGGCACACCTTGTTATCTCTTATGCAAATGGCACCTTGTAAGGACAGTCACACAGGTGCCACTTTCAGCCCTCACACTCCAAAGGATAATGCAGACAAAAGATGTTTGCTACTGACACTCACTTCAGAGCTTTGACAAATAGTGCCTCTGGGAGTTTAGTCAACAGATTGTGCTGAAGGTCCAGCACTTCCAGTGGAATGTGCTCTAGAAGAGGTGGAAGGCTCTGCAGACGATTGTGCCCCACCATCAACTTCCGAAGACTCAAGCTTCTGAGGATCCTAGAAAGACACAGCGTTTTCTATTTAACTTGGTTCACTCCTCTTGACATCCACAGAGTGGGAAAGATAGTATTTAATCCACTTAATCTGACTGTACAGATTTTTCCCTGTACAGCAGGGAAAAATTAAAATACACTGATCCATAAAATGTAAACAATGACAAAGCAGAACAACACACAGGGTAAGATGACTCAGTCTCTCTGAATGCTTGGAAGCGTATCTACATTTCCCTCTACACTATTGCTGATTGGTATCTTGTGATGTGAGTTGGTGTGCATGTGCCCAGCATCCTCTCAGGCACACAAAGAAAGAAGTCACAAAGGAAGGCTTTAAATGCCTGTTGTAACTTGCAGGTAGAAAGAAGTGCTTCCACAGTGCCAACATAAATTTAGAGCTTTAACTAGCTACTTAGCACTTCTGTGTTATTACTCAGGCAGTAAATTATACTTTGCATAACATACTTAAAATTTGGTCCCTTTAATCCACTGGCATGGCTAAAATTCTCTTCTAAGTTCTTGTTACCACATGCTTGTTATATCCTTTCCTTGCTTTTGATGTATATTGTTTTTCTGTGACAAGCACTAGAATGTCACTGATGATCACTTCCTATGCCTCTTACTTCAACTTCTCCAACCCATGTTCTGCATTTCTTCCCTGTCAACCACTTCCCCATTCAGTGTTAATACAACTTACCCTGGACACTGTGTCATTCATCACAATCAAACCCCCACCAAACATTCCCCTTGTTAGGCTAAGAATGTTTATGCTTTGCTTCTTCCCAGGATATCCCTGGTACCTGTGAGAAGTCATTATAAATAACTGCAAAATTGTATTAGTTTTTGGCTCTCATTTACTGCATTTCTGCAGAGACTGAAAGGGAAATGGGGAGAAAGAAGCTGGCTGATGGTGCTGTATTTGAGACCAGTTGTATTGTCCCTTGGTGATAACGCCCTACCAAAGGCAACAGATGAAATTTCTCTGGGACGATGCCAAACGTTTTAGGGTGTCACCTATGACCTGTGTTCACAGACAGCATGGTAACACATATAAATCACAGCAGCATGTTCTACGTCAGGTGCAAACAGCTGCAGTAGCAGCCGAAAGCACAGGATGGAATTACCTAGCCCCTACTATTCAAAAGGCTGACATAGAAACGGGTCCTTTCCAACACTTGAATACAGAGCGTTTTTGATGCTGCACAGATAAAGTAAGTGGATTATATCTCTCTCTACATAACAAAGAATTAAGCAACTGGAATAGCACTGCTTCTCTCTTCCCAGACAGCCCATTTTAGAAGAAAGCTCAGCTCTGTTTACAAAGGTTTGCTGACCTCGATGGAAGCTCCAAAAGGAGATTGTAGCTCACATCCAAAACTTCCAGTTTCTTTGCTTCACAGGCCCAGTCTGGGATGCACTGTAGTTGATTGCTGAGAAAAGCAAGTGGGAAAAGCTAGAAACCAGCACTCCATATGGAACAGACTCTGAATGCTGCATGATCTTAGTGACAGCCAAACCAAAAGCAACAGGCAAAAAATGAACAGCATCCAAGTTAGTCATGTGGATTTTATCTCACGGCTAGCTGTGTAATGCAAACTGAGCTGGTTCATGACTTGGCAGAGCATCCTATCTTACAGATCTCACAATGCTGCTCCAAGGGCAGACATCATAGGTAATGAAACCAAGAGCAGAGATCACTGGCAGCTACTCTAAACATTTGCTCCACAGATCCCCCCATTCAGTTCAGTAAGCTGCCACAAGGTCAGTGGCCCCTGCTGGGCTTTTTTTTTTCTGATCAAAGCCTACAGCTGAAGGATAGCGAAGTCACGCGAAGAGGTCATACTGGTTCAGAAGGGCTTCTGGTCTGGGACACTTTCATCATTGCTTTGTGCTGGGCTTTGAAGTTCTATTGTGTTTAGTTGCTCTCAACTGTTTTAAACCCTTAAAACCTCTAGAAAATTTTGCAGAAAAAAGCAAAGGTGTCCAGATACTTGCTTGAAATTCTGTTGTGTATGATCACTTACTGAGAGAGTTCTAGATATGTCAGTAGACCAGGAACCGGATAAATATTGAGAGCTGTCAGACCTGATGAAGTAAAGCAAGTAAATATGATTGCAGAGCTTTGGAAAGAAAACAGCACAGAGAAGCAGCTTAGCTATCAAATGAGACTGTCTTTCTTTATGGAGACACAAGGTCCTTATTGATCCTTCCCACCACAGAGTTCACACTTCGTACATCTGCCATATGGCACTACAATGTCTCACTATCCCATTTCTCCATCTGTCATGTGGAGCACCAGAACAAGAGAGAACTGTACTTTTCTTTGTGGGCTCCCAAATGGGTCTCAATGGAAGATGAATTCCTTGGACATAACACTACAACCTCCACACTGTTACACAGCCTGTGTACACAAATGCATTTGTGATCCATAGAAGCTAACCTCAGAGGACCCATCACATGCAGTTTCACTACAATAACATCAGCGTAAGTACTTTTTAAAGCGTGAGAGAGGGCAAAAGGCTGCTTTCCTTTGCTCCCAGGGCTTAAAGGGAAAAGGCAGGCGAAGAAGACAAAGGACATACAGTTGTTGTTGGCATACAGGGCCCGAAGGGAGAAGCCACTCAGCGTCAGCTCTCTGAGCTTATTCCGCTCGCAGTGCAGCTGCTCCAGGCTGACCAAGGAGCTCAGATCCAGATCTGTCATCTGATTGTCTCGTAAATCCATGTAAGCCACAGATTTGTTCCCCTCCAGAGTGGGTGCTGCTTTCTTCAGGTTGTTCAGCCTAAACACTCAAAGATGAGTTAAAAAGTCAGAAAATAGGACACTGAACACTGGACATCAGTAAGAAGAGAGAAGAAAGAAGAGGAAAGGAGAATTTTGGTGAAGGCTAACACCAAAGGCGAGCACAGTGAATGAAATGTGTGATGAGCAACGGTGAATTTCAGGCAGTGAATACCAACAAAAACATTTCATTTGTCTACACTGCTATATGCAACCATTTTAATGATTCCCAAATTCTTAAGAGATTTTGAAGAAAGATCCAGTCAAGAAAACAGAAGTCAGGCCAAGGGGCAGCTACTTTGCATGGACACAGGAAGCTAATGCAGAGAACTGATACCAGACTGCCTTGCCACATACAAAAAGCTCTTTGTCCCTTTCTGAGAGCTCTGCAGTTGGCAGCCTGGAGAATCAGGATCACATCTCTAGGGCAGGGAGGCAAAAAAGGGAAGGAGAGATCAAAGAGCTATCAAAGCTCAAGGTAACAGCAAATCACAAGAGGTAACTAGAGGGATGGGTCACATTCAGCATCAGGCACCACTCAATTAAGCTTGCTTTTCCAAGTGGATTCTGGACACCCTCATAAACAGAACTCCATAAAAGCTAAAGAATCAGTAAGAGAAAACACTGAACCTAGTTTATTGCAGAATGTACTAGAAGTTACACAGCTCCTCTGCTGTAAAGGGAAAGTAGCAATCTGTTTTATAGACACCTGCAAGTTTTACGCCTTACCTGAGGTCCACACTTTTGATGTGACTCATACGGTTCAGCACTGTCAGGTCCAGGGTCTCTATCAAGTTCCCTGCCAGGGCTAGTTTGTCTAAGGTGACAAGTTTCTCACAAATTGCTGGCAGTTCACAGAAGTTATTGAAGGAAAGGCCAAGACAGCTGAGCTGCTGCAGGTTTCCCATCTCTTCTGGTAAGGATGTGAGGAAATTGCCATCAAGCCAGAAGGTCTGGAGACTGCAACAGTGAAAAAGAGAAAGAAAATAAATCTGCAAGGAGTAGTGAACATCACATTTAGTATTTTCAGTGAATTTTCTCATATAGTTAGCTGGTCTTGGTGTGGTTATTTTTAAAGGTACCTAACAGCTAATTTTATGCTTATGCAAGCAAAGTTACTGAAGTACTTTTATCATATGTGTAATAGGCTTGGAACTGCATATATGCAATATCGAATAGTTCTTAAATTATTTTGGAGGTAAACTTCCAGTTGTGCCAAAGACTGTAAGTTAACACAAGCAAAATACAAATCAGTACTTGTGTTGTAAACGAAAGATATTTACTTAATTACTTCATTTTCTACAAATAGCACAGTTTAAGCACACCTCCTACCAGACTAATGCACTGGTAGAAGATTTTTACACTCTAGTTTTCCATTCCAACACACACTTAGAAAAGAATACAGTAGTTTTCTGTTGTAAGATGAATTGTTTCAAAGGTTGTATAGCTTTTGAGAGTCAGATCCCAAATATACAATTCCCTTATTATGACTATGTTCCAACAGAGACCTTTCTGTGTTTAGTGGTGGTAGAAATGAAATCTGAGACAACAAAAAATTCTTATGAATAAGGGCTCAAGGAGTCATCAGGATAACTGGACCCATAAGTAAGCTGTAAACCTTCAGAAAGTGAAGGTTTTCATACAGCTACATACAGCTTTTCCCTCACAGTTTGCATATGGCTAAAAGATCATTCTGGAAATTACTTGCTCACACCCAGCGTGGCTGCAGACATTCCTTTTTAAAGATACAAGCTGGAGGAAAAGCAGGCCACAATAAATCAACAGTTCAATATTGATGCTTATCTATACAAATGTAATAACAGTCTTGAAATTAAATTTACCTAAGCTTAAGCTCTTATGCATTTGGGGTAGCTACTGGGGAAAATGGACAAGGCTTTTACTCCAGCAAACACTTTAAGACAATTTTTAGAGGGGATTGCTCAAGTATTTTCATGTTAAAATCCTCTAACACAAAAAGCAGCCAATTCTGTAGAGCACAATCAAATATACCAACGCTGACAAAAATCACTAGACACTTGTGAGAAGTTACCACAGAGAAGTTTTCTAGAATAAATTAAAACTTCAATAGAAATTGCATCAGTACTGAAAATATTAAATACAAATAATTAATGCAGAAAATCAGACAACTCTGCAGCTGCAGATATAGACTTATTTGAAAACAATGCAACTGCCTTCAGTGCTTCATCTGCATCAAGTTTCCTCATCTTTTCTGCACCAGCAGCTGTAGTGTTTTAATAGTAGTGATTAAGGGATTGCACATCTTAGTTCTTGACTTTCTTCTGGAGTCAAATTAATCATTCAGCCTTCATGGGCAAAACAGGCTGCCCTAGAACTCACAATTTCAGAAACAGTATCTGCACATCAGTAGTGCTCAGCTGAGGCACAAAGGATGTTTATGATCACAGATGTAAAGAACATACTCACTTCAACAGTTTGCCAATCTGACTTGGCAAGTAATGAAGTCCATTACAGGAAATATTAAGCTCTGTCAGAGTAGAGATCTCACACAGTGATACAGGAAACTCTCCCAGTCTATTATGAGACAAGTTCAGACTCTTCAACTGAGAAAACCTATTAGCAAGAACACTAGTTAATTCACAAACCTACATGATCTGAAAGCAAAAATATAAAGAACCAGTCATAAAGAATTCTTAAGTCTTTGTATACTGGTGATACAGTCAGCTAACTCATTACAGGAGGTCCTGCATAAATTTGGTTTTAAGTCATTGATATTTTTCTCAGTGGTCATGCTGAAAGTGATCAAATACCATGGGTTTACTGCAGGAACTGATAACAACCTTCTACCCCAACTTGACAGGCTAACTCCTAGTGACTAATCAGAAGATTTAGGAGGCTAAAATGCTCAGTTCAAAAAATTTACTTTCAAAGAATTAACTACAGTAAGAGTCTACAATTACATAGCTTGGGAAAAGAGGAGCTGAAAACATTTACTGGGACTATTCTGAGAATAAAACAGAAGAGGGAAATCCCCTTTCCAAGCTGGGTGCAACAGAAAGCCAAGCTGACCTGCAAAAGGGAAAACTAGGAAAGCACTTGCTTCATGCTGGGAAGCCTCAAGACCTGCACCCTGAGGTCCTTGAACAGGATTACACAACTACCGTGCCCCTTGCTCAGCAGACTGCATCCCAGGCACTGCCCCAAGTGCAGACAGCCCCACAGTCACCACAGTCCCACCAGTGCTGGAGAAATGGTTACCTATTTCTAGCTCCTTCAATCACCATGCTAGGTCCAAAGAGAGAGAAGGAACTTAGCATGGCTGGGGTAACATACAGGAGGGTTCTCCTCCAAGAGTTCCTGCCTCTTTCTAGAGGAAGCAAAAATATTTTTCCCCAAGTAATAACCTCCTCATCCCAAACTGGAACCACCAGAAATTAATTCAGTGGGGAAATTACTATCTCACTTCTATGAGATAACTGCCAATTTAATGTACTAGAGAACTACTTCTTGGAAACATGCAGTTATTCATCTGCCTCACCTACCCGACTTTTCCCAGGTATTGGTGAGTAGCTTTTATTTTGAAGCAAATGTTTTAATATAGGTAACAAAACCAAGGTTAATTAGCTTGAGGGAGAATATTACTTCTAGCTTGAGATGTCTCGAAATATAAGACTGAATGGTTTTGGAGTTGTTTTCTTCTTTATAGTGACCTTTTTTCAGATTCAAAATACTTGTAATGATCTGTGTAGGAACTACGCATTATATTTCTCCATTTTGCTTTATAACCTTGAAGGGCAGTTCTTTTGAAAGAAGGAACATAGCTGAAACTTGGACATGGGTTGTTTGCTTTGAACACCCCATCATATAAGTAAGGGCATGGGTATTTTTGTTTGCTGCAGCCACAGACTCTCTTGTACTGCAACTGAAAGCCAAAGAGAAAAAGAAGCTGTGTTGGTAAAAGCCTTCCTCAAAGGAACATATTGGATAATGCAAAGATCTAACAATGATACAAAAATCAGCAACTTGCACAGAGAACTCCACCACAGAATTGAAAAAAGATGGAAACAATGAGGATGAACCTAAAGATTTGAACTATCATTAGCTGGTTCAACTTTAAGAGATTTAGGACAGGCCACGGCTCTCAGGGTTTGAAATCAGCAAACACTTGAATGAAACTGCTTTCTCAGGAGTTCTGCAATGGCTTTTGCTACACCTGTTCTTAGTGCCAAGCAGTGTTTCTTTCTCACTGTGGTGAGAAGCTGCTCTGAGAGACATAGCATTAAATGCAACAGCACAACTACTGTTTAGAATTCATCCTTCTGCAAAAATATCAAAGCAAGCACAAGAGGTGCATTAAAGTTTGCAAAAGCTGAAGGAAAACTGGTACATGACACAGCTTGGTCTGAGATTCCTCAAGCAGACTTCCATACTCAGTGGGGAGGACAATACTCAAAAGCCTTTTGAGTTCTCCTTCTGTTCGTTATTCTTTGCCTCAGTAAGCTTATGCAGTGATGTAGGAATGGAATGGAAATGCAATTCAAGCTGTATATAATTCAACCAGGTATTACAGGGGATAAAGATCCCAAAATCGTTGTGGCTCCTCAGGTTTCGGTCTGTGGTCTCACAGGGCATACTGAGTCAGCAAAGAGGTATGGAAACACAGCAGTGAATCTTCCATGGGAAGACGATCCTCTGTTTAGCAGCCCAAATTGGTGGTGCCCTGAAATATTCCCAGTTTAACACATCCTGTTCTGCCACAAAAGCACCGCAGCATAAATCTGTATCAACTAGCTAGAATGCTGACAAGAGACATGCAGATGTATACACGTGTGTGCACACCTATATCAACGAAGATCAGATCTCAGAGTGTTTTTCAGACAAGAGAGATACTTGAAAGGTAGTACAATACATAAAAAATAAGCTAGGAGATGTAATAAAGCAGGTAGGGTTATTTAATGGCCTTTGCTTTAATGTTTTCCCTTTAGCTAATTACTTTTGGTCCATTATAATAGTCATAGCTAATTAGACTCCTAGAGCTTGAAAGTTCCTCAGAGGATGAGATCTGATCATTGCAAAAAATTCTGCTGTTGGGAATTGACACTCTCGAGGCACTGAGAGCACATACTGCAAGTCAGCAAGGGTCTTCTTGTGGTGCTATAATCTTAGAAGCATCCTAAAAACCTCAGATAGAAAATCTTTTCCAAAGGCAATTAGCAGCCTTATGTGGGCTACCTAATGCTACCTGTTTATTCAAGATTGTGTGAAGTGAGAGTTTCTTTTATGGCTTTTGTTTATTTGAGGATTTCAGCTTCATCAGACACAGTCACTGCCAGGAAAAGAGTTGAGTTTCTGACACGTCAGATTTCTTGTTGACTACATGCAAGGTCAAAAGAAATTTCAAGCCCCCTTGCTGATCCTGTGAACCAAGGATACTACATTCAGGAAATAAATTTCTGATGTGCTTTCAAAATCATACAATGTATTTGAAGAGACAAGTAGAAAGCAAAATCTTAAATTATTTTAAACAGCTTCTCCAGTAACAGAATCTACTACAATTCACCATTAGAAAACATGTAAACAAGTTTGGAAAACCAGACTAGACTCTGGCTCTCAATAAAACTGCAAAGAATTCCCAAAAGTGAGCAATTTTTTTTCACTGTATACTCTTATGGATACCTGGGTATCTCATTACTCTATAGGAAGAAAAATGAAATAGCACAGTAATGGGCCCCTGGAGACAAAGAAAACAAAAACACACCCTTCCCTGCCCCACCCCATCTTGCAAAAAAACCTCCCAGCAAACCAAAATGACAAAAACAACCAAACTTCAAAACCACAACAACAATAACCAAACTAAACAAAACCAAAAAAACCCAGTTTTGCAAAGTTTCTCCAAATACATTTTTCTTAAGGCACAATGTGCTCCAAACAGACCCATTGGACAATATTACTATAGGCTTCCTATCAGCTTTCAAAATTCATAGAACAGCTCCTTGAATTCTATTTAGCATGGCTGGTATACATATCAGCAGACTGATCTCCCTCTAGATTTTTATGACTTTGGGGAATTCATTTAAGTATATTTTTGTAAGACTCCTTCACTTACCTAAGATGACTACACCATGCTTCCATACCATCCCACAACTGCTACTCTCTTAAAAGCAGATCATCACAAGTTTCCAAAGCAAAGCTGGAGTCTCACAGGCCCTCTGCCAATTCCAAATACACATTAAGAACTTGCCAAAACAGGGTTTTTCAGACCTGAACTTCTTCCTACAAATACTTATTCACAACAGCAGCGTTATGTTTTTCCTTGCCTTTTATTTTATACCCCAAGATGTTCTCTGCTTAGCAAGCAGCCTTATGTTACTATTGCATCTTGTCCATACAAATGGCATGTCATCCCATGAGGCTTATCTCAAATCAGAGTTAGCACAGAATCTGTGGAAGGAAGCTCATGAATACTGTAAGTTGTTGGAAATTCATTCCTGTCTGTGCCGCCCAGTTCTGCTTCCAACCCCCTCACTTGTTAGAGCTTCCTGAAGATCAATCTTTTTACCATCCCCAAGAGAACAGGCAATACTTCATTCCTGTATCCACACGTCAAGGACTCCAAATGTAAAAGAAAAATAATTCTTTGCAGACCTGCAAAGAGAGTCAAGACTCCCTGTTCCACTTGTTCTCATAAAATTGTGGCGTAAGTTGAGGTAGGTGATATCTTGACTGTAGAAGAGGTGCTCTGGTACTTCCTCAAGGCTGTAGCATGAAAGATCAACCATGCTAAATCGCATAGACACAATCTGAAAAGAAAGAGAAAAAGCTGCAACAAATTTTCTCTAGAAGTCCAATAGAAGGCTAAAGAACACAAGTAGTAAACAATTTGCAAGAACATGGAAGAACCCCTTGTACCCACCAGGTAGAGTCCAGGCAGGAAATGGGAGCCCATAAAGTACAAGCCTATGCCATTTGCTACATCCCTGACAAGGATGCATAGCTGGATACCAGCCAGGACTCACACAAAGCCCTGCTCTGCACGTGCACTGGGCACACTGCCTAAAGGCTAGGCTGTAAGAGAGCCAACTTAATAGAGGAAAACAGATCTTTAAGGAAACTACTGAGAAAGCATAATCTCCAAGTGCCTTCCAAAGGTGCAAGAAGCAACAGGAAGCAGTTGATTTTCCAGTTCAGTTCTTTGAGGTTTACAGAACCTTTGCTTGGCCTAGCTACTTTACTTTTAGCTACTTCTTTATTAGCTTGTTGAGGGTATAAAATTTGAAACGTAACTTGTTATAAAAAGGCTTTGTAAATTACAGTTTTGCAGCATTTCATAAAGTCTTTGCAAATCTCAGATGTCCTTTTGTTAAGTATGTTTTGTTTTGAGGTCTTTGGTGCTTAATTTGACATTTTATGACCTGCTTTATCCTGAACTCATTTTGTATTTCATAGTATCCTTGCTGACCTACGATCTCTCTGTAACTCAAATCTACCAGGGCAGCCCTGTGAATGTCCAGCTCATACTTCAGGTAGGTTCAAGTATGGCAACAAATGCAATCTGTAGGTTTCTATGGCTGTAAAGTCAGCCAGTCCCTGTGGTTTGTCCTATGACCTGTGATTAAGTTAGTCTCACAGGTGCAGCAAGGGTTAAAACAGCACAGAGCTACTGCTTGACATTGTTGCACAGGTAGAGAAAAAGAGAAGACTAACAGAAAAATCTCTGTAGTCTAGAGCATGCAGGAAATAAAGAAAGCTGTAAAGCCTCCTGGGTACTTTCTCCAGTATCCTAGCTTCACCTCTGACTGCAGACCAAGCCTGCACCAGAAAACCCTTCCTGTGGCGTAGCCCTGCACCCAGCATCCAAACCACACAGTCCCCATGGCCTCACCGTGGATGCCTGCCGGTGCCACCGCTGGCACTCTGCCAGCGTTTCAAAGGAAATGTGGTATGTTTGAGCTTGTGTTCCAGCGGATGTGAAAGCAAGGGTGTACTGCCGACGTTTAATCTCTTCCACCTGCAAAGGGAGAATTGACAACAAGAGCCTGCCTAAGTGCCAGCAATTACAATTGACCTGAAGTCTAGGGTGAGGTATTGCTGACCACCAGTAACAGTACATTTTGCTGAAAATGCAGCTGCAAAGTCACTGGAGAAAAACCCAGAAGTAAATCCTGCTTAACATCTCTCTGGTGAAGTGGATACAAGAAGCACTGATTTCCAGAGTGCCCATTCACAACATTGGCTACTGCTGTGAAAGCTGCACTAGCGTCTCTTCGTTTTACTAGCCTTCAGGCTATCATCTAAGCAAAGCAAGTGGAAAGGGGTTGGGCACATTAATGCAGTAATCTGTGACAAAAGCCTACATTAATCTCTTGTGGACGATTCCCATCATTACCGTTTCTTCTTCCTTCCCAAGTTAGAGGGAGCTAACCAAAAAAAGCCTTACCTTCCCTCCAATGAGAGGCAAGATGTGCATCTTCCCTGCGTGGCTGTCCTTCACTGAGGACACAATGAGGCACGTACCACAGAGTGTGACTGAGCGCTCTGCCCACTTGTGCAGCTGGGTCTTTCCTTTGCGTACGTTATAGACTCCAGAGAGCAGGATGCGATCCAACTGTTCCACTTGACATGGCTTTTCTGAAGAAAATGGGGACATTAGCATTTACTGTCCATATGTTCCTCATTCTAATCTGTGAGTACAAATAACACAGATTTAACATGCAAAACCAGTTGTTGTAAAGAACAAGCAGACAAATTGCACTTTAAAAAAAGTCTCGTGCAGAGGATAAGCAACATCCTCAGTCAGTGCAGGAACAGCTGAGCAGCACCATTGTGTGCCTCCCAGAACAATGTTTGAATGGTTGCCATGCAGCGTGTTTTTAATCTGCAGGTAGTTACAGACCTTAGCAAAGCCACATGCTTGCCAAATATCCTTCATTCAAATGCAAGAGAAAAGTAATTTTTAAACTCTTGTTGAATCAGCTAAAGTCACAGAAACGATTAAGTAAGTGGCTTTTACTGGACTTTCAATGAAGGCCTGTAAAATCAGCAACAGAAGGAAGTTCTTCCCCTGCAAATGACTGTTCTCGTTTTGCCTGAGATAGAATTAATTTTCTTCCTGGCAGAGGGTACAGGGCTGTGTTTTGGCTTCTGTGTGAGAATAATATTGATAACACACTGCTGTTTTGGTTGGTGCTCAGCAGTGCTCACCCAAGTCAAGGACTTTTCAGTGTCCCATTCTCTTTAGCAAGCAGGTGCACAAGAAACAGCAAGGGAGAACGGTTGGGAGAACTCTGAGTTTTGTATATACATATATACATATTTGAGTATATACGGTGTATAAGTACATACACTATTTTGCCTGTTCTACACATAGCTCCTAGACAGAAGGGGTCTGTCTCAGATAGCAGGGTGAAGAAGCTGATTTCTTATGAATGCATTTTTTTGACACTGAATAAACAAAAGATGGCTAGCAGCTTAGTCTGGCTGCCCAGATCCACAATGCAAGAACAATTTTCCATTAAAAGCACTTTGATCTTTTTTTTCTGAAATGCAAAAAATACACAGGTGTATTTTTTTATGTACACACTTAGAAGCAAGAAAGTAATTTCTTTATTATCTTTCCTCACCCTCATTTCTTTTATATTTCCTCTTAATTTCAGTGAATTCCCTTTCTGACTGCTAGCACTATATGCCCACAGGCCTATGCCTGTTATCTGTGGCTCCTTGTGTATACTGTATTCCTGCCCAAATCAATTCAACAGGCCACATTCCAAAGTCTCACTTCTGTAATCCAGTGCCCTAGGTTTCTGATAGCAGCCTGTGTTATTATTAACCAGCTGGCACCTTCACTATTCACTGTTTAAAGGCTGTGGAGGTATTTGACCAGGACCTTCCTTGCCCATATCCACACACATTTTGTAAATACAAATTTCATGCACATCTCAGTGGAACTGCAATGTGTTTCTGATCCTAGTGGGAGCTCTAAGTCATCAGATGCAATATTTGAAGCTAAAGAGAACAGAGCAATCTTGTGCCTTCCTGTGGACCTGTCTTTTCTCAAGCCATAGACAGGATCAAGAAAACTACAGAAGCGTGATTTTTTTCTGTTAATCCTGAAAATGTTTTATTTTAAGAAATGCTTACTGGTACTGCAGGTGCTTGATGTAGCCCTCTATAAACTCAACAGGCTGATGACTCAGGCTTTAGCCAGGTTCCAGCTCATAGTTACAGCTACAGGAACAGCGACAGTGTGTGCACACCATTTCTTACCACTGTAAAAGCGAATCATACAGCTGAGATCAGAGTTGGCTGCCTCTTCCTGCATTCTGAGAGGATCATCAAAACCCAACCCAGCCAAGTAGTCATACACAATCTGAAGGGGTTTTTCTGTGGGCTCCAGCCTCCTGTCAAAACATACAAGAAAGTAGTTTGAGAATGCAAAAAAGATTAAACAAGTCTCAGTATGGCTAAAGTGTGAGGAATACTGACACAGTCTGTTCTGCTCCTCTGAAAAGGTCTGGCAAGCATGGACCCTGGGGTCTCCGCTCCCTGCTTCACAAGCAGCACTTAAGAACTGCAGCACTTGTGAATTACATTGCAGAAGAGAAACAGAGAGGAAAAGCAAATGGCATAAGCCACACAATTCACGGTGAATATTTCCATTCCATAACTTAAGGAGCACCAGGAGGAAACCATGGCAAGATACAAAACCAGAAATACTGCACACAAAAGTAGAGGCCAAGTAATTAAAAACCCCTACGTATAATGCCTCAAAAATACAAAAACTCTTAAATTTTTCTTCCAAATGCAGCTTGGAACAAAGCATTTGAAGAATTATCATGAAGAATTACTTAAAAAAAAAAGACAAGTTTCCTACTCTCTTCAGCTCACATCAGTGGCTAGATTCTTATACTTTGGCAAGTTAACTTAACTAGTACATTTAAAAGGACATTTTAGAACGATGGTAGAACACATGAAGGATTCAGTGGCTAGCTTGAATAAACAGCTTTAAGAGAAAGTTCTTGTGAAACATCAGATTTGGTATATTCAGAACGGAAAAGATGTTTTTTGATCCCTCTTCTCATCTTGCATTGTGATTTTCTTCAATAAAAACAACAGTGTTTCTTGCTAAATTTGAAGTTTTACTTCAGGGGGAAAAAAAACAGTGTAAAAGATGAAGCACTGAAAATGTTAGGTAGGACTTAAGATATATTGTTCCAATGGTCCACCCATTATCCACCATTAAAAATCCCCATTTTTAACCTAAAACTGCCTAGTTTCAGGTTACAGTCATTGGACCTCGATTGTCACCTATTCTTTAAACAGGAGTTTATAAACCATGTCACTAAACATTTCAAACTTCCTCTTCAAGATAAGGCACAAGGTGCTTTTAAAATTATTCTTGCAGTTGAGTGGGTCTACTTTGATTCAAAAGGATTTTTACCACCAATTTTTTTTTTATCCCTACCCTGTAAGCACTAACATGATTGCTCCCTGTATCCACGTACTGACTACACAAAACTGCACATACACATTGGTTCTACTCAAACACTTTTATGTTCTTGGATCAAACCTGCTCTCAACTCATATCCCTCCAATGCACAAGTCCTCCTGAACTGCATCTTTTGGCAATTTGTAACCTCCTTCCTCTCCTTTGCAGTATTTAGTACACTTGTCTTTAACATAAATATACCTAGTGATCCTGAAAAGCAGTGTTTTCCAGGGAATACTGTATGTTAAACCATCTAGAGCAACCTGCTGCACTGGCTTCTCAGTACCCATCACTCTCTCCATCCACGCCCTCCTGAGTTCTTCCCTTTTAGCCACAGGTTATTAACAGAGCAAACTGAACAATGCAAGTTTACGTTTCTTCCGTCAAACATACACTAACCAGCTCCTCACCCAAAACAAGACGCTTACACTGAATAACAGTTTCCAGTTTGTAAGATAATAGCCCATGAGTTTTACTGGTTTGTGCATTGCTTTTCACCCCATTACATTAGAACACAGAACCTCAGGACATTTTGGGTTGGAAGAGCCTTTAAAGGTCATCTACTCCAACCATCCCACCATGGACAGGGATATCTTCAACTTGAACAGGCTGCTTAGAGCCCAGTCCAACATCTCACTGCAACGAATGACTAATGCCTTTGGCAACCAAGCTTGAAATTTTGAAGCACCGAGTTTGCTAAGTAGGACCTGTTTTCCACTAAACTTTATTGACTTGCAGACATCATTTATACTGCATGTCTTAATGGAAGTATTTCATTTCTGTACGTACCAAACTTTTCTGCTTCTTCTCACCTCTTCTCAAGAATAAAAAAAATTTCTGATTGTTTTTAATGATTATATCAGAGTATTTCCACTATTACTGACAGCTTTACAAATGTCACCTCATAATTAAGGCAGGACCGATTTCATAAAACATGCACCATTTACAAGTACCTAGTCATCCAGGCTTCCTTTGGAGTCACCAAGACACATCTCAAGAAGTAAAATGACCTCAGGTATTTCAAGCAGATACATTGCAACTTTCATTTCACATATAGGACCTCTGAATCAGAAGCAGGATTACTCTCAAAGTTCTGGTACAAAACAACAAAGTTTCTAGCCTGAAAAGGCAATGTAGTTGATATGCAGCTGACCCAGAAAATCAGTTCTTACTGCTCAATGCTTGCTAAGCCTGTTTAGGGCAAGTCTGCTCCCTGCTTTTGTTTTACACAGAAATACATCTACTTACTAGCCAGAAGGTTGTATATGAAATAACCCCTTTCCTCTTCCTTCAGAAATTGTGTCTTGGAGCTCCTATTCACTAATAAGCTGATGTCAGCTAAGATGGTATTCCTGCACAATCAGCATGTAAAGATGACTTATTAAATATTCTTTCTTTGCCTGTTTTGTGAAAGGACACGGGACAAGAGATTGGTTCACAAGAGCAAAATGCCATCAATTTGTCTTTCTTTGCAGAGATTTCTTAAGTTCAAATTAAGCATCTCGGCCTTTTTTAGGACTGTCTGTCGAGATTTACAAGCTCAGAGCCAAGCACATCTAGAAATATGTAGCTGAGGTTTATCTTATCACTTAATATTTTTTGCTATAGAAACAGATACCAGTGAACACAACACCAAACTTCCAAAAGAGCTTTATGAGGTAATCTTGGAAATTACAAACTTGTGTATCTGTCTCCTATAACAGGCAAGTGATTAGAAACTGGAATGAATAAACAACAGATTGCACTGAACAATGCTGACTTCCAATACAGTACACCCACCGTACTGTACACCCTTCAGCACAGAATCCAAGAATATGCGAGATTTGACTGGATCTCCAAACCTTGTCCATTTCCTTGGCTACCCCTAGGCTCCTATTCTTCAGCTATTAAAGCCTTATGCTTGCCAGGAAATAACCCTTCCAGCATGTGACCCATGGCTCAGGAATGTAAAATGTTTGAGTGTCACTCACAAAAAGAACATATCAAGTAGTCTGCATCTAGACTTCCCAAGAAAAAAACCAAACACTCCAACTTTACTATTTGGCTGCTGAACGGATGGGGCTTTTTTGAGTACACACTAAACTACATATCTGCACACCAGAATGCAAGAAGAACAGTAATGAAGTAGAGGGATAATTTGTGTTGTATGAAAAGCATGTAAGTCACAGTTGTACAGGTTGCTCAATGCTCTCTGAGGTACAGTGCTCTGGCTTATCCTCCTGAAAAAGCTGGATACTCTATCCCATCATACTCCATCTGCTTTTTTTCTTTTTTATTCTTCTCATCTTATAGTTCAGCAAGAATTAATGCTGCAGGGCTTCAAAATGCCAACTTGAAAAGCCCTTAATCTTCTGTCTTGTCCATATAAATCAAACTGGTTTGCTCTTTGAAGACATCAAAGACACAACGTCCTTGGTTTTGTTTCTTTTCTATGAAAGCCATATACAAAAGGAACATTGGTGGCAATATCTATTCAAGCCCAATCCTCTACAAACGTATCCCTAGCACCATAGCACCTTTCCTATCTGAAAACCAATCAAATGAGTAGCCCATTCTATTGCACCAGCTAGGTTTGCTGGTCAGCGGCTGCACGAAAAAAGCCTTCCCAAAAAGTCTTTTAAATTCTGAAAGCTGCCCGTAAAACATCACAAGTTGTTCAAACCTCACTACCTGGCAAGAGAGTTTTGAGTTTACAGAAAGATCTACACCCAAAAAGTCACAGGAGGCAATGACTGGCCACTCTGCAGAGGAAGTGGAGCTCAGGGTTAGGTATTTCAGTCGTGAAGACATCGTGGAAAGGGTGTCTGACTGCCTTCTGGCACTTCGCTGCGTGCTGGATTTGTGACCGAGGAACACCGGGGCAGAGCCAGGTATGTGACTAACAACACTCACAGGGTCTGTAAAGAAAGCCACAAGCAAACCAGCCCACTGCCTATGGACCATGCTCACACTGAGAAAGGGAGCAGTTCCCTGAGTGCTCTTGGAGACATTCTGGAGACCTAGAGGACTGGATTACTGGTCCAAGTTCTCATCAAGAGCCATGTGATTCACTAACAAAACCCTGGACCGGCCAGCAAAAGGAAAACCAAAACCTGTACACGGAACGTCAGTTTCCATATGGAATTTCTTCACTAGCTTGGTCAAGACCAACAGATTTCAGAAGTAACAGTTAAACTGGAGCAGAAAAATACACTTTCCTTTCAAGAGAAAGCAATACGGCGTGAAACCCAAACCAGCATGAGATCACATCAGAACTGTACAAACTCAGCCTGTACCCAACACAATGAGCTCTGAATGCTGGCACATATGAGAACACGTGGCTGTCACAGCAGCTGCAATCTGGCACAAACAGCCCATGACATCCTCAGCAGTACCACACATCAGGAACTGATTACTTTCTCTGCCCACAGCAGCTCTCCGGAGCACAGGTGCAAAGGCTTCAGAAGACAGAAAAGCCAACAAGAAGCAGCAACAGTTTCAGTTTCACTCTTGTTGCAACTGTAGCTGTCCATAAGCAAGGGTCAAGTTTTCAAATCTTTGCAGCTTAAATTTTTCTTGTGAGTGGTATCCATACCAGTGAAGGTATCCGTGCTATTCCTGTTTAAGCCTATCCGCTGCAGGAAGATATGATTTCGGGATATGAAGGGATACAAGCATAAAGAAAGATTCTGGCTAGGAGAAAACTAAAGATCCTTGAGGTACCTTGTGGAGAAGAAAAAGTTCTTACAGAAACTGACTTGAATTCACAGAATTGAAAAGGAAATAGAATGATCACAAGGACATTGCTGAATATTTAGACTGAATGCACAAAAGAGCTTTTGCTATTCTTCCATACAGCTTTCAGTCTTCCAAGTCAGGTGCCAAACTAACGTTTGCCATGCTTTGGAAAGAAAGTCACCTGCAGATATTAAAAGGGTGAAGAATTCAGAAGCTGTCTGGGAGATGCATGTACTTATGGTAAGATGTGACCAGATATTAAACAAATTAATTTGTACTTATGAACACGTTATTAACATAATTGGTAAAGTTTGCTCGAGGAAGGAATTATCTCAACAGGGCATGAGGATAATCTGGAGTACTCTGTCATCTTCCTGTGGACTTTCAAGTAGATACCATTCAGGCCCGCTTCCTGTTACTAACACAGGTGTTACTGAAGCAATACTGGTAACTCCCATTTCCTTACCAAGAACAACTCCAGTGGGAAGTAATTCAAGGATCTCTTCTGTGGCAAACACTCTGAGAATTACAAGGAACAGACACATCATAACAAAGAACTCTTCACAAAATGTATGACAAATCTTGACCACGTCCTAGACACATCAAGAGGCAAAAAGAGTGGGAAGTAATAATTTATAGCTCAGTACTTCCTTCCAAAAGACCAGCAGCAGATCCAATTTGCTAATCCAGTGCAAAGTCTGCCACAAATCAAAGACAGGCACAGCTAGCTAGCAAGAGAAAAGAGAGAGATTGAAAAGAACTCAAACATAAAAGCCACTTCAAAAGCTCAAAAAAAGGCAAAATGTATCTCTCTGAACACATCTACAAGCTTTACTTAAGCTTTTTCATGATCTGCACTAATGGGTCTGCTCATCTTTAAAAATGCTGGAAAACCTGCTCACTATTAGGGTCCAAAACGTGCCAACTTCCTTACAAATTTTTCAAGCAACAAATAGAAGTTTTCAGCTGCCTCAGTGGCTATGTTCAAGTGTCCATCTGTTATCATAGAGCATTTCTAACTAATCCATCCCTAATTTCTATAACCCTCACCAGGGCAAGGCAAACGGTTCTAAATAACCTTTTCCAACAGTCAGTTCTAAACACGTCCTATTCTCTCTGCATCTCCCACCACTAGCATTCCCACCACATCTCAGAGCAAACACACACCACAGTTTTAAAATTTGGACATGTGCAACCTGTAACTTTCATTTCACTATCAAAAATCCAGCTACTAGCTCTGTTCAAAATGCATTGTATCTACTGCTTAGCCTTTAAGTAAGGAGACCACAGCAATTATTTGTCCCTGAGAATAGGAATGGCAATTTTATAACTGAATCTTAAGTCCAGAAGAATCAGCGGAAAGTCTAAATCCTAACAAACCAAATGGGAGCTTGTAAACCTAGAGGAGTCCATAACACACCCACAGCATAAAGTTTGTGCAAGTTAAACCCTGAGCCATCTATTTTCAGCCCAAAATTAACTTTAGGCATAAAACACAGCATCTGATGCTTAAGCCTTCTTTATATAACCCTTGCTACACTTTCTGTCTGCCTTTAATTATTTATCTGGCAACTCTTCTTAGTAAAAAAATTACTAACGTGTAAATATTACGTGACATAACTACAAAAGTACCTTACTTATTTCGCTGACTCAAAATAACTGTTTACAGCCTCTTAAAAGAATCAGGTTCTCTGGATGCTAAAATCCCCATAACACAGAACACAACAAAGGAATATATGAACAGGCACCTCTACGTAGAAAATGAGGACATATTTCTGGCTGGAGCAACAGACAAATCCTCCCTGTTAAAACACATAACTACGAGGTGTGTAACCTCTACTTCACCACTAAGTTTTATGAATTGCATGACTCAAGGCTGTACCTGACTGTCAGCTACTACCTCTACCTGTTCCCCACCTGCCCTGCCAACAGGTGAACACGGTGAACAGAGCCTTGCAAACCCATACAAAACATTTCTCAGTCAGATTTATCCTTTTCTGGCCCTCACCTGACCAGGTCTCCATGAAGCTGTAAAAAGAGGTTTTTTCTCCCTTCTCCGTCACAGATCTCCGAGGCTTGGGTGTCCACTGTGCAGAGGACCAGGCGCAAGTCCGAAGGAGCCGCAGCTGCTGAGTCTCTTCCATAAATACACACGCAGCCTCGTCCGACGTCCCCTTTAAGCCAGGTCCTCTCACGGGAACCAACCCGACTCCTGCTCTGGCAGCTCCTGCTCCCGGTGCGCTTCGCGTTCCTCTGCAAGGCAGCCCAGACCCGAGCGTCAGCACCGCCTCCCGGCCGCGGCCGCACTCCGACCCGGCCCCGCACCGGCCCCCTCCGCACAGGCTGCAGCCACCGGGATTCCCACGCCGGGCAGGGAAAGACCAAGGTCGCGGTGGGCAGTGCCCCCGGCGTCCCACAGCCGACTGCCCCCCACCCCACCGAGTCGCCGGGAGCGGCGGAGGCCTCGGTCCCCTCCTCACCTTCAGCACCCGGATGCCGCCGCGGGGTCCGACCCGGCCCCCTCGTGCACCGCCCGGCGCCGCCGCCTCGTCCTCCTCGGGCTCCTGTGCCTCCCTGGGCCCGGGCCCAGGCCCAGCACCCGGCCCCGGCCCCGGCCCGGCCTCCCCCANCGCCCGTGTCCGTGTCCTGCCGCCAGCGAGAGGGGCCGAGTGAGAGCCGCTCGCCAGCCGGGCGGGGAAAAGGCAAAGCTCACGTGAACGCTGCAAACGCACCTGTCGCCGCTCGCCCTTCACATAGCTCCAGGGTCTGTCACCGTTCAGCGCCCCGCAGCTGCAGGGAGGGACGCTGCACGACAGCCGAACATCACCGTTCTCCTGCTGCCCCGCAGGTCCATCACGTAAGCTCTGCCAGTCTTAACCAGTGGTTGCTACTAATGGTGTCATTAACTACTAATGACGTAATCATCTACCAAGACATCATCATGACAGTTTGCAAGAATTTGAGTATACTTTAGGGCAGCCACTGCTCCTGCCCCAAACAGGATCAAGCACATTAAAAGAAGCCTCCCACCTTCTCCACAGTGAAATTATATGTTAGAAGACATGAAAAGTCACCTAGTGAAATGTGACTGTGACTAGAAAACACAAAGCAGCAACATGTGGAGACAGAGATATGATGGGCAACCCTTGTCCAAGAGGCACACGGAGAAAGGGATCTTTTAACGAGGTCCCAGAGCAGGCTCCAAA
This sequence comes from Platysteira castanea, assembly GCA_013397175.1. Lineage (NCBI taxonomy): Eukaryota > Metazoa > Chordata > Aves > Passeriformes > Platysteira > Platysteira castanea. The sequence continues at coordinate 1,278,610 of VYXC01011246.1, read as the reverse complement.
CACCAGGCAAAAACACTCCTTGTGTTCAGATCCCATCACATCTTTCTAGCACCTGGACAAGCATTGCTGCTAGTAACTAATACTCTCTCAGCATGATATTCCACAGGAACTGCTCAAGTGTTTTTCAATTGTCCACTCGTCTTGGTCTCCAAAATTTCCTATAAAGTTTTTTCAAAATCTGGCCTTATTATTTTGCATTATCTGACCTTGCCATGGCTGAACATTAAGAATGAAAACATTTTATCCCACTGTACTTGCAGAAAGCAACAAGGCACAGTTTTAAATCATTGAATATTGACTCATTTTATTAGTCACTTCATAATTTGTTTCAACCAAAAGACAATACACACAGCAGAAGTCTAATGCATCCCATGTAAATGTTTACATCTGTTAAGCTCCTCACTCACCTATGACTCAGCATTTACCTAAATTTTTCACATCTCAAAAATAGGTCTCCAGAATTTTGAGTGCCACCAGGTGCCCTGGTCAAATGGCATGTTTTCACTTTAAATTTGGTTGGGTTTGTTTTTTAGCAGTTTTTTGTTTGCCTTTTTTTTTCTCTATACTGTCAAAGAGGTGGGATGGGGCTCTATGTAAAATTTAAATTACAACATCAGGAAAGTAAAAGGAGTATACAGGAATAGAGTGAAAGTTAAAAGGGAAGCAGTCCCTTCCCTCACAGCCTCCAAGTAGAAAATGAACACATAAAAGTGCACCAGCGTCACTGCTGCTGCGGCTCACAGCTAGTACCAGCCTTAGGGAAGGCACTGGTACCTTTCCCAGCTGCTTCAGTATCTTCTGAGTTATAGATCCAAGGTACTGTAAAGACAGTCCCCTCACTGCTATTGCTTCAGTAAGTTGTTCAAGGCCATATTTTGTGCCATCAAAACCTGGAAAAAGTCAAATTTTAGGACCTTCCCATGTCTCCTCCCCCTTCAGGCCCATTATGGCCACTACTGTTTCTGTCATTTTTTGACTCAAAATACATTCACTTGGAAAAACAGACATCCATTGTCTCCCAGTTCCGAAGCCTCCCATGCAGATACTAGTAAGATTAGCCATGAAGTCCGTATCTTGCTGCTTTTTTATCTCCCTTACACTGAAGCAAGGAAAACGTTGACCAGACCTGTAAGAATTGTTGCGTTCAACCGGCAGGAAGAGGACTCAGCCTATGCTTGGAGTGCCTCAGACGTGCAAGTACTCTCCAGAGGAAAACCACAGCAGCAGCACAGAGCTCGAAATACACACGGGGGTCAAGGAGCAAGCAGCATTATCTGGTATTGCAGATAGGGGAAGGTGTGAAGCCTGGACTTCCTTCTTGCGTAATGTCAGCATCCATCCCTTAGTGAGGAAGGGAAGGCTCCAAGGACAACTGGAATGTTTGGCTGCTACAAAAGAGTACTTCATAGCCAAGGGATGGCTTCCTGCAAAACATATCTCGGGTACACGCATCGCCTCCTCCAGCTCGACTCAAATACATGACGAAATGCCCATTTCCCCACAGACACGGTGCAAGGGTGGCTGAAGGAGCCAAGAACACAGAAAGAATTCACCCTGCAAGCTTACCAGAGACCAACAGCAAACCCCAGCTGCTCTAGGGGACAGGAAACAAGTATGACAAGAGGGACAACATACACTGTTCCCAACTCTGCTGCAACAAACTGGCCAGGCGAGAGACCATTTTCTTCTTCCTTCCCATCTAATTTCCTGTACCAGTGCTCTTTCCCAGCAAAATCAAAGGGAGAGCGAGGTATGCTGGTTTTCAGTACGAGTGACCATGTACAACTCTGTGAAGAGAATGGGAGAGCTTATGAGGAGTTCAGGAACCAAGGCAAAGACTTCCCATTAGCTTTTTATCTGGGATGCCCTCAGAGCTCACTTGGGTATGAATTTAACACGCTCACTCTTCAACACTGATTTTGAGCTAGTGGGGCAATGAATAGCCACAACTGCAGTGAAAACAAACTAAATGCTCCAGAAATGTACCGTGATTCAGCCATTTCCTGCAAAACTGCCTGTTTCATGATGCTTCTAGCTAAGCACAGGATATATCTCACCAGTAATAGCCAAGGCATGACCCTACCACAACCCAAAGTTAATTTTAAGGAAATCATACATTCTTCTTCTAGATTTTATAATCCTATGCTGATGCCAGTTCCGGGAGAAAAAAGGTTGTTGCTAATCCAAAGGCCCAAACCAGTTCAATCAGTAAGGCAGCAAAAATGCCCTTCAAGAGAATATAAATTTACTCCCCTACACATGGACCAGCACTTAAATCAGTGACACAGTCAGTCCTACATTATATTGCTTAATGCAGTTAAGACCGGACCAGACTGAACAACCCTTAGTGGCCTCCTGCTCCCAATTACAAGGCAGAATTGGTCTTCAGTTTTCCTGAAGTACACTGTGGACCACTCTTGCAACATTTTTGGCAAGTTCTGGAGCCCAGTATCAGCACTTCTGAGGACACAAAAAGCTATGCCTAAGCTTGCCCTCAGAGCACTCAATGATCTGGAAAGCCCTAGAACAGAACTGAAGCAGAAGTGCTCAACCTTCAGCTTACCAGCACACTCACAAATGAAGATCTAAGATATATCCTGAAGAGCACTGAACATCTGAACACTTTGTTACACTGTGCTTTCAGCTGTCTTACACATCACCTCCAAGAGACTGCCCAGAACTGCACCACCTCCCAGGAGTTCCCACAGGGACATCCCTGAACACAGCTTTCTGTGAGCTCAGAGGGGTACCAGACCTCGCATCTGTGGACCCAAATACTCAAACAACTGGCTTCTGTTCAAAACACCGTTTAGTAACTTTCAGTCTGAACCTGAACTGGCTCATTGTTCTGAAAGCGGAGCAAGGATCAACTAAGTAAAAGAACTGGGAAAAGGTCTCTTTAAACTGCATGGTCTTTATTTCAGTGCCAATATTACAGATACAACACAAATATCCCAGTCAGAAGTAACTCAAATGGAACCCAGGGGGTCTGCTACAGGCTCTGGAAATTAAATTGGGGAGAAGTTCTGGAATAACCAAGAAGAGCAACTTTGCAGCATAGTCTCTGATGAGACTCGCAGCAAGAGCAAAGCCCTTGCCCAAAACCTGATCTACAAAATTCAATGTGTCTTTTCTACCCATAAACCACAACTAACAGGTTGAAAGACTTTGAAACCGTGTGTGGTAGAAAACCAGCTGCTCATTTTACCTCTACATCTCTCGTACCTCACTTCACTTTCTGGGGAAGCTACAGAAGACTCTATGAATCTGCACTGCTGTAGCTACTGATGGAAAGAAAGAAAATTCAGGTGTAAGGTCTTCATTTCCAAGTACAGCACCAAAGCAATTTTACCAACTCTTACCAGTACCTCTTCTCCTGCACTGTGTCCCAGGTTTGCAGATGAACTCCAAAGGCCTCACTTGCTCTTGGTATGCATCACATAACTAAGAAGTGGGTGTATACAATAATGCACTGAGTAGGTCATAAGAAGCCTCCACCCCCTTAAGACCTAGGGGATACAAGAAGAAAGAGGCAGGGCAGCCTGACATTCCCCAAGACTCCATCTGAGTCCCAGATGAAAATGCCTGAAGGAATCCAGCTAAAAATGAGTGACAACACGCCTTACCCACCCCAAGGAAAAAAAGACAGCAGAAAGAAGGAGCAACTGCTCACTTGCTGCAGAGAGAAGAAAGTTTCCCTGCTAGAAATTCCAGACTTCTCTTCCAACCAGGCTGTGTTCCTTTTTGAGGGGGAAGGGGGGTGGGGAAGGGGAGAAGGGAATGTTGCTTCTGGCTGTGAATGCATGTGTGAGGGAGTGCACAGTAGCCTCCACAAGCTGCCAGCCTCATCAGCAGAGGAGAGGAGATTAGTCTTAACAGATATGCTTCAAAGTCAGCAATCACTTCAGGAAAATTCCTCCTCATCAGCAGGTCTCATTTGTTCCCCATGCCCATGGTGCAGTTTGGGGATTGCCAAGGATCACAACCTTCTTCCCAGAGTTCTTTTGATTGGGTGGGATGAGAATAAGAATGGTGCCAGAGCCTCATTGCCAAGACTGAGGGGGGAAGTTGTTGACTTCTGCTAGATCCTGCATTGCTGAGCCCTTGTGATTATATGTCAACTTGATCCGCATACGTAGTTGTTGCTACAAGAGAAAAGGGGAAAACAAACAAACACACACAAAACAAATTCAGGTCTTCATTAAAGGTCAGAGACTCGCACCTCATCCAGTTCCCCTCCCCCAGCGCCATGAATACTGAACACAGACCTTTCCTGACCACAAGACCTTGCTGGGAATAGGTGTAGGGGGAGCTATGACTGCAGATAAATGCTCAATCTGGTAGGACATCGATTGGTCACTGTAGTTCTCAGATCAGATACAAGCTCTTAGAAAAGTTATGGCACACCTTCTACCCAAGTCTGTCTCTGCACTGGCCCTGCTCTTGCAAGCACTAAGGTCCTTAAATACAAAATTAACTGCCTTCAAATTCTGGCTGACAACAGAAGAAAGCAGGAGGCAGATCTGTACTCTGTCTGCTGCACTGCACTCGGGCTTGCAGGGAGAGATGGGCTGTCCATTCAGTGCAGCAGTCTGGAAACTTCAAGTACTGCATAGCTCAGCAGCACTGTGAAGGAAATAGCCTACGAAAGACTGGAAACAGAATCTCCAAGAACATTCCCTTCTGCTCTAAGTAAATGATGGAATAGCTCAGAAGTCACTTGGCTCTCACTCAGACACTAGGTGGCCCTTAAAAACAGCTAGAGTACAGCATGCTCCAGTCAGGTTCCCTGTTCTCCTCTCTCTCAAAAAACCCAAAAATGAAAAGCCAAAAGTTGACCATTTCTGTCTCTTTTCTCCATACCTACAGGCAAATACACAAAGGGATAGCAGAGGGAAGAAAGGAAGACAATGACTGCTTCAACCAGGCTCAGGATAAATAAGTTATGTTGTATCACTAATAGATCTACATAATCACTGTCACTTCTTGGTTGATTTGGCATTTTGGAAAACTAGCCTTTAGTTTCACTCCACCATGATGGCAGTACTTTGCACCTCTGTACTCTGAAGTGTTCCTAGGAGCTGTGATGTTCCTACAAGAACGCATGCCACTACCCTAAGTGTGTTTCACCTTGTGGGTCCCATTCTGGCACATTACAGGAAAACACCTAGATCCTCCACAGTTCAGAATATAACTTTCAAGGTGATCTTTGAAAGGTGCTCTACAGCACCACAGAGAAACTGGTATCAGATGTATGTAAGACAGAGAATAATTAGTCTTGTGGCCTAATATAGGCAGAGGTGAGCAGACTACATGGAAATAAAGGGTTATACATAGAAACCACAAAAACTATGCACTAGAAGACTGCCATTCAGTGAAACTTGGGCTGAAATTTGTGAATTTTTTTCTCACCTGCACATCAGTCTAGCATCAACACTTTACAGCTAGATCAGTACACAAGTGTTAACCTATGAAAAACTTCAGATGTTTTAAGTTCCTCGAGTCATTTAAGATCATAAGGCTGTCTCAAAGGAAGAAATGTGATCTCAATTATATTTTTCTTTCTGATGCCATCTGAGCACTTGCAAACCCTCTTAAGGAGGACATGTGGGCCACACCCCTTCCTCCCCTCAAGTCTGTCATGTTTATGTCTTGAAGCCTGTCTCTGAAGGCTGTAAAACAAATGGAATTACAATTACACCACATCTAAAGATTCTTTCCATCAATTATTTAAAACTACACTCATCACATTAAAAACAAATGACACCACTTGACAGACAATCTTAAAAATATGGACTAAGCTACTTTTTTGTGTAACAAATATTTCAAGTAACACTGCTGCAGATAGCAAGAACAATGTTGAGCATCTTTATATGTCAAGATGCTTGCCTTCCAAACACCACTTTTACAACCCACAGAACTACTAGGCTGAGCTCCTCTGGAAAGGCCATTTGAAAACTTAACAACCACTGCGATGCAAGACATGAATGAATTCAAGACAGCAAAGCTGTTAAACTGTTTTAGCACTATAACTAAATAGAAGGCCAAACCTGTGTCCAGAGCCTCCTGCATTTTTCGTAACTTTTTCCTAACTCTAACCGAAGTGACTGCCATGAAAAACATATCATTCACTACCATCACTCCCTACCTCTCATCACAGATGTATCCCTGTGCCACTAAATGAATGATTATAAGACAGTATCTTCAACAACTCTTTCTTGGAATCACTCACCTTCTGTGGATTCAGTACTTTAATGACCTGTGTGATGGTCCCAGAGTTAAATGCAGGGATGACACTGCTGCTGGGAGACAGAAGCTGCAGCTGGAATGTCTGAAAACACGGCAAAAAGAAAACAATTTGATGCACAAGCAAGTAAGAAGTGACTTATTTGCACTGAAAGAAAGCAAGGAAAATTATAAGTTCAGTTTCTGGCCCTGAAAAGTCAGTTCTTGAATTCCCTATCTTGTCGTTCCCTAAGAACAACACATTCACTGGCCCACCTGCTTTCTATGGAAGTAGGATCCAGGTAACACAAATAATAGGTGAGGGCTTACTGCAGTGTACCAAGATCAGTAGAGATGCTTTCTTTCACGTGTTGCACTCAGAGAAACAGTCAGCACACTTGTAACTTCAGGACACCTGTTCTTTCCCTAATTCCTTCCTATGGCAGGTGTAAAATCTACCTGAATCCAAGTTAGAGGAATACTAATTCCTAGAAGTGAACGTATGTTCCCAAATTTGGAGAGCATTCCAGTCACATGCTGCTTCATTAGTCTGCTCTGCTGTAAGCTAGCAATATCTGTCTCCCACTCTTTGTGCTGCAGCTGAGTGCAAGGGGAAATAATTCACTTCTTTAAGTGAGGACTGCCATTAATCACCATATTGTGACTCATTTAAACTTTTATAAGCAACTAATAGCTTCACAAGATTTTTTCTTTCATGTATTCATAGCTCCAAAGAACATGGTATATTTCTTAAATATTAAGAATAAAGGGTATGATTAGTGTCTCCAAAATACTGACCCAAATGTTTTTGTTTTGCCTGAGGTTCAAGAATTTTTCTAGAAAGTGGTGATTTCAAAACACAATTTTGTCCAAGCAGAAGTGGTCCAATTTGATTGGAACCTGTGTTCTATTGCATTTACAACATGTACTTTCAGACTGGCAAGAGATGACCTAACTGGGCACTAAGAGATCCTTGTAACAGTTCTCAGCCTTGTTTACCTTGCAAGTTTCTAGCTACATGAAAGCATCAATCAGGAAGTGCTTGCAACTGGCCTTCAACTTCTCACTGTAGTTGCCCTAAGTGGCTCTACCTTTGGTACTGCAGCTTGGAAAACAAAATCTGTCATATCCAGCTCTGTGCTGTTGGAGGCCTGTATCGTGATTACAGTGACACTAGGGTTGGTGTTCGACCTCTCAAAGGTGAAGTCAATCTTCAGCCCATTCTTGTTGTATGCAGTAATGGAGGGGATTCCTGCAGGAAACAAAAAAGCAGCAGAATCTGGAGAATCTGGAGATCATTCTCAACATCACAGTATGCATTTACTTTACCCCAGACTCTTCTGAAAATTAAACACACCCGGTTGTGCTCCAGTATCTATGCCACGCTTTCAAATTGCCTTCCTTTTTTTTTCTTTACTAGTCCTTGTTTCCTCTTCTAGTTGGGTGTTGGGGCACTTTAGGCAAAGGATTTACATGTCCCTAACCTGCAGCAATATCATTGAAGAGAGGCTGAGATGTAAGTCCATCGAGCAGGAACGGAGGCTGTGCTATCTGGGCAGGGGCAGATACTGGAGAACCTACAAGAAATGTTGAAGGATTAATATTTGCTGTCAGGAAATGAAGAGTAATTACTCCTTTGCCAAAGACTGTTGCATATTGTATTTCTTTAGATGAAGCTCTATAATTCACCAGTGTTGTCATCCTCCCCTTCTTTGCTTTCAAGAACTGGCTCCTCTTGGACTAGCAAGCATTTAAATGGAATTAATTCCTCACATCTCACAGTCCTCTCTAGAAAGGCTCACAGCATTCCCAGACTTAGGTGCGAAAATGCTTAAGTCTCACCAGCTAATCATGCAGACTCAGCCTGTGACTTCATTCCCTGACTCTGACCTGTACTTTAATATGGATCTTGGTAAGAGTAAGTGTAAAAACTAGGACTTGAAAGACAATGAAGAAGTAGCCCACCCTCATCTCACCCCAGGGATGAGAATGTAGACTTCTAAGAAATGCAGCCTGCTCACCTGTTAGGTTGAGGTCTCCCAGGAGGTCAAGCAGCTCCCCACCAGCAGAGGCTGGCTTGCTTGTAGGTGCAGTGGGAATTACAGGTGTTATATCACTTCCCCCCAACAAGTCCAATAAATCATTTGCCTAATGAGAGAGTGGATGTAATACTTACATATATTCAACTTTCTGCTACTTTCCCTTGCAAATGCAGTGTATTCTGTTTGTTCTCAAACTGAAGACCACCAGAGCTGATGGCCAGTTAGAGGGGTTCTTAGTTTCACTGTGATCCCATGCCCCACAAGAAATCTAGTTTCCATGCTTGAGGGACCGTAGAGATAGGGAAGGACTGAATTCATGCACATTAAGACAGGTTGGGGAACCACAGAATATTGTGAATTGGAAGGGACCCACAAGAATCATTGAATCCAACTTTAAAGTGAATGTCCCATAAGGGGATCAAACGCACAACCTTGGCATTAACAGCACCATAACCAGCTGAGGTAATCCCACCCTGCTTCTGAGCAGTCTACAGTGACCAGTCCCACACACCTGTTCTGTACACTAGAGCCATCAGAGCAGAGCAATGATACAATCATCACCAGTTAGAAACAGCAAAGAAGCAGAGAGGGCGAGGGAGATGGTCTCAGCTTACTGTTGGCACTGGCTGGAAGGTGGTCTGACAGGCAGTGGAAATTTATCCTGGGTCAGTTTCTGTTACCTGGTTAGTAGGCTGCAATCCAGAGGGTGGAGGTTTAGTTTCCAGTACTGCTGTCTCTGTCTCTCCGTTGGTCTGTACAATCTCAGCAGGGCCATTTGTGGTGACTTTCTCCATTACTGGCATTCTCTCAAGCAGTGCTGGCCTGAAAGAAGCTGACATAGTTACACTGTGCCATCTTCCTGGATCCCAATCCAAATACTTAGACATTCAAGAGCTGATATATACAGGACGACCTGCCTTTTCCCTTGAGCTCCAATGCAGGGGAACTGTAAGACTGCATGACAGTTTGAGGTGGTCAGAAGCAAACCCTGGCATCCTGTGCCTGTGTAAATACACTAGTTGATAGCTAAAAGACAAACAAGCCCTCCTGTCTCCTGCTTCCCCCCACTACCCAACAAGCTCGGCTCAAAGCGGGAGAAATGCTTTAGCAGAGAGAGTCTCTGATCACAGAACAATATCACAGGATACATTAAGTCCTAAAACACTCCCTAATAACCCTGTAGAAGGGGGAGATTCTAGATCCTCTGTAACCCTACCAAAAATCACCAAAGTTCTTATATCACAGTGTCATCCACAGGGGATCAGAGCAGATAATGATCCTTTTCAAACACCAACATTCTATCAGCACTTACCTCATGTGATCATATTTCTTGAAAAGTGCATTATATTCCACAGCTCTCTGCTGTAGCTCCACATCGATGCTGCTGCCGTATATGGAAACTACCTTCTTAATGCGACTGTTGGGGACAGGGAAAACAAACACACCATGAAATTAGCAGCCATAAGCAAGGGATTAACATGTGTCATTCTGAAGATGCCACCTAGTCTCTGTTCAACAGGAGTCCCATGTAACTCGTGTAAAACAGCAGTCTGTGCAGTACCTATGTAACACCTGTGTATGAACTGTTCCTTCACAACAGCATCAGCAGGTGACTAACACACCACCTTAGGGCATAGCATTAAAAAGCTCAACTACCCACACTGAGAAGCCTCCAACAGGAAACAAGTCTATTTTTCTCTCCATCATCCAAAAAAAGGAACTGGAAAGAACAGTCCACTGAAAGTAAGGACTTCTCTTCCCCATAAGGAGTTTTCAGAAAACGGCAACATAGATTAAGTCCCCACACAGCAGAGGGTATCCATAGAGAAAACAGTACCCACAACAGACATCTTCCACCCTGTGAGCAAAGGAGGACTGTAAAAGCCAACAGATAACAGGATGAATCTTGTAAACCACGGAAGAAGAACATGTACAAGAATACTTCTACTGAAGTCAATTGATGTTAGTATATTTGCAACAGAGCCCTGAGCAGTATACCACCAATGGGAACTCACTTGACAGTGCAGGTGAACCTTGTGGAAAGCTTCATGATGGCAGTGAGAGCATAGCCTCGTGTCACAGATCCAGACATATTAGATATCAGGACGCTTTCTAAAATATCAAGAACTTCATCTTCTGTTACCTGAAAAGGTACAGAGAGGTTAGGCTAAGACAGAGAGGAGCTTACAGCAAGCCTTCCAGAGCATACTGTAAAAAACTGTCTCTTGCCTAATGGCCATGTCACACCTCCTCTGCAACTCTGAGCCCGTGGCATTATGTTCAGAGCGTGTGAGACATTCATCCAGGTGAAGATCTCATTGTATGAGTTTTAAAATACAGTTCCTGTTTCACACATTGAAGAGCGGGTTTACCACTGAAATACACTAAGATCCTAGCAGATTTCTTCCAAGTTAGTTAGCACTGAAACCACACCACTCTGCCAGTTGTAGCAGCACTCCACACAGCCAGTGTTTACATAGTCCATGCCGGCAGTAGGGGAAAGAGATTCCTGTCCAGGGTCCATTACCATCACGGACATCAGTGCTAGGAAACTGCTGAAAGCACTCTCTTCACCAAGCTAGCATCAGGTGGGTCCAGACTCAGCTAGGTGTACAGTTGCTGTTCTTTCCCAAGCCGTACCTGTATGGGTTCCTCCTCTTCACACTGACCAGACACCAGAAGATCTCCATACTCTCCTATGCACCAGGAGGCAACTTGTACCAGGGGTTGCTGTTGGAAGAAAAACCAGAGAAGGCTCAGAGATAAATGGCTGCCTGTATGATACATTAAACCATCCCCATTTCCAAGATCAAGCTTAGCCTTCCATAGCAGAAGAAAGAGGAATATCTGATTCAATCAGGAATTCCATAAGAGAACTGGAGAAACTAAAAAGAACATGAACTTATAGAAGACATGCCTGCTCAGCAAATCTCTCCCTTGGAGCCAGACGATGTGATGTTGGCTTACCCTGAGATGCTTAGTAAACATGCATCATTATTGCAGTACAACAAAGAAACTGAAGCCGGCCACATTCGGTTTTACCTGGGAGTAATCTCCAAGGATGGCTTTGTAGAGTCTCTGCACAGTGTAGGCATGCATCTCCACACTATTAGTTATTAACTGGATCAGATTGGGAACAGCATCATCACGAACATAACTTCCTGCCTACAAGAACAATTGTTAGGTTTTACTATGGACCTTCTTAAGTAACACCCAGCAGCTGTGATACCCTTCACAAAACCACCTAATGTGCATGGAAATAAAAACCAACTTTCTCATCCATGAGCACTTTATGGTCGATTTTGAGCAACCTCAGGGGGGCAGAAGTACAGGACAGTACACCTACCAACAAAAAAACTATACTCAGAGAAACCCACACTATAGATACCCTGAAACTGCAAGAGGATAGAATGCAGAAATGAATACAACTTTTTAAGTGGTTTATCCAGCAGACAAGAAAAGGCAATTACTTTACTGAAGAAAGTCATCTGAGAGCAATTCTCAAAGCCAGCCTTCCAATGGAAATTAATTCTGACTTCAGGCAAATCTACTTCTCTCTGTTTCAAGGTGACAAAATGGCACCCCCAGCCAGACTTACTTCTTGATGAACTTCTCAGATTTGAACACTAATACTGATAAATCTCTTCCCACTCCTTTGCCTGAGAGAACACACTGCCTACCCAAGTTATCAAGATCTCTTCCCTCAGTTACCAAAACACTACTCCAGTTCCACTTCAGCTGTGATGTTTATAGATAAATTCAAGTAGATAAAGAGTAAGAATTAAACCCAAAGAAGGTGAACTAGAAGGCTGTTGATACAGTTTTATTAACAAGTTTTGATAAACTCAACTTGCAGTAATTCCAAGAAACTCCTTCACCCCCTTTCCCTCTGCAAGCCACTTTAAGGCTGCATTCGCTCTCCTCTGAAAGCAGTGTATACTGGAATCAGACGGTGCAAGAGCTGTCCTTAGAAACTAATGTGTTTACTGCAGTAGAAACACTGTTACACACTGTTACTTGTGTGTGCTTCTGAAATAGTACAGTTCTAAAGAACCACTCAGTGATCCACGGCACCCAGTCAGAAATACGTAAACTCAGTAAATGTGACTACCATAAGTACACTTGCTCTATGTATTTTAGCATTTGTTATCTGCCAGCCTTTAGAACCATCTCCAACTTTATGGTTAGTAACTTCCTACGGATAAAAAAACTTTATGTAGTCACGCACAAGAGAGGCAATTTCACTTACCGTTGTTAGGACTCTCATAATTGTGTCTATGTGCCAGCGCTTGGAAGGAGCATATCTGACAAAATTAAGAAAACAAGTTAGAGCAATAACTGCCAGTCTTCAACACCAGCAAGAAACCCACCATCACCAGAACCTCCCCTTGCAGTTACTTCCTGGCCCACTGCTTCACGAGGAGGGACACCAATGCTGAGGGAGGGCTACAATCGACAAACCACACATAAATCAGTGAAGAGAGAAGAAATGAATCGACATATTCTCTCTTGGGAGCAAGCAGGGAGAGAAACGATACACAAGGTGTTTACAATCCCAAGGATGTACCAAAAATTATTAGCAAGTAAAACAACTCCATACTTTTCAGCTGCAAGAAATATTCCAGATGCACAGTCTGCCTTGAACTCTGGCTCACAGGAATCTAGGAAATACAGTAACTCCTTCATCATTCCACGGACATTGTTCCCATTAACAAGAGCAAAACTCAGTTCCATTGCACGCCTAGGGCAAGAGACAGAAAACCAATCAAGTAACTTCACCTAGCGAAGGAAGAAAAAAAAAAACCCAAATCCACCTACAAAAATGCAGTTACCTTTTAATTAAGAAGAGATCAATACTTACTAATCCTGTGAGAACAGACCTCCACATTTAATGTGCCAGTATTTTCTTGTTCATAGGCAGACAATAAATGTCCACCCTCCAAAAAATTAAGGGGGGCTGGGAGTATGGGGTGTTCCAGAAACATCTATCCATATGTTAAAGATGGCTTAAGGCTAGCAATATCTTTCAGCAACTAGAGTCCATCAAGATTAAAGTCTGACTGTCCAAGTGTAATTGAATGCTGGTCATTTCTGACACAAAACTGTAACAACTAAACCATGCCACAACACGCTTTCCAGAACAGACCTGTTTCCAATTCCATATATAAGAGATTCAAACACAGGATAGATTTAACATATTAACTGATAAGCTGTACTGTATCCTACTGGATAAGCTATGTAAGATTTCTAGAACCCGAAGTTACCCTGGTGTTGCTTATTCCTCCTCATCACAGACATGCTGACACCACAACTGGTCAGCGTACTATCTCCTTGCCATTCCCTTTTGTGCACATTGAGAGCTCAGAGGCTACTCCCTGGCTCTTCTACTCAGAGGTTCTGTAGTTGCTTCTAACAACTCTCACTCATTCTTCTGACGTTTTTGGATGAAGACTATTAACTTCAAATGTGATTGATTTTTGCACAACTTTGCAATAGCTGTATTAAAATGCATTAAAACAGGCTCACTAAACAACCCTGATTGCGTTTTAAAATCGTATTGGGCACAAGCTATTTGTTCTCAAGAATCTGAGAACGTTTAGACAGCATTGCTTCTCAACATTTTCCTAGTTGTTACTGTAACAAGGATTTTTACAGAGTGGTGAATTGCAAATGTATTACTTTGCTTTTTACCCAACTAATACCCAGGGACTGAGAAAATACAGAGGTATTCAGAATTAGGGTGGAAATACTGAACTAAATTGCTACCTTTTAACATTTAAAATCTGTGTTTAGCTGATGACCTACTTCATTATTAGAACTGTTTCCATCTCTCCAACTAGTTCCCACCTGACCCTACTGGGTTACAAGTTTTCCATGTTTATGTTTAAAATTTCAGTCACTTTATAGCAGATATATCAATACTGCAGCTGTGCAGGAGTACACTGTGGTGTTAATACAGGGATTTATCTCGGCTCATATTACTTACTTTCAGTCACATTACATGTTTCATTTCTCTCACAAAGCTCTCAATCATGTAGTTTGACCAAATCAAGCAGACAAAAAGACTTGAATTAAATGGTAAAGCCATTCTGAATTACACTGCATGGACCAAAGATGAACTGCACCAGTTGCAAGATAATGAGCAGAGTCCATGCTTCAGATAACCAAAACCAGGTATCATGTCTTTCCCTCAAGTCCTTGAAGCTTGCTACCTGAGGACTCTGACATATATCCAGTCAATATAATGCTTCAATGAAGACAGTGCATTGTCAGCAGCACGAGTGTCAGCATGGCAACATTGTGCTCTGCTGATGGATCACTCAAAGGCTTCATCCTCCAACAGCACTCAGACATGAAGCTCAGTTGTTCGTAGCATGCCCTTCTTTTCCTAGCAGGCAGCAATAAAATGTTTTCATTGCCTTCTACCCAAAACCTAGATGAGGCTTTGCTGTTCCACAACCTAGTCCCATCCTGGCTCTGACACCAAACAGCAACAGCAGCCTGACTTGTTCAGCATTTAAGGAACAAATTCGTGGTTTGGGAGAGATAATGTAAAAATAGATTACAAGATACCCATTACATAGCAGTTAAAAGTAAGCTTCAGAAGCAAGACAAATCCAATTTCTTCCCTATTTTGGACATATTAGTCTGAGCAGTGCTGTTAAAAAAATCTAGATCTGATTCAAAGATGGGTATAAGTTTGAAGAATGCCTATCAGAACAAGGACCTGCAGTGTATCTAATCAGTTTGAATAGATGGAAAAAAAGAGGCTGAACAATTCTGAAGGTATATTCATGTGATGAGTGCTCAATGAAATTCTGGCCTGTAGCAGAGAGATTCTATGAAATGCAACAGGAAAAATGCTGCTGTCCCCATCACTGCATGCTGTATGCTGCATTGAGCTCAGACCTTTCTTTGTAACCCAGTTACAGAAAGAATAATGAGGAGGAGGAGAGTTCTGAAAGAAAGAACAAGGAATCAACAGGCTGAAAGACTCACTTTAGAAGAGCAGCCTTCCACGTACGCTGGGCAAAAGTGAGACCAAACAGTCCAAGAATTTTCATGAGTGACAGAAACAGGATAAAGTTACTATCATGAGTAAAAGGAACATAACTGAAGTAAGGAGAAGAAACTGGAAGAAATTAAGACTGAGTACAAGACAAAAAGTATTTCTGTAGTGAGAAGTAAGGCTGCAAGCTTTCCCATTGCCCAGAGAAACAGGAACACACCACTATTTAAATAACAAATGAACACCAAGAATGATAAAAGGATGTGGCTTGTAAGCAAATTGTTTGAGCAATCAAGTCTGAATTCTACCACTCCCTAATATATCTAAGAATACATTATTTGGATGACTTAACACTGCTTCAAGACAACATGGCACTGCCTGTTCATCTGGGAAAGGAAAAAAAGGTCAATGTAGGTCTGATCATGATGACAGGGCACAGAGGCTTTCCATCTTGCTGAGAGCACACAAATCTCATCTCCACTGATATTGCATTTTGGAAAAATTCAGGCAAACAGAATTTATTTTTTCCCCATGAAATGTAACAGCAGCTTTTCAAAGAAGGTGGGTGCAACATCTTCATTATCTTGTTTGAATTACGAACCACATTATACCTTCAGAGAGTCTCTCTTACAGTTCCCCAGGATTATTGTCATTTTCCCCTATGCTCTGCTCACCTTCCACAGACTGTCAACCTCAAGAGTCTCTTTCACTGATAATTTGACTACCTTTTAATGGAGACATCCAGATCCTTCAGGCAGTCCACAATGGTGCTTCGGTGCCGCTGTACTGCATTATGGTCTGTCTGCACAGTTTTCAACAATGACGTCAAAGCTACATATCTGCAACAAAGACATTTCGTAATCAGTAGCTGACAGCAACCATTTAATTTCTATGCACAGACACTGTCCCTTTGCCCCAAACCCAGTCTTATTTTGCAACAGACTAGCATTCTCTTGTACTTGGCAATGAATGGAAATCCTACAGAGGACTGCCTGGCCTATCTTCACAGGCAAGTTACCACACTAAACTGTAACATGCCTAACAGCACTCTGCTGCCCAGACAAGTACCTGTCCCAAGCACCTCTGCGCATCTTACATTCAAACTAGCATGAGCCACAATTCCCAAGGCCAGTCTGCAACCTGTATCATTATTTGCTATCCAACTGCCTAGAGATGGAATTCAATTCTAGCAGTTTCAGCAGTTCCACATCCCGATTAATAGTGACCAGAGCACAACTAAACTCCTTTGCTGCCACCAGCACACAAACAGAAAAATCAGTCTTTGCCTAATTTGTCAGCTCTCTAACGCCAACTCTGATTTGAATAGCACCACAGACCACGTAGGACAAGACAGGGAAAAACATGGATCTGATTAAGAAATCACAAGTTGAGAAACAGATCATACATTCAAACTTATCAACTAAGAAGGGCAGGGCCACAGTTAAGATTTGCATAGAGAAAAGAACGCACCAAGAAAGAAGCAAGCCCAACAGCCACACTAACCCCAAGAGCAGTGATCCCAACATGGTCTCGTGGAAAGCTTTATATCAGCATCATGTTTGTGCAATTGCTTCTCACATGTTTTAAATTGGGTGTTGGCAAAACACACTTTGTACCACTTACCTAATATTTTTGTCGTTGTTTAGTAAGAAACGGCCTAGGATGTTAATGGCTAAGACCTGCAGAAAAAGTTTGGGAAGATCAGTGATCTAAAAGGGCTGCTGGTCATCTTCACCATTTCATGATGACTCCAAAGGCAACACGTCAAAACTAGCACTGCGGTTCTTAGCCAAAAAGAACTCTAGAAGCTGCCTAAGCAGAGGAAAAGCTAAAAGATGCATTGCAGGCTTTCACTTGCACTCAGGACATGCACTCTGCAGGTAATTTTGCCTTTTAATTTTTGTTATTTAAAAAAACCCAAACACCCTCCCTTCCCCCAAACAAGCACCCTTTCCGAAAAGGCTACAGTCTTATCTAGAGTCAGCTGCAGAGCTGCGTTTTGGTGAAACAACCTTGCTTCATGTCTTCCACACAAATTACTCTAATACAATCTCCTAGGAAAAAAAAAGGCCATAGCAAAGGCAACTTACTCTCAGGCCACTCTCAGATTTTATGTCCATAATAGTCAGAACAGTTTCATAGAGAATGGCATTTCCCACATTTTTACTTGTTTCTGTATTAGTGGCAACCTGGAGAAAGGAAACAAAGTAACTCCATCGAATTCAAAACAGATCCCCTTTGTGCTGCTCTGAAGTACAGGCAGTGAAAGTAACCAACCCCTACAAAACAGCGTCACACTTGTAAACATGCATCTCTTTCAATATAATTTCATTCAGCATGGCAAGCAGCTGTATCATCACCCGTGCTGCTGAACCCAAATTATTAAGAAACTAAGAGAAAGTTTAAACCACTCATCAACCTTGCAGACCTCACCTGTGCAAGTATATCATTCATTGCTTCACTAGAATCATCATCATTTCTCCCTAAAATTCTTAGTAACCGCAGGATTCGTACCTATTTGATAAAATAAAGCAAAGAAAAGCTTGGATGGCAGTGTTTGACATGGGGTCATAGTGGCAAAAAAGCAAAACAAGCTGCTGATTTCCATTCTTAAGCAAAATGCTTATCCCAGGTAAGAACTTTATCAACAAAACCAGGTTTTTGGTGTGCTTATTTTCTTCCCAGGAGCCAGAACTGTTCAGAGTCCCGTCACTACCAGGCACAGCCTTCCAAAACCAATACGTGCTGCTTCTCTCTTTTGTCATATAACGTGATAAGGCACTACAACTGCTGGTTAAACTAAGGTAGGTGTATTTCACTAGGGCAGATGAACAGCATTTGCACAGTCAGCTCAAAGGAAGACAAAAAAAAATCTTAAAATCAACACAGGTGTGGAGGTAACCACCTCATCACACCTAAGGCTCAAAACACAGTCCTAGAACTAAAGCTATCAGTCACTGTTTGCATCAGTTCTTACCTGCAAAAAGGGGTCACTGATCCCAGACACATCATGCTCTGGTGAATATCCAGACATGATAAGATTCTTCAGAATACGAACTAATTGGGGAACAAGCTGTGAAGAAGAGAGTTGTCCTATTAGGGTTGTTTCCCCACCTCCAGCTTTGAAGTACAGGTCCAAGAACAAATCTTGTATTTGATAGCAAGTCAGTCTCTGGATTCTTCCACAAAGTTCAACCTGCACACCTAGAGCTGATGCTCTATGAATACCTACAGCTTGGCTAAGACAAAACTAGAAACAGTTAAGCTGGGACCAGAGCACCATACTGTATCTTTAAAGTAGTAAATCTACATTTGTGGTACAGTGCAAGAACAAAACCAGCCTAGTTTCCCCACCATCTCCTTTTGTTCCTACCTTTGCTCTTCAGGAATTACATACTCCTCTGAAAATGTGCGTTTCATAAAACACACAAACAAAATGAACCCTGAACTTCCTATATCTGCCTTAAAGAGGAAACCAAAAGGTGCTGCAACACCTTCCCTCCAGATACAGTAACGGACAAGTGGAGCATTCCTGGAACCCTTATTCACATTTTCTTTGCCTTCCAACGTGCAAGAGTTACCAGGACTGGGGACAGAACAAAGGGAAACATTACAGCCATGGAGATTTGTTGAGGGCCACCCTCCCCACTTTCCGGAGTACAAATTACATCCATGAAGAATATCAGCACTGCAGTTGGACTGGGTAGCTCTTTGCAGCACATAAAGTCTTTACAGCCTCTTACAGGCAGCTAAGTAATTGTCTGTCCTGCTCCCTTTTGGGTATCACCCAAAGTTGCCCCATGGTTCAGACAAAACACAAAGGCCAGTTTGTGGTAAGAAGAAAGCCCAGGGCTACAGCTTGCACAAGCACAAAAAAACCCCAAACAAAAAAATCCCCAAAAAACCAAACCAAACCAAAAAATCTGTAAAGTATTCCTCAAATGAGGGAAAGCTTGAGGAAAGCAGGCTGATGTTGGCAAAAGGCCACAACTGAGATTCAAGGCTGCCATGGATGTAGAGGTTTAGTGACAAGACCAGCACACAAAGAGCATTAGACAAGTACAGATGATCTAAGCATGTGGCATCAATCACAACCGTGTCATTAAGAGGCACTGCCTCACAAGGGACAAACATCTACAGATTCGAGGCAAACATGCACCATCTAGAAGAATGAACTCTTACCTTTTCATTCTAACTCAGCAGGATTCCAAACAGACAAAAGGGACAAAACAGACGAAGCAAGCATTAGGGACAGGTCAATGTTATACCATTCACAGCATAACAACTACAAGAAATAGCTAGAAAGAATGCACCTAGTAACTAAATTCTGTGGACTCAGCTCTCCTCTCTTTCCCCACAACTATCATGTTAACTGAGCAAGTAGTACCAGGGATGGTACCTGCAAAATGAACCTCATCCGACTTTTTTTCCTGCTTTGACATTTACAATCAAGGCAAGGGAAGATGCACACCAAAATGCTAAGATGCACCAAAGGATGTACAGTTTTAAATCCCTAATGATATAGACAAGTCAGGGAAGAAAGTAAACTGGGCATGCAAATAAACAAACACCCTTAAGACTTTTCAGAGGAGCAAATGACCTGCTCTGTTCTACCAGCTTTGTTCAATTTCTCCTTCTTTGACCAAGAATTTAAAATGACAATCAAGGCCATTTTCAGATGCCCTTCTATCAGTAGTGTTTCACACAGCAATAATACTTCCAGTAAATTATAGCAAACAGCATAAGGAAGTCAGGAGGGTGATGGGAAGCACACATTCCTAACCAGAGGAGGAAGAGTGGCACTGACTCAAACTCCTAAGTTAAAATGGAAAATTGCATAGCACAGCATGCACCAGGCATGAGGTATCTATACAACTAGAACTTAGATGGGTGTCTTTTAACTGAGTGTATATAACTGTGTGGCTGTGATTAAGGCATTTAGGTGTCAGTATAAGCTTCAGTTTTTCATCTTTGTCTCCATGTTTATCTCATTTGTGATTCCAGTGTCACTACGCAATTAGATACAAGGAGTGGGGAAAAACCTAAGGGATCATCAAAGACAACTTTAACTCTAGGATGAGTTTTATACTATGCAGTCCTAAGACTGATGCTTTGTAACTTAACCACTTACTGAAGGGGATTAGGTCTAGAGACACACAAAATTCCCACATTTAATGATTTTTTTTTTAAAAATTAGCAAACAGACAGTATCATTAAATTCTTCACCCAAACAATTTTAAGGATTTTACTAGAAGGCCATGAATATTAACTCTGCAGTATTACTAGTTCACACTTACCTTTCTAAAGTGTGCAAGCATGTCTGGGCTTCTCTCACACATCTCTGTGAGGAGGACAACTGATGTGTGAAGAACACCTAAAGGTGAGGGAGGGCGGAAAGCAAAATATATCTCCATTTAACACCATTCCACTGGCTCCAGACATTTGATAAAGATCCCAACAAAACAACAGGAAATCATTAAAAAAATATCCTTGAATTCACCATATTGTATCTACCACTACAGATATTTGTGCTTGCAGCTGTGTCCAAGGGAAAGCAGATAGCAATGTGTTCATGTCAAAGCTGCAGCTAAAGGCCAAAGGAGGAGAGAAATTGGATTTGGTCTGCAGAAACTCACATACTAAACATACAGTAATGGTCATAGTTGGGCTATTGACCTTTAAGGTCTCTTCTAAATCCAACCATTCTATGATTCTATACAAATGTAAGACTCTAGAAGGACAGTATGTGTTAATTGCATCGTGGGTGTCAAGTTCCTCACACTACCTGATCTTCTCTTCTGATTTGGGTAGCCTAGCTGACCTCATGTCACCTTCCTCAGAAGGCGTCAGTACTCCATCTAAAGAAAGACTACACAGAAAACCCCCCTCCGAACTTAAAAAGTCACTGCCTTAGAGTCACTTTAGGCAGTGTATTGGATAAAAAAATCAAGCTTTCCCATTTCACTCACTCTGAAGTGTATCAAAACACAGTGAAAGAGTTCCTTTTGGCACCTATGCCATGTTAAAATCCTATTGACTAGCAGAGTCATACACATCCCTTCCTTCTAAATGACATTTGCTTTCACTGCGTAGAAATGGAAAGAAACAAATCATACAAATACACCTCTGAAATACCCTCCAAATGAAAGGCTTAGATAGCAACTGCACTATCCTCTAGAGAAAGGCCTAGCCTTGCTAAGTGCAGTCTCAGCTATTACCATGGTTCTTCTCATTCAGCAAGTTTTTGGTGGCTGGCAGGAACATCTCCATAAGTTCAGGCACCTTTCTGATGACATGAACAGCGCACAGTGCTGCCTGGATAGGAAAAACACTTTGTTAGTACACACTGCAATGACAACAATACTTGTTTTGAGAATATTTAGCACAGTGGGAACCGTAACAATCTTCATTATAAACAAAGGCCTGCAAAGTTTATGGCACATTTTTCCATCTCTCTATTACAAGTGCTACTAAACAGCATTGAAGAGAGTTCAATAAAACTGGGGAAGCACTGAACTACAAACTAATACTCCCCCTAGCGATGGTTCATTTTTACATTATTCACATGAAAGGGCTATTACCTGCAAAGCAACTATGCCTTTAATAAGGCTACTTCAGCCTGTCCTCCTGTTGCTAGGAAGGGGATAATGCATTGGAAGCAAATAATTAAACCTACTGTCAAATTATGGGTTATTTACTTTCCCTTGAATAGCATCTCCTTCCCCACAGAACAACTTCCTCCTGCAGGTGATGGGTGCTATGAGAAACAAAACTATACCTCCAGGGTTTTTTGAAAAAAACACATGCCTCTTTCTTCTAGGATGGAGAAGCAACAGGAGACACTATTCCTTGCACTTGCCTGAGGATCAAGTGCCTCTTTCCAGAACACAGCAAGACCTCTTAGCATTGCTTTCTATCCAATCTCTAGATCCAGCACTAAAAGAAGTAACAATGCTTCATTTTCTAAATCTTACTGCTTTACACTCTCACCAAGACTTATCAATAAATAAATATAAAAGAATGGGGTTGATCACACTTTGTTGATGCGGTGGCACATTTGCTGCAGAAATGAGACAATTTGTAAGTATTTGTCCATTTCCAGACCTTAACCCTTCTAGCTCTCATACTACTGTCACCATCATAAACAGAAGACATCCAATAGGTTCAAATCTTCAGATACCAGCCTGAACTGCTATTAATCAAAGTTTCTCTGGACTTATCTGAGAAGATAAATAAAACTGGTGACCAGAATTTTGAGGCTAATGTCCATGAGGGGGCAAGTGTTCACATTACCACCAATAACATTACAGGACAGTACAAAAATAGAAGCAACTGCCTCGCCAATGGGATTCTTGTCTTTTAGAGGCTTACATACATTCCGGCTATCAACAGACAGGGAGTTTTGAGCTCTGTCTGCACACTGGGAAAATATTCACCCAGTGTGATCTCAGTCATCTAGTATTCCAGATATTAGCAAGGTATTCAATCAATCTGGCCTTTTAATCCATCACAAAGTATTCAAAAGTTTCCTGAAGTACCTTCTTCCTAAGATAGGAATTGGAAGTTTTGAGGAGCTTTTCCACCTCTCCTGCAAGGTCTCTGCACATTTCTGAGGAGCCCATGCAGCCAAGAGTACAAAGTGCCAGCCCCTGCACATACTGTGTGCTGTGATTAAGGTCACTGTAAAGGAGAAAAAAAAAAAAAAAAAAAGTCAATCAGCATGCACATAGAGAAACTGAACACACAAAAGAGGGCATCTATAGCTGGAGTCATCTAACCAGCTACACATGGCCCAAAAGAACTTCCTGGATTCACAGCTGTGTGGGAGCACGACTTGGGAGCAATAGAAGCTTTGAGTGTATTTACCACAGGGTTTGCTACTAATTCTACTTAGAATCCTCCATTAAAAAGATAAAATACTTGGTTCAACTATCAGGTTGACCTGTCAGGGTACCCAAGGATTGAGCTGAGAAGAGGGAAGACTACACAAAATTCCATTAAAAATGGTTTTAGTTTTGGAACTTGCATGCAAAGTACAGACCTGCAGTGATACTGTGGGCTGGCCCACTTCAAAGGTGTTCTATTACAGGCTTTAGCTTCTGCATTTACAAACCAAACAGACAGAAAAATCTGTGTAAAAGTAGCCTCTATCCTGACCAAAAACCACAAACCCCATCACTCACATACCTTGAAAATAATCCACACAAGAATTCTGTTTAGCAATTTTTCCTGTTCACATGCCTAAGGAAGTTGTGAAAAGCCATCAGTAAGAAGCTAAACCACCTAACAGGAGCTGCTATACATAAGGCTAGTGTCTTGGGGTGACTTGATTATTCCCTACTGCTGCTCCCTGCCAAGAAATTAGTTTTATGCCTTTAAACAGAGCCCGAGAGAGGAGAGAGAAAAAACTGAGTGAACTTCTCAAAACAGTGTGTGTCCTTGAAGCACACAGAGATTAGGAGTTGCTGTTTTCTGCTACTGGAAGAGTGAGGAAGCATCTTTCTGGCTTTTCAGTTTTTTTTTCAGCTCGCTTTCTTTGGAGAGAGATTTTTTTTCCTGGGATGTTGGCTTTTCCCTTTTTTCTCTTCTGGACTCCTTCAACATCCAAACACCAGAACTCACTGGGAAAGTTTCCACCTTAGGCCCGGAGGGGCCCAGACCCAGCTCTGAGGAGGGGGAGAGAGACAGAGACCCACAGAAGGACTCTAAATTCTATCAGGTTTCTCTCCACAGTGAGAGGTTTTATTGTTCAGTATTATTATCCTTTACCTGTGCATTTGTTGAATAAACAGTTTTATCTCTTTCATTTTCCTTCAAGGAAAAAAATTTATTTTTTTCCGGAACCTGGTGGGGGAGGGGTGGTTTGTAACCTGCCTTCTCTCGGAGTATATATTTCTAAATTTGGCTAAACCAGCACAGCTAGCTGCCAATGTCACATTAAGCACAAGACAACATAGCTTCTACGAGGCAATCCCAACAGCCTTTAAAATTGACTTCTACACCACTTTTCCATCTATGGTACATACTAAGGTCACCACAGCACCCAGGACTTCAAAGAAAGTAAAAAATACGGCTCCTGCTTTGGGAGGCAAGGGGAGCTGGGGACTGCAAGATGGAAGAGCTAGGGAAAGGAGTAGTTCCTAACCAAACATGCACGAGGTGCAGAATGGAAAGACAGTATCCTGGTTGTAACATCAAGCAGTTATGGCAACATGCAGATGAAGGAACAGGCAGCACACGCTACTAAATGGGTTGGTTTTTTGTTTCTGTCAACAATTTTTTGGCAGCTATATAAAGCTAGGTGTATCGCAAGTACATGCTTCAAGAGGTTGCTTTCCTTTTTGCCTCAAAAATCTGGGTCTTGCTATAAAATAGTGAAAAATGATGCCATAAATCAAATCCCTTACTGTCTAGATAATAGCAAGACACAACGGCAGATATAGAAACCAAAGCAATATACAACCCAGGGAGATGGTGGGAAGCTGTCCACCATTTTTGCTCAGCTTCCGTCAGATCCATTTCCAGTTCAAACTCACTACACCCTCACCAAATTCACTGTAGCATAAACAATCAGAAGAGGTGTTAACCTGCAGCCTGGTTCTAAGGGAAGCGCCTCACAGGTACGGCATTTCAATGAAAGATCTTTAGACAGAAATCTCAGCTCCTGGACACTAGGTCCAAAGCTAGCAGATCCTCAGGTCCACAGTTTTGTCAAGTTTCTTTCAAAGCACTTTGAGGCCACAGTCTAATTGAAGATCAATACTTGCTAATATCTCAGAGGCTTATGTGCTAAAAGTAAGTAATAATAAAAACAGGTACACTATACACAACCTTTGGGTAAGTCAACCAGAACCCAGCACTTCCATACCTACTCCAATCCATCTTGAAAACACACTCATCATCATCCACCAAACTACGATGTAGGAAAGTCCCAGTTTAACATCGCTTTGCTGAGAGAAAATAAGTATTAAAAAAATAGTAATTCCCATCTCCTCTTGTCTGATTTCAGCAAAATGATAGCACATCCTAAGCTGCTGCCTTGCTTCCAATGCAAACCATTTGTCAGGACCATTAGGGAAATCTTAAAAAGAAAGCAAGATACACAGCCTTGTTCCTTGACAACTCTTCAGAGCTCATCAGCAGAAGCAAACAAACACACAGGCTGTGTTAATTGTACATATGCCTCTTCCAAACCAATGCAATTTTATATTCTCTTCCCACTAAAGAACCTAGACAGGATGGCCCAATACAGTGTACTACTACAACAGCATACAACAATTTCAAGATACCAGTTTTCTAACACAAGGGAAAAAACCTAAAGTACTCTAAGTATCACTGTCAGAAGTATACTGTCTGATCCTGAAACCTTAAAGCATGGTTTGATGGAAAGGTGGTATTCTTACTTCTTGATGCAATTGGTCATAAGAAGATGAACATCCTGTCTCTCATCCAGCAGCAACATGGCACCTAAATACCCAATGCGCTTGTCTGTGAATTTCTGAGATGCAATAAGCTTGAGGCACTCCAACTGGAAAAAAAAGAAGAAAAAAAAAGACATAATTAGCTTGAAATTACTTCTTAGCTAGAGGAGAAACAGTTTGAATTTTGATGCATAGTAATTTATGTCTCTCAGAATGCACTTTTAAAGGTGTATTTGGTTACCATTTTGGTGATGTGGGAAATCAAGAAAGGTTAAATGACCTGCCCAAAGCTCCAACAAAGCCAGTAGGAAGGTCATTACCAGCTCCTGTGTCTTGAAGTGGCCAGATACTGTTGGTCTTCCATGACCTCAGATATACCAGATATGTGGGTTAATGTCATATCCCAAAAGTAAATGATAATATATTGATAGAGATGAAAGATACATCATTTAAAAAAAATAGTAAAGATCTGGAAATCTAGATCATGTGTCGTGTTTGATATGCACATGAAACTTTTGAACTAGACTTAAAAGGTTCCATTTATCTACTAGGGAGAGGATCAGTGCTCCCTGTAAGTTGCTAAAACAAGCACACGTAGTGATAGGACAAGGGTAATGACTTCAAATGGGAAAGGGGCAGGTTTAGGTTAGATATTGGGAAGAAATTCTTGGCTGTGAGCAGGTGAGGCCCCGGCACAGTTGCCCAGAGAAGCTATGGCTGCCCCATCCCTGGAAGTGTTCAAGGCCAGTCTGGACTGGGCTTGAAGCAACCTGGACAACCAGGTGTCCTTGCCCATGGCAGTTGGAACTAGATGACCTTTCAACCCAAACCATTCTACGATTCTATGACTCTAAAAACAGGTTTTGTTTGTTATGATCTGTAACTAACTTGCTAGCTAGGTAAAACACAGATTGTCAGAGATAGTTACGTTTCTGCACTTCTCTGTAATCTCCACTGGAACACGTGAAGTTTACTAAAATCATGTGCATTCCAGCCACTACAAGTTTCCCTTTCACCCTGTAGAAATGGCAACTGTGAGCAATAGCACAGAAGAGATTCCCAAGACAACATACATAGTTTCCACCTGCACTCTACTAATTTAAAATTTAATTGCTAGCTCATTTTTAAATCTGACACTTCTTAAATGAAAAACAAACAAAAACCATCAACCACAGAGATATTCTGGCATTACTATGCACTAGAATATTTTTCTGTAACAGATACCTAATCAACTCTAATCTATGTCTACTTACCTGACAGGAAAGTAGAGATCTGTCCCTCACAAACACTTCCTGTAAGTCTGCTTTACAAACTAGCTGGGCAGAAAGTCAGCATACATGATAGGTTTGAGGAAGGGTCAGACAGAACTGGCAGCATGCACAGGCAAAGATACGGGGTGTCAGGAAAAGGAATTCATGGCCCCAGCTAGATGGAGGCTTGAACAGCACAACAGACACAGGTGAGATGCAAGAAACACACACGAGAGTAAAACTGCACAGTATATTGGTAAGAAAATTAAAGTTGAAGTGCCAGAGAAAGTGCTATGGCCTAGTCCCAGTCCTGGCAAGTTCTCACAACCACATGGCATTAGAACACACACTCAACTGTTCAAGTTGTTGTCACATGTGAATGTCCAGCTAGTGCAAGGGTGAGAAACTGATAAGAAAAGGCTTGAAAGAAACCAAGTTCAGTTTGCAAGGCTAAAAGGGGGTGAAAACCTCAAATAAACACCTCTCAACAATAAGACCAGTCCTCCAGAAAGAGAAGTGAATTTGCACAAATGGCCAAGATCAACCAGAGATAATGTACAGAACACTAGATATCAAGCTCTCATCTTTCCAGTGCTTTCTGTAACAGAATAATGCACCTCTGAAACAACCTTCTTTCCTGGGTTTACAAGATACTTATACAATCCTCTGCGAAAATGCAACATAAAATTGATGACGTCTAAGCTACAGGGTAAGAGCCAACAAAGGCAGAGGATGAATGACTGAGAAAGAGCATAAGGAAACTGATGACTGCAACAGATACTCTAAGATACATTTCTAGTACTTTTGAATTTAAAAGCTATTAGTGAAATTTACGAAAGGCTGATGAGTTCTTGTTTCACTTGTATATAAACACATGAAAACTAGATTTATGCACACCAATACTAAGAAAAATGACCAGCTGAAGCTCTTACTAGGTGCAATTAGTGGAAAAAATCGTGATACTGTTATATCCATTTCATTCAAAGGAACAATTCAAATCTGCTACATCACTACTGTAACAGATACAACTGGCATGGAACCAGACTACAACCTACCCAACTTTTACTGACATAGCCACTCTTCCAACTGGATTTTTTTTGCAAACAGAAACAATGACAATAATAAAGTTATTTGACCATTTGCCCAGGCTGTCCAATGACTTCAAAACTTGCATGGCCTTTGCACATGCTCAGGGGACAGCATGCCATCCAGTGCAAATCAGCATACGCTGGCTGAATATGGTGTTCATTCTCGTACTTGTGTACAAGATATCCTGGGTCAAAGCTGAGGAGCCCTGGCTTGGACAGAAGTAGATTAACCACTCCCTCCTGGTAACCCATAATGTTAGCTGCAGTCTGCTTCCAGCTTTAAGAGAGGCTGTAACACCACTTGTGGCTCTCCTGTTCTTCAGCAAAACATCTTTCCTGCGTAATTATCCTGCCAGAAGCTTGCTGTCTACAATGCAGGACTGCCTATCTGCAAGACTCCACTGCTGGAACAGCGTGTCCTCAACAGGTCCCCACCTCACACAAACTATATTCCTATACAACAGCATCACCTTGAAAGATTCCTTCCAGTGATAAGTGTTGAGGATATGCAAAGGTCTCTAACTCACTCGCTTGGAGAATACTTGTTAAAACCTCTTTTCAACATTGGGCCCTATGCCCTCCTGAAAATGCAGCTGATAAATTACAAGAGAACCAAGGGTATTGAATGAAGTACCCTGCTCCCCAAATAGTCAGAATAGATGCTTCTTTTTGAGATGTAGCAAGCCTGGCAATAACAGATATTGAACAATCTGCTTTAGCCTTCTTTCACTGAGAGTGAATTTACCATTATTAACTAAAGCAAAAACTGAAAATTATTAGATATCTGACCTAATCTTCCTTATATGGGATTAAATACTTGAGTAACAAGATAGAAGAATGAAATTTAAATAATGTTCTTAATATAGTCCATATGTCAAAATTCTAGATGACACTTATCTGTAACACTTTTCATTATTCTTAAGGCCTCAAGAGACTTACCCTTAATTTTTGTGACAGGAAGTTTCTCTCTTGTACCAGGGAGCCTGGCCATGAAAAGTGTCAAGAACAGAATAATACACAAATTCATTTGCTGTTTTTCAAAAACTCATTACCCTGAGAGAAGAATCCAATAATACAGAAGTAAGATGATGCACTTCATATGCAATAGCAGAGCCCAGACTCGCTAACCCTAACTCTTACCTGCAATTTGATTTCACTGGTTTGAGCTTACTGTTTCAGAGATGTATTAGAATTGGTAAATACAGCCACAAATGGATAGACACACAAGACATGAAGCTACTTGAAAGGATATAACAATTTGACTGACTTTAGCTTTACTGAAGACCTAGGTTAGATTACTATTAACAGGATGCTTACTGACTTCTAAGCAAAACTGACTATGCCCCAAAGACTAAGCAAAGCTAACCTGAGGAACACTTTGCAGATCAAGAGCTTCCATCTTCCTGTCTCCCTTTGCTAGAATTTCTGTCAAAAATAGCACATCAAAAATAAGCCAAGAGATGGAAAACTCATACCTGCATTCTCCATGTCACCTCACTAAGATAGGGATAAGGAATACCAACTTATGATTGCCAGGAATAGACCAGCACTTTTCTGCCTCAAATACATTGCTTTAGAAAGAAAAGGGTATAAAACCTCCTTTCAAGTATGTGGTATTTTTCAGAGACAGAACTCCAAAGTGCTGTCTTGAACCAATCTAAAAATACCCTTATGTCTTGGACTGTGGTTTAAGCACCACTGCTCTGCAGAAACATGGACGGCGAAGAGGAGACAATATGGCAAAAGCAGACTAACCCCAAGTTTCAAAACAAAATATGTAAGCCCCAAACAGCAAATCTCACTAACAAAGCCAAAACTAACCAACATCGGTTCTCAGAACAGACGTGAAAACAGACCTCAAATCATCCCAAAGGACAGTAGAACAGCACCTAGGAATGCTCTGAACAAGTCAATGTGCCCAAAACACAGAAGACAGACTGGCTTATGCACAGAGCACAGAAGGCAGTAAATTTTAACCTACCTGTCCAAAATGTGCAGGATATCCCAGCATGTGCATATACAGCAGCTTTGCCACATTTCTGCATCGGTATGTGTTATCTTCCTCTCGGAAGGATGACCGGATAGCAGCACATTCCTTTTGGATCATCTCACGCTCTTCTGCCTGGGTTCTTGCTGTCCGGATGGTCCGGATCAATTCCCGCAGTCTGATGGGGGCTGGCATCCTCTGAGAGAAGAAAGAGGTCTGTAAAATTTCTACTGTCTCTACAGGCTTCGTAATGGTCTCACACTTCTGCATATCCTTTTTTCTTTCTTATCCTACCATTATTTAAGTAAAAGAATGAAGAAAATGTAGGCTACTTCAGTAGTGTGGTTAACAGTAAACTTAAGTACCCGAGAACTTCACTGTACCTCACATCTGCTCTTCCAGAACATTAGAAATGGGAATTGCTCCAATTTGAGCCAGCTGTCAAGTGAACATAACATGACTGCCCACCTGAAACAGGGAGAAACAGCACTCTGCAAGGTACTCTCATATTCACATCATTTTCTCCATAAAAGCCAGGCTCCAAGGAGAACTGATCCCAGAGTCATGAAAACTTGGGACAGAAATTCTCCTCTACAAAACACAATTCTGTTTAATAACTTGCACAAGATTTCATTTAAGTGCTTCAGATGGCCATGCTTCAAAAATCCTGCTAATTTGTGCCATACACACTTCCTTCTTAGAGGTGTGGAACTCAGCAGAAAAGCAAATGGAAGACTAATCCTAGGTGTGTGGCTATTTCAGAGAATCCTCTTTCAAAAATAAGTAAATCAAGTTTACATCATCCTTTTATTACATCCCAAATAGAACAACTCTTTCTGAAACAAACAAGCCTGTGACATTACTGTCTGGCAGTACTTGTATGAAAGATGTATACAAGAACACTCAGAGTAGCTTCATCAGATGGAATGATGGAGCCATCTGACCCAGAGAACAATTAAGTCTGCCAAGTACCTGTTAAGTGGAAAGTGGCTGTCAAACAGAATCCAAACTTTAGGATTTATGTTCAACAGTTGAACTTTTTAGTTCATGCTCACCAAAGCTCACTTTTGACGGAGCTCAGACTACACACACATCTTTACAGCCTTGTTTCATCCATGCCAGCCTGTGAACAGAACTGAGCCCTTCTGATAACAACTAAGATCAACTCGAAAAAGGTTGTCATGCCAGTCTACTATAGATCTTGTCTGGGCCACCATTCCCCCTGAACACTGCGTCATACATTTTAGCACTGCCATCTCAGAAGAAGATGTGCATTCAGGTGCTGCACTAACTGGCTTACACGATACCACAGAACAGAGAGGCTGGGACATTGAGCTAACAGGGGACTTCTTTGCTTGCAGAAAAGCAGAGAGAGATGCATGTACAAGTAAAGGTGGCCTTACAGTAAGCCAGCCAAAGGTAGCTCTGAGTCTCGATTATAAACTCATACATACACTAGGCCTCTTCAGCCAAACCATGTAGACTCCTCATATTTAAGTACCCCATCTTCATACTTTAAAAAGTTTGAATTTACAGAGACACAAAGCATTCAGTTTTGAAAATGGAAGAGTAGAGATATTCTTCCTGCATAAGGAAACTGTCCCAAAATGCTGACATGTGTAGGATCAAGACTATTGGACACATTAATCCTTACTCTTGCCTTTTCTCTCCACATGAATTCACAACACTTTCTCACATTACTGTGATACGAATAAATTAACGGTTGCTATGCACTTATGCTGCACTAACAAGTATAACAAAAATAGCCATGGGGAAGTAAGAAATACATCTCCAGAACAAGCTCTTCCATGACCACTACCTTTGCTGCCACGCCTGCACGTAATACAGTTCTGCATCCTTTCTGAAGGGGAAGAAAAGCAAAATGCTGCACGTAGCAGTTAAGGGGTAGATGTGATACTGACGTATTTATATAAAATGCCTTCTATTTTGCTCACTATTATTTTCCTGATAATTGGTAACACTCTGCGGAGTTCTGATTGCTGCAAAGTGCTCAGCTTGTGTTTTTCACAACAGTATCATAAACTCAAAAATCTCTTTCCTGGGTGGCAACTGTCTGAGTTAAGTGCTGAAGATTCAAGAACCAATTTCTGAGGCTACCTGCTGTTCTCAGTTGTGTTACAACTAAAAAAGTTACGCAGACAGAGTCTAACCTGAAGGACTGACTAGAAGCAACTGTATCTCACACACACTTCCTGCCTGATAAGAACAGAACAATTCAGAACTGCTCTGATGGAGGACATCAAGGACAAAAGTCAAAGCTGTGATTTATTTTCCAATATTCAGAACTTCTACCCTTGTGCTGCAACCACATACTTTTTTTTTAGGCAATATCAAATCATTCAGCTTTTTAAAATATACCTTTGAATCCTTCCCATACAAAAGGTTTTGCACCCATCTATGTAAAACAGTGTCTTCCCCTCACAAATCACTTTACATGTTTATCATTGAAGCTTGAGCTCTTCTTGTGTACTCTCTTCCAGTATTTCAATACAATGTAATTCCCAGGCAACATAGCACACTGTGTTTTCTTCCCCTCCCGAAGAAAGTGTTCTCTTAATACCACACACTCTTGCATCTGGTACCTGTTCTTCACCTTCAGTGACTTTAAGATTCTTCTGGATGCTAATAAATTGGAAATCTCATCACAGTTCTGAGTTTCAGAGAATTTCAAGTAAGCGTAAGCAGTAGTTACTGCAGATGAGAAGAAACCTTGGACATGAGAACACTTACAATTCAGAAACATTACAGAAGATACTAACATTTACCTAGTCTCAGCAATTCCGAAGCATATTATAATGCCAACAGACCTTTAATGCAACAATGGGAGGACAACCATATCATCTAGCAACAGCAGACAGTGGAGTTTCACTGTAGCTGGTGCTTAAGTGCTCCTCAGAAGTTCCTCCAAAGTAGCAAATCTTGTTCTTCAGGATTAGTTAACATTTTTCAACAGTACAGACACATCCTTTTATTCTTTGCACATTAACATAAATGACAAGGCAGTTTTTAGAAGTAGTTACCCATTTCCTCCTTGGGTTTACAGCAGGAGTTTCCTTCAGCCATTTCTTCGCTAACTACAAGCTCCAGAAATCAGGGATGATCTCCAAAGATTTGAAATGAGCCTACTAGTTAATATTTACAACATCTGGTAAGGTTGCATGCAGAATTCTTCCACCTTATCAAATCTGTTTCCCCCTTCTCATTTCCAAAGCCTTGCTCCTTAAAAGAACCTACTATGAAGATCAAAACTTCTGAGAGAGTCAGATACCTAACTCAGATTTGTTCAAGTTGTATAGATGACTGGTGTTTAAGTTCCTTAGAAAACAGAATTCCAGCTTTCTTCCTGCAATCTAGAGACTAGGAAAGGTGCCACCTCAGTGATTCTCCTCCCTCTGCTATTCAAGAATCCTTCCCCTGAACCAATACAAAGGCATTCTCTCTCTTTATGTAACTCATTCCTACTATCCAAAATTGAAAAAAAAAAAACAACCCTCAAAAATCCTAATGTATTAAAACACTTAGTTTTCATTCTAATTGTGCTGATAAATCACTATTTTCTCCCTTTTATGGTCTGTTACTAGTGAAGCTTGTCACATTTGAAAGTTAAAGATTTTATTCAACAGGCCATTGTACCAAAATTATTTGAGTATAACTTTACCAGAAGTCTCTCTTAGAATACCGTCACATTCAAATATGATGGGTCATCTTTTATATTTACAACATGCACCTAATATTACCAAAACCCACCTTGAAAATGCTCAAGTGCTTCAGTCAAGCTATACTCCTCTATCAGGAATTGCAGAGTAAAGACAATGGATAGTCCTTAAATGTTGAATTGAGAACATGTCCTCTGGAAACTATTCAGAAATGTTAGCCTACATCTAAAATATCTAATGTGTCTCTAAGACAATAACATTTAAAAAATTAACAGTTGCTTTAAAACTTCTTTAGAACAAATTATCAGATATTTAACATTTTAACATTCTGTTATTATTTAGCCTTGAATTCTGGAAACATTAAGACATAAAGGCCATCAAAGTTAATGAAATTATTCGCAGAAGAGGTCTACTGTTTGGGGAAATGGTCTGAATTTTCAGTTGTAGTGATATACACACCAAGTTACAGCTTTTCCTGTAAATAGCATTTCTGAACTTGGTTCTGTCTAGAAAACATCCCGAGCCTGAAGCAGCATACACTTCAAACATGTCTAAAATACACAACTCCAGTTGCTCCACCCCAATGCATGTGTAAGCAATCACACTCCTGAAGCAACCACAGCTTTTGGGAAGTTACACAACTGAAGCCAGACCCAACTCCCAACTGAAATCAATAGCAGAACTCCCCTACTTGCTTCGGTACAACTGAATCCAGCCTAATACACACAAGAGCAGAGGATCTGTCCAGACTTCATGAAAGGTGTAATTGCAAATGTTGACACCCAACAATGATGGCCTCAACTCCACACTGCTACCAGTAGGCTTCCCACTTCTATCAGACACTTAAAAAGAAAAAATATATTAGCAGTAAAACCAGAAACATATTCTCCAAGTAGAGATGCAGGTGTGAACAAAAGAAGAGATGTTGGTATATGGTCTCGTATTATCAATATTTATACAGAAAACAGTAAATATTTAATTATTATAACTATTTATACAATAAACACCAAAGCAAGGAGCACCATCATCATCAAGAAGGGCAAAGGGAAGACAAAAGAATTAAGAGAAAGAGCAACCAACCGTGTAACATGCTAAGTGGAACAATCTCTCACAAGAAAAAGCTGTTGAATACAATAGAGAACTAGAAGGCAACATCAGAAAATCAGAAACCAATTAAGTCAGCAGGGAGCTTCAAAATGCATTCTCATAAGAAAAGGCATCAGAGTTATGCTTTGCTTTATGCACAGACAGCTGGAGGAAAGCAGGGAAGGTCAAATAAGAGAAAAGCACTTCAAAACAAGAGCTAAAAAATAGTCTTGGAAGAAGAGGTGTTCCCACTTCCAGTTACATTGAAAAAAAGCCCCACCAACAAGAAATGCAGCACAACAGTATTCAAGAAGCAAGGCACAGTGCTGCTCAAGGGCTGAGAGCGAGAGGCAGGAGAGAGACTGAGGGCGTTGCACAGATCCCACCCAATCCCACTCCCAAACAACTGCAGACCCCTTCCCACCCTGAGGCACGGTCCCAGAGCACGACTCAGCACTTCAGATGAGGTATCCCATTCCCACACAACTGTGCACGTACACTAAACCCAGCAACTCCTGAACTGCCTTCAAAAGACACACTGAGCTCCCAATCAGTACAAATATTAACCTCAACAACTGCCAAAAAAGAAAATAAATATTTCCATTTTTTTAGAAGCTAAAAAATGTAGGAAGAAGAATTAGCTCAGCTATATGGCTGATCACTGTGACAGATGCAAGCAGAATTCCAGATTTTCTCGCTTCTGTTTCAATACTTCAATCACCACAAACTTACACTACCTTTGTATTTATCACCTGCTTCTAATTCCTCACCACTTTAGTCTGTGAGGTAATCTGGCTGTTTTACTTCCTGCTCACTTTCCTGCAGTTAAACTTTCAAATAATAAAAAAAAAAGCCACTACTTTGTCACAAAAAAAACTCCCACACCCTTCTTTGTCCTAGTTAACGCCAGATGAAAGACAAGATGCCACATTTTTACATTCATTAATATAAACTTCCCAACAGGCCACGTAACTTCAGCTATGCCCTAGGAAGTTTTAATCCCTGAGTTTACCTGTAGCATTTCTGCCAAACAACAGGTACAGGTTACACTAATACCTGTGATATCAGCAGATTCACTTGTACTCACATTACTGTAGCTCTGTTTTTCGAGTTACAGCCTCATCATATATTTACTTATTAACTCCAAAACTCTCCTCCAGTGAAGTAATGCTCCTATCAAGGCATAAAAAGTCCCCTTTTCCCCAGAGAACAGCTGAATATCATCTAGAACAAATTAGCATCACCTGCATTCAGAAGAGTTTGCTCTGTCATTAAAAAATACGATGAGATCAAACAACCCATCCCCTGAAGTTATACATCGCCAGCTCACAAACACAAATATTCCACACTGGAGAGGCACAAGCAGCTTTATTGAGTGCCATCACTTTTAGCAGCATTAAAGATTTGCGTGAGCCCTCACACTTGGAAAGCTGAAGTTTCAGACGTGAACTGCACCAACCAGGGTGGGCTCTGTGTGCCTGAGAAGCCAGCCTGGACTCCTGTGCCACTGTGCACAACCTTCTCCCACCATGGCCTGACACACTCCCTAATCTCATTGTACAGTGATGCCACTGCAAAACGCTGTGCACAAAGGAGCTACCAAGAATCAGAACATTTTTGTATCCCTTCATCTCTCACAGGACACTACAAAGGTATTACAGGATGTGTCCATGCTACCTTCAGGAAAAAAAATCAGCAGTCACAGGAACAGAAAAGGGAAAAAAAAGGAAGAAAATGCTTTTTTTATCATAAAAGGAGGAAATCTGAAAGTTATCTTACACACTGGAAACACAAAAGCTGAATCCCTTCACAAAACAATTACCCAAGACTTACTTTTCCCTTCTCAAGAAACAAAAATTTAAATACCTTTCCCCTCCTTCTCCCAGCACAGAAGAATGGAAGGGTTAACACCAAACTCCTCAGAAAAAAAAAAAACCACAAAATCTCCTGCATTCATTCAGCTCTCGAGTACCCAGTGTTTTCAAATCCTGTGCCAAACACCAGAGTGTACACAAATAAACAAAATAAAGAATTTGGCCACAGAGCATGATATGCAAGCAAACAAAGGAAAAAATACCAAATGTAGTTTAGAGGAGTGGTAGCAGGGAAACAAGTACAAAAAGCTGCTGTGCTCTATCACTCAGAAGTGAAACAGAAAAACCGGGGGAAATGAAACATCGTAAATTTCTCTGCCGGTTAAATGTAAGATGTTAGGAGCATCCCTAAAGGATTCCTCTGCATTTACAGGGGAAGATACACACATATTTTACACTGGTTAAGCCACTATGGACCAAGCACCTTTTGGCCACACATGTGACATGTCATCCTTCCCAAGTTGCTCCACTGGGATTCTGTGCTCTTGAAATTAATATTTCAAGCATCAGAAACTGAAATTTGTCGCTCAGCATTTTTACAC
The DNA here is from genome assembly GCA_013397175.1 of Platysteira castanea. Lineage (NCBI taxonomy): Eukaryota > Metazoa > Chordata > Aves > Passeriformes > Platysteira > Platysteira castanea. The sequence continues at coordinate 1,241,409 of VYXC01011246.1, read as the reverse complement.
ATCACTTACAACATAATAAAACACACACCTGTTCCACCTGCTAACTTTAAAAACAATGTCTACTCTAAAATAAATTACATTTTATCTTATAGTTTGTGCGAAAAGAGAACTCAATCAGCCTCGAAGAAGAGACTTGAAGGCGCCCTTACAGACCGGCGGTCAGACAGCAGCTCACTGCAAATGCCTTTAACCAGACCGCACATCGCCTGCTTCCATTAAAACCCATGAACGGGAAGTATTGCAGACGCTATAGTACTCGGAGCGCTGGTGCAGCCCAGGCAATGATATACTGAGAGAAGGACAGGCACAAGTCCCGGTCGCTCCCAAGACGGCACCGGGCCACAGCACGGAGCACCTCCTGAGGTACGCGCTCCCGCTCCCGCCGCGTGCTGCCCCCGAGCTCCGGGGACGGGGGGCCGAGGCAAAACCCGCACCGCCGTCTTCCCGACAGGCAACGGCCAGGGCGGGCACGGAGCGCTCCCAGCGCCCGAGCAGGAGGCCTCGGGGCGCAGGACAGAGTTCGAAGCGGGCCGGACCGCCGGGCAGAAGCAGCGGCGCCGGCAGAGGAGGCGAGAGGGCACTGGGCGGCCTCGCGGACAGAGCAGCCGAGACCCAGCCGCAGAGTTCGGGGCGGACAGAGACCCCAAGACTCGCGGGACCCCAGACGGCGGGATCTGGAGGTCAGGGGAGGCCCAGCCTGGGCAGCGGAGGCCCGGGTCGGTCCCACTCACCAGGCCGGTCCCTGCAGCAGCAGCGGCGGACAGAGCCGGGCATTCAAAATGGCGGCGGCGCGGCCGCAGCACTGATACCGCAGGCGGAGGTATCCGCGCGCCGGCTCGCCCCCCGCGACCCCGCCGGCCCTCCCGGCCCCGGGTGGGCGCGCGGCCGCGCCGGGTTCGGCGGGAACGGGGCGGGGATGGTGAGAGGGCTGTTCAGGACCGCCGGTGGCTGGACAGAAAATGCCGCTCGCACTACTTTTCTTGGCGGAAGCACCTACGAGGCTGGTCTTACGAGGCTAGGTGCGTCTGCACCGTGGCAGTTCCTGATGACGTCACGCACGGGGCGGTCCCGGCGGCTCGCGCTCCCCACGGCGGGGCCGGGCGGGACTCCTCGCCCGTGTCCGCGGTTCCGGGACCGGGGGGTTCCGGGGCCGGAGGGGCCAAGCCGCTCCCAGCATTTAAACAGTGCCGAATCTCGCACTGTTTAAATGTCCACCGGCGGTGGGGAGAGCGCAGTGTGCAGCAGTAAACGAGGCGTCTCTGGAAGGGAGTACAGAGCCGCCCCCGGCCCAGGCAGCTCTTCTGCCCCCACTTCCAGGACCTTATGCCACATTAACGATCACCGAATGACGAGGAACTGCCCCCCGCGGAGCCCGCTCAGCAGCGCGGGACCGGCCGGACACTGCGGGGGTGCGAGAGAGGGCACGGGCACGTTCAGACCGAAGGGTCCCGCAGGGGAGGCAGGCCGCGCTGCCGAGGGGCTCAGGCTCCCGACCAACCGCTGGGGAAGCCCGTCTGGGGCGTGGAACCAACAAAAACCGCACGGCGCTGCCGGCGGGTGACTGGCGCTGTGCGGCCGAGCACGCCCCGCAGGAAGGGCCGGCCCGGGCCCGCGCGGACGCAGCCGGTTGCCGCGGCAACGGCGCCGTG
>VYXC01011246.1:1188070-1239517 GCA_013397175.1 Platysteira castanea | reverse complement strand
CGGGCGGGCACCGGGCGGGCCCGTGGGACGCGACGGGGCGGGGCGCGGCGCGGCGCGGCCGGGGTTTTGGGGCCGGTGTTGAGGGCGGCGACCGGGCTCGGTCGTCTTCCGTCCCCGGCGATCCGACCCTGGGCTAGGGGCCGTCGCCGTGCCCGTTCCCGGAGCCGGGGCTCGGGCCGCCCCCCGTTTCCGAGGCCGGGACTCACGGCTCCCTCTGTTCCTGGCACAGGTGAGGCGGCGGCCGGCGGCGCGGATCCAGGAGCCCGCGCGTGGCAGCCCCAGTGGGTGCCCCCATGAACGAGCGTCGCGGCCGGGGCTGCCGGGACACCGCGGGGCGCCATGAGAGCGGGCCACGAGCGGAGCCAGGAGTGTCTCCCGCCAAAGAAGCGGGAACTTGCCGCCGCCAACGCTGGCACCGAGGCGGGACGGGCGGGGGGAGCCCAGGGCTCGGGCGAGGGCCCCGAGTGGGCCCGCACGGCCGGGCCGGCTCCCACCGCAACGCGCTACGGTCCCGGCGAGGCCCCCGAGGCGGCGGCGGGGCTGACGGTGGACCAGTACGGGATGCTCTACAAAGTGGCAGCACCGCCTGCCACCTTCTCCCCCACGGGCCTGCACCCCGTGGTGAACGTGAGCCCCCTGCCCCCCGCCTTCAACGTGACCTCGCCCATCATCCAGCACCCGGGAGTGCCCTTCCCCTCCATCCACTATGCACAGATCCCTTCGGCCTCCCTGCAGCTCATCGGTTCCCACTACACAGTGCCCTATGCCGTCCCTCCTGCCTTCCTGCCTAGTCCTCTCCTGTCGCCCTCCACCAACCTCACCGCCCCCCACGTCCCCCACTTTGTGCCATATGCCTCCCTGTTCACGGAAGAAGCTGCTCCTTCCCCCCAGACTACCTCTCCCACCCACAGCTTCAACAAATCCACCTCTGCAGCCTCTCCTGGGCAGATGCAGCACCACGCTGCGCCCCAGCCACTGGACATGGCACCGGGAAGAATTCCTGTTTATTATCAGATGTCCCGCCTCCCACCAGGGTATTCAGCCTATGAGGCACCTGTAGCAGCTGAGAGCCCAGAGTCTCCTCAGCAAGACAGTCAGCTGAGCTCAGAGGTGGCCGCGGCCAATGGTGGGCAGAGGCCCCTGGAGCAAAGTGTGGCCAGGAGGTCCAGCGAGGCCGTGGACTCTGCCAGCAGGGCAGCTGAGGACTGTCTGCCCCCAGGGGCTGCAGCAGGATGTGTGGGCGACGGACAGTTTCTTCCAGGTTACCAGCTGTCGGGAAGAGAGATCTCTGTGCCTACTCACAGGAGCACCCCAGACGCTGATCTGGAGGTTCAGAGGGTAGTGGGGGTGTTGGCATCTCAGGATTATCATGGTCTGGCAGCCCAGAGGAAAGATGACCCAAGCCCTTTGAACCTTTGCCATAATATCCCTGATGGGCAGGGAGACGTGCTGAGGAACACCACAGACAGGGCTGCAGCTGGGAACAGCCAGTCCCGGAGCCCACGTGGAATGTCCCCTGAAGAGACTGTTAGACAGAGACAGTTAACCAAAGGAATGGTGATAGCCAACGGCAAGCCAGTCCTTGCTCCCGTTGGATCTGAGCCTGTCAGGTCTTCCACTTCAGAAGCCCTGGTGAGGGAGAGCCCAGATGCACAGGCTCGAGGAAATGTGCTTGAAAAGGAGCTGGCCCAGTTGCAGCCACCCAGCTCCTCACAACTGCCCTCTCACTTCATGAAAGGAGCCATCATCCAGCTGGCGACAGGAGAACTGAAGCGGGTGGAGGACCTGCAGACTCAAGACTTTGTTCGCAGTGCGGAGGTGAGTGGAGGCCTGAAGATCGACTCCAGCACTGTGGTGGATATTCAGGAAAGCCAGTGGCCTGGGCTCGTCACACTGCATTTTGTGGTTGGGGAGCAACAAAGTAAAGTGAGCATTGATGTGCCCCCGGAGCATCCCTTCTTTGTGTATGGCCAGGGCTGGTCCTCCTGCAGCCCAGGGAGGACTGCTCAGCTCTTTGCTTTGCCCTGTCACAGGCTGCAAGTGGGGGATGTCTGCATATCAATCAGTTTACAGAGCATGAATGGCAACTCTGCTTCTCAGGCCAACTCCCCTCTCACGGGTCAGCTGGTATCTGCTAGGGAGAGATTGGAAAGAACAGCTCAGGGGCCCAGAGAGCCATCTGACAGAGCTGCTGAAAGGAAGAGCCACACAGATAGAGCCAACATGGCCCAGAGCTCTCGTGCAGAATCCTCTCAGCCTGAGGCTGGTAGCCTGTACAGTTTGGCCCCAGGCTTCCAAAGATACAGCGTGCAGGCAGAGGAGCCTCGGCCCTCTCTGCTCCGTCCCTCTTTCATTCCCCAGGAGGTCAAGCTGTCTATTGAAGGGCGTTCGAATGCAGGGAAATGATCCCTTGGAGGTGTGAGCTTGGGCAGCCGCACCAGGTGAGCCTCACCATCAGGTGGAGGAATTGCACAGACTCTGTCAGAGGCTCACCAGCAAAGGCTGCTCTCTGCCTTGCAGGAATGGCTCCGTTCCAGTTCCATGGCTGACCAGTTCCTCTTGGGGAGTCAGGAGGGCTCCAGTGCCTCAGGGAGCAGCGACAGGCTAGCTGGGGTGGGGAGCAGGGATGTGCTCATGAGTGTGTGATGAGAGCATTCCAGAGGCCGGAGGCTGGGGCTTTCTCCGCAGATCTCTCCTGGGATAACTGACTCCCTGCGGGGCAGGGGCCAAGCATTTGGGGCAGGTAGGGAGATGAGGAGGGCAGACTTGGCTTAAGGTAGCAGATAAAATTGCTGAAGATTTTATTCCTCCTTTCTCATGATGGGGAGAGATGAGTCCCCACTGGAGTTTGGGGGCCCTACTCCCAGTATCCCCTTTCTTCACACATGCACTTTAAAAGGACCGTTCACCGATGGAGCTCTCAAGGGCAGGACGGAGGTGCTTCTCTGGTGGTTCTGATTAATGTCTCTTCCACTGAATCCAACTGCTCTTTCTTCTTGCAAAGAATGTACAGATTTGAATGAATCACAGCTATTCAAGAGGAAGGACCAAAAGGATGGGTTTGGGTGTAGTGAATAGGGAACTTGAGCACTTGGGATGGGACACAATTTGGGGTGGGAGATGTCTGTTTCCTGCTATAAAGTCTATTTAGTTGTTTGCCACCAAATCAAATCTTTCCTTCCATGTTAACTTTCAAGAAAACCCCTCCTGGGCTTATAGCTTTTGCAGAGGCTTAACCTAGGGATGAATGGGGTTGGATTTTTTTGTTTGGTTGAATTTTGGTTTTGGGTATTTTATTGGTTTGGTTTTTTTTTTAAATCTGGAGAAAAATACATTCAGCATTCTCTAGGGAAGGACGAAAACATCCTTCTTCTGTGAGAAGACCGATGCTATTTTGTAATTAAGTCAGAAAAATATTCCAGATGGCTAATCCTTCCCTGCAGGCAGTTTCCTGAATAAGTTCTAGACAAGAGATGAGCGTTTGTGCATGTGCAGGCAAGGTACAAAGTTTGTGCTAAGTACAATTCTATGACTAATGTAGGGACTCTAAAAATATCACAGCGTCACAGGGCATTTTGGGGGGGGTTGTGTTAGTTTTTCTGATGCTTCTCTTTTGAGTTCCTCTGTAAAACAATGTGGTAAAATCAAGAGTAGTCTTTTTCATGGTGAGACTTAATACAATTGTGAATGAATACCTCATTGTGGTGATAACACTCTATTGAGTGAAGGCTTCTGTAGTTACACTAATCTGCCCTCCTTGATGGTGTGCTATGACACCACCTCTAATTGCTCAGCTAGGATAAAGAATAGTCACTGTCCTGTTTGAGAAAACAGTTTTCACTGACTTAACGTGGGTTAAGTATTCCTTGTGTTCAGGTGCCCGTCTCTGTGCTAGGACCAGGCTTTGGAGAGGGCCTTTCTTAGTGTGCAGAGTCCTGATGTTCAGCATGCTGTTTCTGTCTCCCTGCTCTCACCTTCCTGAAATTTGTCTGTGTGCCTGGCTCTTGGGGCACCACTCCTCTCTGTCACAGAATGGTGTGTGTCAGCACCTCTCCTTGCAGTGGTGCTGTCTCAGGGCTGTTCTGCACTCCCCAGAAGTGTGTCCTGTAACTGGTTGGCTTCTGCTGACTGTGCAACGGGCGCATGCTCTGCCTGTGTATTAGGCAAGTTAGTCTCCAGAATGTCCCTTCCATCCTGGCCTCAGTCCTGTTTTCCTAGCACATTGCTAGCCATTTCTATTGCCTTTAAAATGCCTGCACCAGGACAGGCCTTAGGTGAGATACGTGCTAATCATGCCTTCAGTGTTTGTGCCTCACGGGGTTCTCCAGAATGAGGATGGTGCCTGTATCATGTGTAGCTTCTCCCAAACGACACACTACTTCTGGTTTCGTCAGCTGCATTTGGGATGTGTGAAGTCACGGTGATGCTGTTGTGTGAAGATTCTGCCTCCTCAGGTGCAGCAGCTGTGGGAACAGGTGCTGTTTTCACGGCCCCATGTGTCAGTGAAGTGTCCACCTGGGCCCCTTGATCACCTGAGGGTGTCACGGCTCCTGCTGATTGGACTCGCCTATGTAAAACTCCATTAACGTTGGTAATTAGTACTTAATGCTCAGGATATCTGAGGTGTCTGTGTCCAGAGGCAGAGGAGGATGTTGCCTGTTCTCATGCCTGTTCTTTGCACAGTGCATGCAGAGGAATTCAGGTCTGTGACAGGCACTTGAGAAAGGGATCTCACATATATAAGGCATGTGAATGTAGAGGAGCTGGTTACACCACAGAGGCAATGTCTGAGCAGCTGAGGGTGCAGAGCCCCTCATGTGTCTCTGAACACAGGAGTCTGACAGGAGTCTGTCTTAGCGTGAGGGTTTGGAGAGCTTGCCTTATACCATGTGTTACTGTAACTCCTCGATCTCAGCTGCACTGTGCAGTGGTCGGAGTGGGCAGTACTGACAAATGAGGCAAGATGCTGTGTGGCTTAAATATCTTTGTACTGTAGGCAGCTGAAGGGCTGTGAAGGTGCTTGCCCTGTTGTTTGCCTGGCTGCTGACCTGGACTTTGGCTTGCTGCACCTCTGTTGAGTGCAGTCCTGAGCTCTGTGGAACAGGCCAGGGTGAACTGGACCTTGGTGCTTTTACCCAGACTCCTGTCAGTCCCACTGGTGTGCATGTTTCAGCTGCCAGCTCTTCCATGGAAGCAGTGGTTTGAAGCACAGCCCATGATGGGGGACTGAGATGAAGAATCTGTGTGTCTGGCTGCTTGCCCCAAAGGGTGGGCAGGAGAGGGCCACTGGCAACTCTCCAGCCCAGCTCAGCAGTACTGGTATCACTGGAACCTGTCCTTACTGGGCAAGGCTGTATGGCGTAGCACCACAGTGGTGGTTGTGCTGAGCACTGAGGCTCTCCTGGGACAGGTAGTGTGTGAGACACGCTCTGCTGCAGGGACAAAGGCTGTGAATGAGCCCATGGAGGAGGCTTTTAATTCTTGGGTTTACAGGGAAAGGAGGAGATAAAGCCAGGAAGACATTGCAGAGTGGGATGGTTACCTGGGCTTTTCTGCTGGCAGAGATGTGACAGACTTCTCAGAGAAATATACTATGTTCCTGCTGCTGTTGTGAAGGGTAGGAGAGCTGTGGTCTGTCCTGCCTGGAGGAGGAAGAGGAGGTCTCTTGGCCCTAATCTTATCCAGCTCACGCTCTGTAGCAGGAGTCTGTGGGATGCAATAATGGCTGGCTGTAGCCATCTGTCCCATCCCATGGAACATGCCTGGGGTTAGCTGTGCAGCAGAGCCAAGCCTGTCTCTGGGCCTGTGCATTCACAGCAATGAGCGCTCATCACTACCAGACTATGCAGAGGAAGCTCTGTCTGGAAGGGAAGGAAGCTGCAGAGGCCCCTCTGCCTTCCCCTTCCAGCTGTTGAGCAGCTTTTTATATTGCACTTTTCACATTAAGTGTCCCTGTCCCCACCCCACACTTGAAGTCACTTTGTCCCGTAGAGAACTAACAATCCTTGTTACTCAGAAAATATTGTAAAAGAAACTACAGCAGCTGGAGTAGCCCAAATGGTAGTTCCTGCCCGCAGCAGCACACGTGCCTTTCCCCAGCGTCACTCACAACTGCTCCTTGTCTTTGAAGCTGTGCTAGAGCCTGACACTTTGCAGAAGCTGCTAAGATGGCTACAAATACACATTCTGTACAGTTTGGCCCAGGGTGTTCCACATATCGTTTAAAATGCTGATGGTCCAGGCCATTCCATGGCCTTCACAGCCGTCCATCAAGGACAGAATTGCCCCCAAGGTCCTTCCAGGCTGCTGCCGCCCACCCTGCCAACACGCCCCTGCACACTCGAATTGTTTTTGGCTTTCATGGCACCTTAGCGCCGGGGAGGGTCTGCTCAGAGAGAGAGAGAGAGATGGGGGAGCTGGCTGGGCTGCCCTGAGGCAGAGAGATGTTTGTAGATAAGTGCTGACCCCTCACTATAACCCCCAGTATATGGCTGTATTAACATGTAACCGATGCAGTGTATCTAAAGCCTTAGAACTAGTCAGGTGCTCCCCTCCAACTTTGTTCCTGCCCCTTTCCTCCTACCTGATCTTTAACAAAGCATTAATAATTCTAAGGATAATCTCTATTTTGTTGTGCTTTTTTTGTAACTGTTTTAAATAAATCAATTTGTACTGTATATTTGTACTTTGGTGAGATCCTTTTTCCTGTTTTACCATTTTAAGTCTGTACTTGCCTACAAACAGATTGTATTTTTATTGTTAATGCTTTTATGAATATTGCATTTAACTTGTTGACTCTGTAAACACAGTATATATCTATATACATATATATATATCTATATATAAACCAATAGCTTTTCCTTTGGTGTTTGAGACTTTTTGCTTGTCTGCAGTATCAGTGGTCATTAGCATGTGGCTTCTCTGGATTTACACAGTGTTGGGGAGACTCATGTGAAGGGCAAGATACATGGTGACACATGGATTATAAGCCATAATTCTGTGTTTTCAGGTACTTTTGTGTTATGTGGTCTCTCCTGAACCCCTTGGAATAAAGATAAGGTATCAGTGACACTAGAGGGAAAGTTCCAGCTGCTGGTTGCAGAGTAAAGGTACATCTCTGCTGGGCAAGCAAACATGAGGTAGAGCAAAAGCAAATAATGCCAGAAGCAAACTGTGGGTTTGAGTATGAAAATGAACAGAGGTAAGGATAAAAGTGAGAGATCAGAGAACAAAGGAGGATATGAACAAAGGAACGTGGAACTGAACAGCTCCTTTACAGTGCCTTTTCCCAAAGAGAGAGAGGCAGGGATGGCTCCTGGGTGTCAGTTCTACATGATGGATGAATGTCACATTAAAACAGCTTCTGTCCAGGAAGGAAACTAGATGTTGCAGTGGCAGGTGGAGAAAACTGTAGCACTGAAAAAAGGTTCGATGCTGTTTCCTAGCAGCATCCCCTGGGCTGGCTGTAAGAGTGGTTCATTATTGCCAGAAAAATGCAACGTTAAGCATTTTGAAGGTAACTATTTTAACTAGGGCTTTAAGGGACTGCAATCAGAAGTTTTTCAAACTGAAAAATGAGGAGAAAATGGGGGTTTTAAGTAGTCAAAAGGTTTTGCTTCTTGTTTTACCTTGACTCTTCTGATCTCACGAAGCAGTCTTGTGGTCACCATTTCTGACTTAAAGAAGAGAAACAGCCATCAAAGACAGTACTTCCCAAGGTCTTTGAACCACCGTGTGACTCTAGACCTTAACTGGAAATGCTACCGAGGTAATAGGGGTTTTCAGGCTACAGACCACGGAAGTGTGGCACGCTGGCTTTTGTGGGCTGGTATCTGAAAACCACGAAGCTACACCATTCATTTTCAGGTGCTCATTCTTAAAGAAACCAAATAATGGAGAGTGTACTACTTCTTTGCCCTGCCATGAGTCCTTCTGTGCCACTGCTTTGCCTTTTGCAGTTTAAAGATGCCTAGGTATAATTTCCATAGTTGCACAGTTTTAATAGTGATTTCTATTAGCAACGGGAACCTTCTGTAGGCACAGGCTGCGATCACATTTTGCCTCCAGTACGTCTGTGTTGCTCGTGCACCAGGGACTCCAGCACTGGACACGGGTCTCCAGATGTGGCTTCACCAATGCTGAATAAAGGGAAAAGCAAACCCACAGAGTCCTAGAAACTGACCTACTCTATTATTTACCATTCAATCAACTCTTTCACTTGCAAACCTGAAATGCTGTTTAAGTGAAAATTATTTTGTGAGTAAAGCAGCAAACTTGTTTGCTATTTGCTTACCTTGGCCAACCTTTCTTTCACTGTTTTTACTGCGTATCTTAAAACAGGACCTCAGGTTCCTTTGTTTTTCCATGGATGCTATTGCAACTAAGTATGTAATAACAATGTTTAAAAAAAGGTTGTGCACAGGCACATCCTCCTTTGCTTCTTTTTTATGGGCACAAACTGCAAATGATTTACTCCTGGAGGACTTGTGGACTATCAGTCTTCACCTCTGTAATTCATGCTGCAGTAAAGATCCTTTTTTACTGAGGTGGGTTTCTACAACTTCCTGCCCTGTCCAAGGAATGCTCAAACCATTCTGTTCAGCCTCTTGGAATGGGAACCTACAGCAGAACTGCAGCAGCCTAGACCTATTTACGAGGCAAGGGCCCAAAAACAGGACAAAGCACAAAAGGTAATGAAGGGGACTAATACATGTGAACATTAATTTATTTTCCTTCTGTCACAGGCTGTGACTTGGCCCCCAGAGCAGGCTGTATCCTCAGAATCTGCTCCCACCAGAGCTGCTTTGGCAAGCATCTCTCAGCCCTGTTCTCCTCCTGGGTTCAGAAGAAAACCAAAACCGTCTGTCAGGGAGGGTCAGGCAGGGACCCACAGCAGCCTCCTGAGTGCGGAAACCTGCTAGTGCACGTGTGGCAGGTGCAGCAAAGGCGGCACAGTTCTTGGCTGCAGATTAGTGCAACGCACTGTTGCTCTGCTCCTCAAAGGTCATTTTGCCCAGCAGCTGGCTCTCCAGCTCCACATTGCTCACTGGCAGCTGAAAAAAGTTCATCTCAGCTGCCAAAGCGGCCATGGCAGAGGGATCCTGGCCAAACTGTGCCCGGAGCATCATATCCATTTTCTCCAGGCGCCGCTTGAGCCTCTTGGCCTCACGCTCCCGGATGAGCCGGGCTTGTCGCTTCTCAGGGGTCTCATTGGCGCGTTTCAGGCGCATGGCTTCCCGGTCCCTCTGCAGCCGCCGTGCCCGCTGCTCGTCTGTCTCCTGCATGCGCTGCAGCCGCTTGGCTTCCCGATCCCGCATGCGCCTCACCTCCCGCTCCTCGGGTGTCTCGTTGTCCCGCCGGCTCTTCTTGGCCGTGCGCTCCCGCTCCAGGCGCTGCAGCCGCACCTCCAGGGGCTCGTTCTGGCGCCGCAGGGCCCACTTGCGCATGCCGGGGGTCTGTGCCTCGAGCAGCTTACGGTACGCAGCGCAGTTGTTGCACACCAGCAGGATGCCCGCAGGATACACAGGGGTGCAAAAGGCAACATCCTTGCCCTCAGCGCTGGACGGGCCCTGGCTCTGTGGTGCCGGCAGCCGATCTGCACTGAGCACCTCTGGCAGCTTCTCACTGCAAAGCAGGAGGAACAGAGTCAGAGGCTTGGTGCTGGGGGCAGAGTTCCCATCTCTGAGTGCCCATGGGCTGCCATGAACAATGCTCTCACTCTAGCCCATGGCAGAGGCCTCTGCTAAATCATTTGCCCACAGATATGTCTGAGTATCTCAAATAAAGCACTATGCTATCCAGGGTAGGAAGTGGATTAGCCCAGAGCAGTACCTGGGTTGGAAGAGTGCAAGAGTGGGAATAAACCAGCAGGCTGCTCCTCCCCATCACCTCTGAATTTCTCCTTTTAGCCCCATTCCACTGGTCAGTGGATAATCTCCCACTTGGCAGGACACAAAGAAAGAACATTTTGGTCTCTGCCTGTCGTCCTGCTCTGGACACGATGAACACATCTGGATAGTGCAGCCATACTCCAGTGGATTGCTGGGCAAGGGAAGGGGTGGATTCTTCTCCAGTGACTGGAGCCCACAGTGCTTTCTGCACTTCTCTAGCTCTGCTCTAGTGCTAAGAAAGACCCTTTTACCAGCACAGCCTGCAGACGTCTTGGCAGGGGATGCAGAGCTGCAGACAGGAAGGGATCAAGAGAATCTCACTCACTGGGGGTGTTGAGCACTGTCCTACAGGCCTCAGTGGGTTCAGAGCCACAACTTCTGAGTCATTCAAGGCAACCCAGCTAATCTTTAATGTGGTGCCCTAGCCCACTCGCTGGCCAGGGTGACCCTGACCTGTTGAAGGTGGCGTGGCTGGTGAAGCGTGCTCCACAAACTGCACAGTTGGACAGCTGGTCCTCTGAGTGGATCAGGAGATGTCTCCCAAGGGATCCTGGGGAGCTGAGGGCTCTGCCACACACAGGACACAGGTAGCTCTTGGCACTCACCACCGCTCCAGTGTGCTGCAAAACAACCACTCAGGTGGTAGTTACACATTGCCCAGCTCCCCGCCCAGTCCGAGGCATGCTCAAACCATTCTGTTCAGCCTCTTGGAATGGGAACCCTTTACCACTAAACCTCTGTCTTACAGCTTTTAGACCAAGCTCAAGACAAGAAATTTGCTGTGTCACAGGTCAAACAAGGAGGAAACCCCTTTATGGCTCAACTCCAGTGGAGGAGAAAAAACTAAGGCCAAAACACTTGGACTGTAAGACCTGACCCTTGTTTTCAGAAATGCATTTGAGGAGCTGCTAGTGCAGGACAAAGCATGAGTCGATTAACAGAAAGGCAGGATGCTGGTGAGGAAGCACTTAAATGGAGACAACTGGTACGGGTAAGTGGCCAATTCAGTTCTGCTTCTTTCCTTCTGCCACAGACTTTGATGTGCTATGAAGAGAGCACTGACAACAAAACCTAAGATTTCACCACAGATTTCTTGCAAAACTGGAATAATTTTGAGGAAGAACAGCTATTCTCATATGTAAATCCAGAAACTGTAATGAAGTATAAAATAAATGATCAGGAGGAAGGTTTCTTATCTCACTGAATGATGTAAAAATTGCTTCCATGTTTAATTTGAAGGAACTGCCTGGTTTTAGCCTGAAATACTTGTTGAGACAGCCTTGGCATAGAGCTGTGTTTTCCAGATCTGTAGACCAGGGCCTTGCTAATTCTTTCCCCCGGCCACCCTCTGGACACAGTTTACAGTTGTAAACTTCAGTCACATCCTATCTAGAAGCTCAGTTCTGTGGTTGCAAAGACCAGAACAAAGTTACACTGTGCTTTGAGGTCGTTTCTGGATTTGAGGCTTCAGGCCAGAGACACTCCACAGTTTGGAACTATCCCTACCTGGTACACGTGTGCAATGAGTTGATCTCTGCTTCCACACTCCAGCTGGCAGAGGGGGCATTGTGACAGTCCCAGCATGGGCTCAGCATTCAAACTCTCAGGCACCTACAGGTAGGAACAGCCACTTTGGTGTAAAGCACACAGACCCCCCACAGCCACACCACCCTTCCTTAGCTCCTGCCAGTGCTGCACGCCCAGTCCTGCCAGGGCTGGTTTGGGTTCTTGACATCTGAAAGAAACCTCCTTCTGTAGTCTCTGAGCAAAACTCCTGCATCTCACGGAGGGGAGGCAGAGGCCTCTTGGCCTCACTTGCACCCAGGTTCTTGCCAGCACAATGGCTCTAGAAGGCAGGGCCTGTTCTGTGCCAAGGGCAAGCCAACTGGAGAATGGCACCAGAACCAAGGGAAGGGGATGCACTCTGCAAACATCTTGGCCAGTTTGTGCCTGCTGTCTCCTGTTCCAGGCAGCCAAAAAGTTCTTCATACCCTTTCCTCCTGCCAGGAGACATTGTTTGGAGGAGGTTGGAGGGAGAGAAATATAAAGAAACATAATGGGGAGAGGAAGTGTTTAGACAGTACCCTTCTCTCTCCCTGGAGGCTATGGTGAATGCAGAGCCAGTACACACTTGCCTCATTTTCTCCCATCAGTGGAGGTCTGGCCACAGGTCGTTCTGCATTTTCTAATTCCTTCTTCACTTTCACCATTGAGCCATCTTCCTCAGATGTATGGGAAGAAACTTCATCCTGAGTGGTTTCCTCATCATCGCTGCCACCTGAAATGTGCAGAACAGTTATACCGAGTGTCAGGGTCCTGACAGCACTCACAGGCCTTAACTGTCCTGACCAGCACTACAAGGGGCCTCTACCCACCCCCTCCAATTGGGGTTCCATTAAAACTCAGTCTAGGGCACTTGAGTCCCTGGGCATGGCCTTTTACACTGCCTTGCTCGACAACTGCCAGACCTTCAGCCAGACCTGCTGCAGTTCCCACCCTGCTCTGGTGAAATGGACCTGGGTCCCATGGCACTGTCCAGTCTGTGCTATGCTGGTCTGGTCCTTAGGACAAAGTCCTGCACTGGAGCAAAGGGCTAACCTGGAGAAGCTGGGTAAGATGGCTCTCAGATGACCCACAGACACGGTGCAGCCCTCAGCCTCACCCCTTTCCAGAGTCTCCCCAGTCTACTACCTTGCTGTTATCGGAAGGGGCAGAACTCACTGCTGCTGGAGTCAGGGTCTTGCAGTGGACGAATTGTTGGCCTTTGGTCCCCAAGAGCTCCAGGAAAGTTGTTTTTCATCATGGCTTGGCGGGCTTGCTCCTCCAGCCCTGCAAAGACTTGCTCCCCTGGCAGCCACAAGGACAAAGAGTCAGACTGGTGCTGTTCCATTGCTTCCACCACCACGGCTTGCCAAAAATATGGCAGGCATGGGGCTGCTCACCTGCACTGTGCAGAACCTCTGGAGTCACCTCTTGGAAAGCACTTAGGTCACTTCTCTGCTTGCCTACCCTGCCACACCAGCCTCTGGCACCTGCTGATGTGAGTCCAATGCCTGGGTGTAGAAGAGTCTCACTAGTGGCAGTGTGCAGCACTGGGCTGCCCTCTGCATACTGCGTGTATGCCACTCCAGCCACAGAATACCTGTGACCCCATATACCTGCCATAAATAGCCAGGTGGCTTTTGCTGCTGCCAAGCTATCCACCAATATCCTACAGCACAGTTCAGGGTGGGGGGAAGCCCCTGGGGACTATGACAGTATCCCAGATCAGGGATAGTACTGTACAGCTCTTCTACATTATTCTTATTCCCAGCTATAGCAGGCATTTTGCACAAAAATAGCACCTCCCTAAGTGCCTGATACCTCACCTGCACTCCACAGTGATATCAAAACTAGGAGTTGACCTTGGCATGCTCTGTCACCTTCTTCTGTCCCAGGAGGGATGGGGACAAGCTGCCCTTACAGAAGGTGTCTATGCTCAGAGCTGGTGTTCTCCTGTGTATATGATGGATAGAAAACTACCTTGCCTTGCCCAGGAGTGGCTCTTGCTAAAATAAATCTCATTGGCACTTCATGTGCTCAAAACAGAAACAGAAGGGAATGAACTTACAGGGCTGAGATGCATCTGTAGGACAAAACAATTTGTTTTGTTGAAAGCAGTGACCACTAGTACCTCAGCTCAATAGGAGACAGCAAACACCGTGAAAGAAAGTAGTTATTTGTGCTCTGAATGAAAACTTCTTACAGAAATCCCTGCTCAAAGAAGTTTTGGTTCCAGAGAATAACAATAAGAGGCAACCATTCATTTTCATGTTAAAGCAAACAAATTACATTGTTCCAGGTGTAGTTGTGATTTACCTTTTCCAGTGGAGGAGCTGGGAGGCCTAGGAAAGGTGCTGAAGTTCCCAGCAGGCTGGCTTTTGGGTTGCATTTATCAACTGATTTGTAAGTGCTCAAGAACCACTCAAAGCACTAATGTGAAAATGCCAAGGAAAACACAGTGCATTTTTCACATAAAATCAAGACAGCTTTCAGAAGATAATGTCACCTTTTAGTACAGGGCCACAGCTGGCACCAGTATAACCAGGAAATTGAATTCCCGAGAGAGAGCACCAGTCCTGCTACAAAGACAGGTACAGTCCCACGTGCTGAACTGTTCCAGCCTGTGTTGCTCCATGTTCCCACTCACACTGCCTTCCTGGGGCTCACCTTGCAATTTGGGCAGGGCTTTAAAAAGCTGTAATTTATGGAAGATTTCAAAGACCCTCAGAAGTTTTACAGAGACCGTGGGAGAAGAGTTTTAGTTCCCAATGTCCCCATGGAGGTTTCCAAAAGCATTTGAAGGCTTTTCTCATTCTGTTTCAGAAATGTGAGAAAGGGTTCTGTAGAGAAGATTTGAGAACACAATCCATGTGCTTGAGGAGCACCAAGTCTATTTGTCATTGAAAGCAGCAGGGACCATCATGACTGCTGTGACACCCTTTCAGAAGCCATTCCAGCACTGGTTTTCGTGACCTGGAGTGCTGTTTTTATGTCTTACATTGGTGAGACTGACATACAGACTGTATGAGCAGCAGACACCACAGAATTCCACTGCCCTCTCCAAGAAGCAGAAACCCACAAACCACCAGGATGAAAGTCCATGGACCAAAAAAGCATTGCAAGAGAAAGAGAAAGCACGGTGAAATAAGGAAACCTGCAGAACACAGGACAGTAAAACTATGGTGGGAGATGTGCTGCTACCTTTGACAGAGTTCCAAAACAGAATTCCCAAATGCCACTGAGGCTGCTGGTGAAAGCAATTACATGTTTGTTTTATTCCCCCTTTTCCCTTTCAGACAGATAACACTCCCACTGAGCAGCAGCCTGGAGTCCAAAGGCAGGGCAGGTTCCTGCTCAGCTATACAAACCACACAGACAGTCTGCAGGATTTAAGAGCTGGGATCTTTATCTGAGGTGACAGAGGAAGGAACTCCTCACATAAGGAACACTGGCATCAGTCACAGTAACTGAGAGCAACTGTGTGTGCCTGTAGCCTCTGTATAACACCCCCGAGCCCAGTGAGCGTTGACTCAGCACAGTGCAGAGAACAACCAGCTGACAGCCAGCAATGCAAGCTGTTAGCCAAACCCGTGCTGTTAGCAGGAGACGTCCTGTGCATCCTCCACAGCCTGTATCTTAAAGCATCATGGGACTGGGAAGGGCAAACATGTAAAAACACTGTCTCCCACTTGTACAAAATTTCTTGTGTATTGTAATAATAGTGTACAGAAGAACTTGGGAAAGAGTGTCCTGTTCATCTACTGATGGACTAAGTCCTACTTTGATGAAGCTTTAAAGCTTTAATGTTTGATAGGTCCAGGGTTATACTTTTGATGTTTCTGCACACACATGCTCACAAACAGACACACTCCCACCTCCAACCCATTTGGGTATGCTTCCATTCATCTAGAAGGGGCGTTAGACAGGCAACAGCTTTAGGATCACTGCCAGAAGTAAAAGATGTTATGCTCAATAGTGAATTCACAGACTCTTCTCCAGAAGTTTCTTTATTAAATACAAAAAGGGCTGCAGGCTGACCACAACACCAAAACAAGTCACTGTAGTTGTTTACAAACAGCTAGAGATGTAGGACAAGAGAGATCACACAAATGCCTCTGCTTTGTATTCCATTCTCCTCTCCATACTGCTGTGAATGATTGGGATGCCAAGTGAGCAGTGGTGGAGGTAGGGGACAGCCCTGTGGTACTGTGTGACACAGACAGGCATGACTGCTAGGGTCTGCTGAGGTGTCAGCCCTGAGCCCTTCCCTTCTTGAACTGTATGAATGCAGGATAACTCTCAGGTGTTCTGGAAAATAAACACAGAAACAAACAACTCCCACCCCATAATCCACAAAACAAAATCCAAAGGAACTGCATCATTCCCCTGCCTTCCTTCCTAAACAGAAAGGTCTCTCAGAGATGAGTCAGTTTATTCCCTCCTTGTACATCAATTAAAAGTCCCTGTTCATGTAGGTCTTCTCTGTGTTCCTGGACCTGAAATTTGCAAGTCTTTCCACCACTGTGGATCTATTCCACCTGCCCCATGGCTATTCTGGGTTGTCCACACTGCTGTAGTGGTTACTGAAATGAAAAACAACACAATTGAAAGGGTTAACAATGGCAGTCCATGGAGCCCTTCAGAACCAAGGGATTTGGTGCAAGTAACATTTCTGCTCAGTTGTGAATGCTGGGTGCTATTTCTTTCAAGACACTTCCCCTTCAAAATGGGAATATTATAGACAGCAGAATCCAAGGAACGCCAAAGAGCACAGAACACGTGTGTGTTAAAGAAAGAGGGAAGGAAATAGAGGATTAATGGGATATTGGAACCATGATAAATAGAGCTCGGAAGCAGGAATTAATCTGACTAACAAAAGCTCTTCTCCGGCGTTCTAAAATAGGCATCAGTTGCAGAGGGCACAAGCAATAGAAAGCAAAGCAGCTTGTGGACAGCAGGGAGAGAGAAGTGCATGCTAATACCTGCAACAAATTTTGGCAAGCACAAAGAGAGCAAGTGGTCCATGACTGATGGAGTGACAGCGCAATAACGGATGAATGCAAGAACAGATGAATTGCTTAGAGTTTTTATACTTTTATACTGCATGCTCTGGGAGAAAATAAAGACCAAATTGAATCAAATAAGGTTATCTCCACACAAACAATCTAACTGCATTTTAGTTTTCAACAAGTATATTCCACTATTACTGTTCTGTTTGTTAGCACTTTGCCAGGTGTGTTTTTCATGCACCACATGGCAAAACAAAATTATATTCTTAAGAGCCATTTATGTGCTGCAGGGGAAATGACTACAATTAAAACTGTGGGACTGGCCATCAGGCACAGTAAGACCTGTGATAAATTTTACCACAATTTTTATCACTGTTTAATAACTTTTTCAGTATTATTTTGAATTCTTATTCAGTATTATTTTGAATTTCCTTATACATCGACTTCTATTTAAAACTGTTTTGACTTGTAACCATACAATCTCCTAGCTGGTTGCTCTGCTTGCCAAGCAAAGTGATTCTGTCCTCAGTGAGGACAGCAAACCATGTTGTTGTGAGAGCAAGGTGAAATGGGGGCCATGCCAAGCCTGGAAAGTAATCCTGGAAAGAAGAGACAACAAGCAAGCCAGGGAGAGGAGACTGGCAGCTGTCACTTGCCCTAGTGAGTCCAAGAAGGAAGAGAAGATGGAATGGCCATGCAAGGAAGAAGTAGGCACCATCCTCCCATCAAATTTGTCGAGTCATATAGGCACAGTTGTATTTATGCAAATCCAAAAGGCACTTCCCCAGCCCCACAGCCTGCCAAATCAGACCCCAGCTGCAGGCAACTGCATAAAAAGCTGCATACCTGCTGTCCCTTTCATTCCTCTCCTCCCAACCACTGCAGTCCCTGTGAAGAAGTCCCAGTAACGTGTCTGCTATGTCTCAGCCTGACTCATTCTGCTGGCTCACCCCGTTCTTGGAGCCGATGCTCTCTCCGATTATCCTCGTCAGGGCACTGCACGGCATTTCTGGGCCCTCCAGACACACAGCAGGCTAGGTAGACAGAGAAGTCCCAACGATTTCGTGGTGTTCATCGTAAGACAGACAAGATTTTCCATCCCAAGGTGAAGACATCACCATTGACAAGTTTGTGGTATCTCTCAGTCCCTTTATTTTCTTGTGGTCCTACTTGCTGCTCTTGATGGCTCCTGCTGAATAGTTGCTCTGTAGCAACATACTGCACGTAAAGGAGGTGAACAGGTCCCAGAATTCCTCTCCATGGCATACCTGATGCTATAACCTCATGCCCACTGGTAGCATGTTTGTCAGACAGCTTCTCCCGAAACCAAGACTGGAGATACGATCACTTGTATTGCAGATAAAAAAGCAATGTTCACTGTGAAAACAGTGTACAGCTGAATTTTGTGGTATGTAGAGTTTTGTATATGATAGTACAAGCTTCTGAAGAACATAACCCTTATGCACTAAAGTGCAGAAAAGTGCCCAGCTAAACACCATGGAAACGCTACCTGCACCATTAGAGCTGCTGTAGCCCTTGGTTTCCATACTCAAGAGACCCGGACTCCTGCCCAAGGAAGACAGCTTAAGCGCATACCTGACATAAACCTGAGCTCAGTGGCAGCAGTACTACCTGGGCACCCTCAGAAGCAGAAGTGTGTGGACACAAGGCACGTTACTGGCACCACAGGACAAAACACCAGAGACATCAAATTTCTCTAAGAATGACAACTCCAAAGTCATTAATGTACTATCAGGCGAATGACACCTATACTCTGCCCACTGTGGAACCCAGCAACCAGAAGCAGGAATCAGAGAGCACAAGGCAATGCAGGTGCCACAGGCCACACTCCTTGAGATCCTCACTCTGGCCACCAAGGACAGCTCAGCTGGCTCTCCCAGGCTGCCCAGCCAGTGGGGCTGCGAGTCCCAGACAGAGGCAGTTCTCCCCAGTGCTCTCACCGAGTGTGCGAGGCGTCAGCTCCAGCACGGTGTTTCCCCCAGCACAAAGAGCAGCACGCACAGATGCCTGTTGCGTACCTGTGCGCAGAGGCAGCACACAAACACACAGACATGCAAGCCAGCAGCACCAGCAGTGAGGCAGTGTTAGGGCTGCAGCACTCAGCTCTGTCTCATACTCCTGACAGCTACTGCAGCCAAAAATCCATGGGGTCCTCTCAGCAGCCTTGCTCTCACAGGTCTACAGATGTGGAAACTTGTTTTCCTAATTCCAGCCCAAATTCCCAGCGTGTCTCTAGCCACAAACCTGGGTATGAACAAGGGCATAGTTTCAGGCCCCTCAACTTCCCTCTGCTGCCAAACAAAAGCTGTACATGTGCAGTTTCCCCTCTGCAGCCAAACCTCCATCTGTGTCTCCCAGCTCCACTGGTGCCTAGCTGTAGCCTGCCCACAAGAAGTGCTGATGTACAGCATCTTCAGCCCTTCCACTGTCAAACAAATACTAAGGTCTTGGCAATGCTGGAGAAAGAGAGATCCATCTTACCACCTCAGCTCAAGAATGATCTGGCAGACAGCATTGTTTGTCCTGTAAATTACTTGGCCACCACCCATTCCTTGACAGGAAAGAGCCAACGGCTTTATTTCATTATCTGGTAGGAAACTGAGGTACAGTGAGCTTAAGTAACATGCCCAAGGCCAGTCAGCTGAGTCTGTGGTAGGATGAAGATCAAAACCCAGGACCTGCTTGCTTTCAGCCAGCATGCTCCAACTGCCTTGTTTAGAATTTCCTTTGCTACCCAAGACAGGCCAGACCCCCAGGCCATATTTTCTAGTATTCTGACTTGTACTTTTGACAGTGCAAATGCAAAGCTACAGGCCCTGCACATACACACCTACCTTTACAGCATTAGTTGTTTGTTCAAGCCTATCCCTGTCCTGCTATGTCAGGACACAGCCAGTTTCCCTCACGCACAGAGCTCAGTTTCTCCTCTTATACACCCTAAGACAAAACATGAGTAACCACCATTCCCCACAAGCTGTCCCTTCCCATCATTCCAGTCCTCCCCACCTCACTCCACAATCCAGCCAGAGCAAGGGTCCCACAATGCTGTGTAACATCATACTCACAGTGAACTTTGTTAGGAGTGGTCTGTTTCCGACGGGACATGTTTCCCTGACCTGGGAGCACAGAGTGTTCCTCCCCTCTGCAGAGGGCTCATCTGAGAAGAGAAGAGTCTGTCACACACTTCACTGAAACCTTCTGAGTCTCTGCCCAAGCTCAGCTGGCTGCCCCAGGCTCATTCTCCACCCTTCTGCCTATGGGGCTTGTTCTGCATCACCACAGCTGGATTCCAGGCCAGCATCCAACACCATCCACAAGCATGTCACAAAGCGCTGTGCACGGGGCAGTCCTACCCAGTTCTCAGAAAAGGTTTAAGCAATACTGCCTCCCCCAACAGGTGAGTGTCCCCTTCAAAAATTACTGCAACCTCAGTCCCAACACCCTTCTCCCTCCTGTCCATTCCTGCAGCCTAATAATCATCTTCGCCGTTGAACTGACAGAGGAGGGTAGCATGCCCAACAGTCCCCTCAGAGAGAGACAAAAGGAGGAGCTGAAGCCATTTCCCACAAGACACATGGACACGGAGATCCCGTCAGCCTCCTCAGACCGACAAGCGCACGGACCTCATCAGCCTCTCGCTGATAGAGAGACACGGACATCCCATCAGCTCTCTCAGACAGACGGACAAAAGGATCCCGTCAGCCTCACACTGACAGACGGACACAGGGATCCCATCAGCCTTCTCAGATGGACGGAAACGAAGATCTCGACAACCTCCCCAGATAGCGGGATCCAGCCCAGCACAGGGGAGACGGCAGGAAGGACCAGGCCCGCAAGCGGCCGGACATACAAAGGGATGGGGCTCCTCTGGCATCAGGACGGAGGCGGGAACCCGGACCGGGCCCCCGAAGTCCTGGCCGGGCAGCCCTGACAGACAGACCGGCCCCGACAGCGCAGGTCCCGCCGCGGGGCCCGTGTCGCCCCTCGCGGTCGGCAACCCCAGCCCGGCCCGGCCCGCCTTACCCGGTCCCGCCGCGGGCGCCGGGAGCCGCGGACAGACAAAGGGCAGCGGACAGACGGACGGGCAAGATGGCGGAGGACGCCGCCGGAGTGCGCGACGCGAGCGCGGGCACGGGAGCCAGGGCTCGGCACCGGCAGGGCACGGCACAGCACCGCTGTCAGCGACTCGCCCGCAGACCTCAGGTGCCAGGTTTTCGTTACCTGAAGCGTCTCACCTGTTTGCCATGGATCCAGCCCAGCGCGTGACTCCCGACCGTCCGAGGGAGCTCATCCGTGCCTGCAGCGGGGCTCGCCTGTCCCAGCCGCCTCCGCCGGCAGCTCACCGGGAACCCTCCTGCCGCCCCGGCTCACAGAATCTCGCGTACCCTGCAAGGCCAAAATGCAAGGGTTTAGTATTAACTTAGACCCACCGCACGCGTTATGAACTCACGCACCTGCTGAGAAACGAACCGCCCCGCCCCGGGGCTCGGGGCCGCCTCCCTTCGCGGGCCACCCAGCGCCGTCGCCGCGGACGCGCTTGGAACGCCCGCTGGGCCCGCTTACCCAGGGACTGCGGCGCCGGGCCCAGGCCCGGGCTGGACTTCGGTCCGACTCTCCTTCGCGGTGGCGCCAGCGCCGTGCAGCCCTCAGAGAACCGAGGACACCCCGGCCCTGCTGGCCGCCCACGGCCGGGTCACAGCACTCGGCGGAACGCCGCGTTGCCGGAACGGCCGCGCCGGGGGCGGGCACCGGCGGGCGCCTATCAGGCGTGGTACTTCGTGTAGCCGAACAGGATCCCTCCGCCGAGCCATGTAGTCCATCTGCGCCGCTCTCCTAGACCGTGCCCGTTCCTCCACGGCCGCCTTGCGCCAGGGCCGCATCTGCGGCAGCGGTCCAGGACAGCGCCCGCCGCGCCGGCTCGACCGTGCCCCGGAGTGGGTGCGGGAAGTGCCGGGCTGGGTGCGGAGAATGCCGGCTGTGAGGATCCCTCCGCACGCGAGGAAGTGCCGCTGACGCCGCGCGCCATTTTGGGTGGCAGAGAAGTGCGGAGCGGCGGGTGGTGAGTGGGGCTGTGGGGAGCGCTTGGCGTCCGAGGAGGTGATGGGGAGGCCCTGCCCCAGGGTCTCCCGCAGCCCTGGGACCCGCCCCGCTCGTGCTGTGGGATGTTCCGTCGGTGCCACCTAGTTGGGGAGGGAGAGGGGTTTCCCCCCTCAGCCTTCGGGTGCAGCTGCGCCGGTGGAGCTCACGTAGGGCCTCCTGCGCACTGCCCGAACTGTCCCTGGGCACTCGCCGAGTCTCGCCGGGCGGCTGGTGTGGCCGGCGGCCGTCCTGGCAGCTCTGCGCTGGGCAGTGCAGCCGCCAGCAGGGAGGGATGGAAGGGATGGGGAGGTGAGATGCAAACCCAGGTCTTTCTGTGTGATATCTTTTAAGGAAGCATTTTTTCGGTGAACGGTTCTTTCCGAACAGAATGCTATAATTAAATACTGTTAAGAGTTTGCTTTCTGTAGGGTTAGTAAGTTGAACTGGTTCCTGGGAGACTAAGCATGTGTTCAGTAAGCAGGAAAACTGTGGGGAATGTGAAATGGTAGCTTTTTCCTTCTGGTGACAAGACTGTTACAACCTTGGTTTCTGCAGTCCTTGGATTAATTATATAGCTGGTTTATAACTTGTATTTTGATAGGACAGAGGTGAACTTGGTTCTTCCAGTTGACTTTTCCATTTTTAAAAAAATATCCGGGAAGTTTCCTGGAAGTTTCTAAGGCCAATCCTGTTGGTCTTGGTTAGGTGCAGGGTTGTGAAGTGGGAAAGGTAATAAGGAGTGCTCGAGGTCCAGTCACTTATAACTAACTAGATTTAGGATTGGCAGGCCAGGGCTTGTTTGTTTGGGGAATTTCTTGGCCTCTGCCCCCCCACCTCCAGCCCCAGTAAAACAGTTTCTGGTGTGCTGACTAACAGTTCTTGGTTCCAGTGACCATCCCTCTTCTCCACAGAAAGCATTTATCATGTTGGGCTCTGGGTTCAAAGCGGAGCGCTTGCGAGTCAACCTGCGCCTCGTCATCAATCGCCTCAAACTACTGGAGAAAAAGAAGAGTAAGTATTTAAGGGGGCAGGTGGGACCCAGAATGCTTTTGGAGCTCAGGAGACTTGAGAAGATTTTTCTCAAGCTGGGGTACTTCCATGGGCCAAGTATGGAGTAGCTTTTTGCTCCTCCTTGCTGGACCAAGGCCCTACAACCTGCCCCGGTGCACAAGGGCCTGGAAGAGCAGGCTGGCCACAGTCTGGCTTCTGTCCATCTTCCTGGCAGCTGTTGGAGTGCAGTTTGTGGGGTGGTGGCTGTGGGCTGTGTGTGCTAACAGCACAGTGGGGAACTCCCTGGGTGCTGTGGGAGGTTCTCCCCACCTGTCCTGCCCTGACACAGGTAGGGTTTGTGGTCCTGGTTAACTCTGCAGGGAGGTTGTAGGTGCAGGAGTGTTTCCAGCAGCCTAAAGTCCACTTTCCTTTCTCCCATGAGTTAAATGTGCTCAGACCTGGGTGTGAGGGCTCTGCCGAACCACGGCCAAATGTCTCATGCTGCAGAGGTTTGATAGGGGAGGGAAGCTGATGCTGGCTTTATGTGTGATGGGGACTGTGGGCGGTCTGGAGGCAGCAGCCCAGGCCAGCACAGTGACCAGGCTTGGGATGTGTGCTGCAGCTGAATTGGCCCAGAAGGCAAGAAAGGAGATTGCAGATTACCTGGCAGCTGGAAAAGATGAGCGTGCTAGGATTCGTGTGGAGCACATCATCCGTGAAGATTACCTTGTGGAGGCCATGGAAATCCTGGAGCTGTACTGTGATCTGCTGCTCGCCCGCTTTGGCTTGATCCAGTCCATGAAGTAAGCTCTGGCTGAGAGGGTCCTGGACTCAGGAAGGGGCACTGCTGGGGGCAGGTCTGGTGTACCGAAGGGCACCTGTGTTTGTCTCAGTGTCCTAGGGTCTCCAGAGACCTCTTCTTCCCTATGTAGGGAAGACTGTGGAGCCCAATGTATAGAGTGGGAACTTTAAGGCTGAGCAGACTGAGGGCAGCAAAGGCTGGGTGCATGGGGTGGAGAGAGAATTGTTTTCTTTGTTCCTAGGGAGCTGGACTCTGGCCTGGCAGAGGCAGTATCGACACTGATTTGGGCTGCACCACGCCTCCAGTCAGAAGTGGCCGAGTTGAAGATTGTGAGTAGGGTTGCTTGAGGGGTGTTGCACGTGCAGAGTGGGGGTGATGCTGCCAGATGCAATGGAAGCCCTTGTCTGGGACTTTGTATCATTAAAACAGAGGACTTTACGGGCTCTGCAGATGGAAACCAGGTGTCCTTGGAGCATCTGGGGTGGCTGCACCTGCTGAACTGGGGTGCTCAGTGGGAGAAATGAGGGAGGGAGGTGGGTGAGTGGATGTGTGATGTGAGGTGGGGGAAAGCAAGGGTGTGTATGTTCTAGAGTTTCTCTCTTGCTGCAGGTTGCTGATCAGTTGTGTGCTAAGTACAGCAAGGAGTATGGGAAGCTGTGCCGGACAAACCAGATTGGGACAGTCAACGACAGGGTAATGAACTTGTAGAACAGGTGGAGCTGGCAGAGCAGCCACACCTGCCAAGTCTTGCTGCCCCTTTGGGCCTGTGGCTAGTGGCTGATGCTTGCAGTCACTGCAGGGCATGGCAGGTGCTGTCCATCCGGGGCCCACCTGCATTGGAGCCTGGTGCTGAGGGCCCAGGCAGGGAGGCCCTGCTCTGCTGGTTGTGGATGGGGAAGGGTAGGGCAAATAGAGCCCTGGCCTGTGGCTGCCTTCAGCATGCTGTACTGGGTGGAAAGGCCTCCCCAGGGCTGCCTGCTGTTCCCCTCAGCTGGTAGCCCTGGCTGGGATAGCACTGGTACAGGGAGTGCTGCACCGCGCTGGTCCCACTAAGTCTCTCTACCCCTGTGTTCCAGCTGATGCACAAGCTGAGCGTGGAAGCACCACCCAAGATCCTGGTGGAGAGATACCTCATTGAGATTGCTAAGAACTACAATGTGCCCTATGAGCCTGACTCAGTGGTGATGGTGAGTGAGCCCCAGGATGTGGCATTGCAGTGAACTGGGTAGTCCTTGTGCTTTGGTGTCTTCTAGACAGCCCCAGCATAGCACAATCCTTGTTCTGTCATGCACCCTTATGGCATGTGACAGTAGTTACACATGCTACAGCCTGGTTCCCATTCTGTGTTCCATTAATAGCCCTGTATAGCTGCTCTCTGTTCTGTTCTTGTTGTGTATTCCCATCTTGTCCATTGACAAATGCTGCCTCTAATGCTGTACAGAGGGCTGTGATCAGAACAGAGATGTGTTGGTGAGCAGAATTCTTCCACCCTTTCCAGGCTGAGGCCCCAGCAGGCGGAGAGGCAGATCTAATTGATGTGGGGTTCACGGATGATGTGAAGAAGGGTGGCCATGGAGGGGGCGGAGGTGGTGGATTTACAGCCCCAATGATGGGTCATGATGGATTAGTACCCATGCCCGTGATGATGCCTGTGCCCATGCCAACACCAAGTCCACCCTTCTCCTATCCACCTCCAAAGGGACCGGTAAGTTCCTTGGCTTTGTGTGTTTCCTTTTTCTGTGAAAGACTTCTATTGTGGTGCTTAGCCCTGTGCCTGCTGACTGTACCTGACAGCTCAGTGTGTCAGAATGTCATCTTCTTGGTGTGAGACTGCATGGGATGGAGGCTGTTGGCAGTGCAGCTGAAGCTTCGTGTTGCTTCCTGACTCTGGAAGTTCTACCCCTGTTCTCCAGCCAGCCCTCTTTGCCTTCAGGGAACAGAGGAGTCCAGACTTAACTCCTGAGGCAGTCTTCTGACTGCCAGGCTTTTGTCCAGGAGTTGGAGCTGCACTTTGAAGTTGGTAGGCTGGTAGTGTGCCAAGATTCAGTCAAGGAAATCAGGTGAGTGTTGTGGGGTGGGAACAGCGCAGAAAAATGCGGAAGAGCCTTCAGACCTGCAAGGGGAGGAGACTGAGCCAATGGCTCTTGCAGATGATTTATTGTAAGGGTGAAAGGTGGGAGCTGAAAAGAACTCCTCCATTCTCTGAATTAAGTAATTTACAGGATATCTGTGTAGACTGGAGAGCAGAATAGTCAGATGGCTTGGAGTCTTAATATGGTCCCAGTAGTGCTGAAATGCTTTTTGTGGAAAATCTGAGCCGAGTATCATCAGCTGGCTGTTGGTCCAGGCATAAACACGCTGAGGGCTTGTGCCAGGTCTGGGTCCTTGAGGTGCTGTTGTGTTACAAAGGAGGGTAATTCAAAGCCTTGTGTGAGCCAGAAACTTCTTTCCTGTTCTGTGATACTGCACAAAGAACCAGAAATGGCAGAGTATTTCCTTTATTGGTTTGGTGCTTCTCATGCCTTGAAAGATGGAAGTGTTTACCTATGCTGGTTCTTTAGAATAACTCACAGTCCAGTTAGCTGGGTCTGCCTGCTCCAGGTGACTACATCTGACTTCATACTTGAGAGTATCTTCCTTGTAAGCATAAACTCTTAATCCACTTGGATACTTGCCTGCATTTATCTAAGACTCTCTACTTCCTGTGACTCCCATGGCAGCTGTAGGTACGTGGTGTCTCAGGTGAGTAGTCTGGTGCATGACTGATCTCTCTGTACAGGAGAACTTCAGTGGCCTGCCAGTGGGGACCTACCAGCCTTTCACTAACATCCACCCGCCACCAATTCCGGCAAACCCACCCACATACGAGTCCGTAAGTGCCTGAGCTGAATGGCCATTGCAGGCAGCAGACAGATCCTCAGAGTGCAGTGGTTGCCAGAGAGAAGGGAAATGTTTGTAAAGGATACTGCTGCCAATCTTTGAAACTTTTGGGGTGGTGCTGGCATTGCTTGCTGGTGTAGTTAATCACTGAGTGCACGTGATGGAAGGATGACTTGTGGAGAGAGGTTCTTCATTCAGCTCTGTGCTTTGGCTGCAAAGGAAAGCTGAGATTTCTCTTGCTTTGTTCAAGTGGTGATAAACAGTTAACAAGCAGAGTCCACAGGTTCTGTTTTTTGTAGTGTGAAGCGTTTTATCACCTCGAGTCTGTTTAATTATGGGTTTTGAACTAATTAATAGCCTGGATGACAGTTTTGGCTGACCCAGATGCCATGTTTAAAGACTCCTCATTTCACAGACTTCTCAGTCCTTGGGCACAGAAAAGCAGAGGCTGGAGACTTCCCTTTCTATGCTTGTCTGTGGTTTTGTTGCTGCAGTTTGTCATCATGCCTCCCACTCTGCTTTTGGTGACATGCTGTTTGTTTTTGCATTATCCTGAGTAGGGAGGAGCACAGCCAAACACTGTGGGTTCGGACACCTTGTGTTCTCACAGGTGCAGCAGTGCAGGTGAACTGGGTGAGAATGGGTGTTGCTGGCTGCAGCATGCAGGAAATAGGAAGTTTTACTAGCCAAGCTGAGTGTGTCATGGGCCTTTTTCCCAGGCAGACCAAGACCTGAGATGGGTCATTTCATACCTTGCTGCTAGCCACGAGAGCCTGTCAGTGGTTTATGAAGAAAGGCAGCAAGGAGCTGTGATGGCGTAGATGAAGGGGGCAATGTTTTCCCACCGTGCACCTTGATAAATGTTTCAGACCTGCTAGTGGATGTGCTCTGTTGATCCCTTTCCAGAATATGGTCAGTGAAGCTGCTTTAGTTGACAGGGAGGGAAAGCTAAAGAGCTGCCTCTGTTTCTTGGGAAGAGGGGCAGGTTGTCCAAAGCCGTGGCTGCCTGCTGGGGGTGGGGAGGAGTGTGCACTGCTCTGCTGGAGCTGTGCCTCTGAGCTCTGCCTGTGTGCTGGTGTGACCATGCCTGGTGGGACAGAGCTGTAGTAACTGAGAGTCTCTTTCAGATTGATGAGCCTAACACTGACAAGGACGCTGCTGCACTAGTGCCGGGTGAGTATGTTGAGGTTTGGGAAACCTTGCGTATTAGAGGCTGTTCAGAAAAACCCACTGGTACTACCTGTTGCTGGAATGACCGTTCCTTTGTGGGGCTCTGTTTGGCCTGGTGAGTGTATGCTGATGGTGAGGTGCAGTGGTACTTCTCTTATTATAAACAGGGCCTGAGCCCAAGCCAGAAGCTTCTCCTAAACCAAGAGCTGGAGCTCCTAATACTTTTGATAACTTCGTGCTGCCTGAATTGCCATCTGTGCCAGACACGCTGCCAACAGCGTCTGCTGGCGCCAACTCTTCTGCCTCAGAAGACATTGACTTCGATGATCTTTCACGGAGATTTGAGGAGCTAAAGAAGAAAACATAAAACTTCCTGGGCTGCAGGAAGGAGGGGCAGGAGCTGTGACATCTTCTCTCTGAAACAGACTCCCTTTGAAATCAGTTTCCTGTATTAACCTCCAATGAACATGCTCTTCTTTTTGAGCTCTCTTCCTGCTCTACTTACACCGAGTGCTGCCGCTTTCCTGATCTTTGCTGCTCCAGGAAATGAACTGTGGGGAATGTTGAGACACTGGGGCAGGGAAGAACCCCTGTCAGTGGGTAGCTGTATGGGGAAGCTGCGCATGATATTCTGGACATTGTTCCTGGCTGCCTCCGTGATGGCTCTGTGCCTGCCAGCGGAGGCTTTCTCTTGGGGAGCCCTTACTGGCCTTCATGGTGTCCTTGGTGGGGTTTCTTCGCAGTTTGCAGAAGAGTGGCACTGTCTGCCTGGGCCTATTGGGTATGCCACTGGCCCCACAGAGGGCAGAGCTAGGCAGGCTCTGCTGCTGCGTCGGGGTTGATGCAGCAGCTTTCCTCCTGGGTGCTGAGCAGCTGTGGACCACCGCGATCTGGGGCCGAGGCGTGGAGGGTGGTCTGACTGGATACACGGCAGCACCTTGTTTGCCCTACTCGAGCTGGGGGCGAGGCACCCGGGGTCTGTACCGTACCTGTCCGTGCCACTGCCTGCAGCTCTACCCTCCCTGTCGGTGATGCTGCCCGGGCTGTACCCAGCGGTGCCGCCGCTGTCCGTGACCCTGCAGCCGCTTCCCCGCGGGCCGTGTGCACCTCGTTCCAATAAAGCGCGGGCCCGCGCCCGCCGTGTGCGCGCATCGCCCGCGCGCCTTGTCCCGACCTCTGCTGCGCCGCTATTGGCTGGAAGGGTACGGCCTCCGCCAATGACAGAGGGGCCCCGGAAGGGCCTTCTCGTGTCGGGCTGAGCGTCATGGCGGCGCCGCTGCGCGTGAGGGGCCGGGGCACGGCGGGAGGGAGCCGGAGCCGGCCTGGCGGGGCCGCTCATGGGGCCGTGGGGACAGCCGGGCTTGGCCAGTTGCGGCTGGAGCGGGCAGTGCCGGGGCAGGACGAGAGGAGACGGGACGGGACGGGATGGGTGGTGTGGGATCGGGGCCGGCGTGCTGGGAGGGGAGGGTACTGGGATGGGATGGGTGTGGGTGCCGGTGGGGGATCGGTGCTGGTGCGCTGCTGACGGCCTGGCCCAGGGACGGCTGCGGGCGCTGGCGCTGGGAGGCTGCGGGCTGCTCCTGGGATCGGCGCTGGCGGCAGGCGACGAGCGGCTGTACGCGGCGGCGGTGATGCCCGCGCTGCGGGCGCTGCCCCCTGAGGCCGCCCACGGCCTGGCTTTGCGCGCCGCCGCCCTCGGACTGCTGCCCTCGGCCCATCCCGACGGCCCCGCGCTGGTGCGATTCTCGAGGGCGGAGAAGGGAGGGGCNGGAGGTGGGGTGGGAGGCCAGGACAGGGGAATAAGGGGATGGGTCGCAGGGCCCGGTGGGGTGCGCAGGCGGCCGGGTCCTGTCGCAGTAAATCGGGGGCGACGAGGGACCCTCGGGCAGGCACCCCACAGGGCAGGGGAGGCGGCCGGGTCTGTCGGGAGCGGGGTTGGAGCGAGGCTTGGGTGTGGCTGCTGGAGTCTGTGGGCTCTGACCCAGCTTCACCCCGCAGGAGGTGCGAGTCCTCGGGCAACGATTCCGCAACCCATTGGGCCTGGCTGCTGGCTTCGACAAGCAGTGTGAGGCTGTGGACGGGCTGTACAAGATGGGCTTTGGCTTTGTGGAAGTGGGGACTGTCACGCCCGAGCCCCAGGAGGGGAACCCCAAGCCCAGGGTCTTCCGGCTGGCAGAGGACGAAGCGGTCATCAACAGGTGGGATCTGAGGGCAGCTGCTCTGCCGTGTCCTACAGTCTGCCTACCCTGAGGGAGGGTGCATATTTGGGGAGTCCCGTGTCTCTGGTTGGTGCTATGGTATCTTTTGGTTGGATGTGCTGAGCAAAGCTGCAAGACCACACATCTGCCTTGTGTTTCTCACATGTCCTGTTCAGGGCTCACAGGCATAATGCAGCCTTAAGCTCTCTGTCCTGGTGCAGGTATGGATTCAACAGCCATGGCCATGTCGCGGTGGAGCGCAGGCTGCGAGCCCGCCAGGAGACACAGATCAGGCTCAGTGGTGGTGAGACAAGCTTGTAAGCCTTTGCTCTTGGGGTCTGCAGGGTAGGTTTGGGCATCTCCTGGGTTCCTGCAGGCCAGGATCCGTGTGTAATGCCAGTATCCAGGCACAGGAGCACCCTGGCTAGAACAAGGTACAATTGGACAGCAGAACTCTCTTGGGGCTGTAGTCTCTCATTATTGGCATTGTGACAAGGCACCTTTCTCCTGCTATTTACTCTGGGATCAAGCTGCACTTGCTGCTTTGGGCAGGATGTGTCTGCTGACATAGCCAAAGCCAAGAGGAGCCCAGCTGGGCAGATCCTGAGAGCAACCTCTGCCAGGCCAAAGGCTGTGGTGCTGGGAGGTGCTGACTGAGGTGGCTGTGGCAATGCTCCTGTGGTTGTAGGACAGTCCCAGGCCGATCCTCCTGAAGTACATGGGCTGTATATCCTCATCTTAACTTTAGCTGGTCCTGGGACCTCCTTTTTTGGGTGCTCTGGCTGTTGGGTGGTGGTTGGTCCTGCTGCCCTTGTTCAGCTGTGTCTGTGTTCCAGCTGGGATGCCTCTTGGAGTCAACCTGGGCAAAAACAAGAGCTCTACTGACCCTGCAGCTGACTACGTGGCTGGGGTCCGGACACTGGGCCCTTTGGCTGACTACCTAGTTGTGAATGTGTCCAGCCCGAACACCCCAGGGCTGCGGGACCTGCAGGGCAAGGCTGAGCTGCGGGACCTGCTGAGCAAGGTGGGTGCCTTCCCCCAGGCAGCCCAAACCACAGCTACAGCACTGGCTGCATCCCATCCCTTGACAGCATCTGCACTGCTGCAGCCAGTGAATTTACTCCAGCACAGGGAGGAGTGGGGTGGCTTTCCAGAGTGGTGGGCAGGGCCACTGAGATGTCCCCTGATCAGCTGCTGCCATGGGGTGTACTGGGGTACTGTATCCCAGGAAAGGGCTCAGGAGCAGTGAGGCATTGCCCTCCACTTGCTCCTGCAAGAGGCAGCGAGCCGTCCGCCCCACTGCTTCAGGCATCGCTGGGGTCCTGTGCCTGCTGTGTGCTCCAGGCCCTGTGCCAAAGGTGCCTTTCCAGTCTTTGGTGCCACGTAGAGGAGCAGGGCCTGTCCCTGTACTGCCTGTGGTGGTGCGTGTCTGTAGCTCCTAGCTGGGGCAGGAGGCATCCCCCTGCCATGCACTGCCTTGGGCACCGACAGGTGCTGGTGGAGAGGGACCTGCTGCCTGGCGAGCGTAAGCCAGCTGTGCTGGTGAAGATTGCCCCTGACCTCACTGCACAGGACAAGCAGGACATCGCCAGCGTTGTCTGTGAGGTGAGGAGGCAGAAAGGGGAGGCCACCAGAGGCAGGACCATGGTGGTCCTGGCAAGTCACCTCTCTGAAGGACAGGTACACCTGCAGCTCTCTCACGGCTGTAGGGATGGTGTCCTGGGTAGGTCAGAGTCTGTGCGGGCCCACGTGTGTCACCCAGGCATTGTGTGACCCAGACAGTCCAGGCAGTCAGGGATAGTTTTGTCCCTGGGCATGTTTCTGGGTTGTGTGCTGGGTGGTCCTGACCTGGTGGGAGAGGAGGGGAAGGGAGGGGAAGGGAGGGCTACTTGTGGAAGCTGTGTCTTCACACTACTGCCCCTGCAGCTAGGTGTGGATGGGCTGATAGTCAGCAACACCACTGTGAGCCGCCCCAGCAGCCTCCGGAGCAGGCAGCGCATGGAGCCTGGGGGCCTCAGTGGGAAGCCCCTGCGGGAGCTCTCCACACAGGTCATCAGGGAGATGTACGCTCTCACTCAAGGTGAGGGCAGAACAGGGCTTGGGGGCACATGCCAGCGTTGCCTCTGCCATCCTGACCCCGCGCCTGCCCACAGGCCGGGTGCCAATTATCGGCGTGGGCGGGGTGAGCAGCGGGCAGGATGCCCTGGAGAAGATCCGTGCTGGAGCCTCGCTTGTGCAGCTGTACACAGCACTTGTGTACCACGGGCCGCCAGTGGTGGGGGCAGTGAAGCGGGAACTGGAGGAGCTGCTGAGGTGAGTGAAGGCCAGGCACATCCCCAGAGAGCCCCTGGGCCTAGGGCAGCTCTGGACAGCTGTGTGCTGGTGCCCAGGCAGTGGCACTGCGGGCTGAGCCACAGTAGCAGCCCAGTCCCACCACACGCTGTCCCTGGTTAGGGAGCAGGGCTTCAAGAACGTCATGGAGGCGGTTGGAGCAGATCACCGGTGCTGACATGCTGAAGAATGAAGGTCTAGCTGCGAGGAGCCATGGCTGAGCAGGGATGGGTCAGACAATTCCAGAGCTGGGCAGACTGGGACTGAGATGAGGTCCTGGTTCCAGCCCCTGGGAAGGGTCTGACGGGCAAAGCAGGGGCTGCACTGGAGGGGAGCAGGGGACGGGGCCTTCACAACAGTGCTGCTTTTCAGGGCTGTGTTTTGGCTTCCCTGCGGACAGCAGAACTGAGTGTCAATAAACATTTGGCTCACCTGGTCCTGGTGCTGCTCTGGGGACACCGCATGGGTTGGAGGGATGCAGCCTAGCTCTCCTCAGCTGAGCAGGATCAGTTCTCTCAGTGTTGCTCCCACTTTTCCTGGTGGGAGAAGCCACCAGGGTAACTGAGCTCTGGGATGGACTGACAAGTGCACCAGGCCTA
Organism: Platysteira castanea; assembly: GCA_013397175.1. Lineage (NCBI taxonomy): Eukaryota > Metazoa > Chordata > Aves > Passeriformes > Platysteira > Platysteira castanea. Next base: position 1,207,006 of record VYXC01011246.1, on the reverse strand, counting down.
CCCTGGCAGAAACCTCTGCCTGAGGCCAGGCCCTTGCCGGGGAGGGAAGGCTGTGGTGCTGGGTGTATTCGGGAATGGCTGCAGTCATACCCTGTCAGTTGTGGAAAGGGCCTGATCAAAGGTGCTTCTGTCTGTTGGTTTTGTCTCTGGGACCTCTGGTGCTGACTTTTCCTTCACCCTGAACTCACTGCAGTCATCTCAGGCTTTTCTTGAACAACAGCTCACCATGCACACGGCATTCCCTCATCAGCCTCTCACAATCCACCCTGCAGAGCAGGATTGTGCCACAGCACTTCACCAAAATTGTTTACAACTGCTGACCTCACTCTGTGGTGGCCCTTGGCTCATGTCAGGGCCATCGCCTGCCTGCTCCCCGCTTCTGCAGCACCCTGCACTATCCTCTTAATTTCCTAGATTCTTCTTGGATGGATGACACTTATCACTGTTCTAAGAGGGATGTGCCCTGGTCCATTGGCTGAGGTGTTGATGTGCTTTGGAGAGGGCCTGGGAGACTCTTGCTCTCCCAGTCTGAGGGTGACACAGCACCTTCCTAATGTGCTGGCAAGGTTCACAGATTGGAGCTGCTGAGCCCTGATGCATCCTGTGCTGGACTCCAGCCTTCTGTGTGCTGGCACGAATATGCCTGGTGCTGGGCCGGGGATGTCAAGCCCTGCATTGTTTAGGGACACGCCCATGCGATGGAAAGAAGATCACAGAGGACGGAAAAGGCACCTTCTGGGGTGTCTGGAACTGGACACTCTCTTGAGGCTGAAGGACTTGAATATCTGAGTGGAAGGGGGGCACTGTCAACACCCCCAGCGGGCCAAGCTTCACTGGCTCACAGCTGGAGCTGGACCCACATGCTCTGAATGGTTTTGGGCTGGCTTCCCTGCAGCACTGGCTCCCTCCTCGGCTGTGCTCCTGCGGGAGGCAGGCTGTGGGAACAGGCTGATGTGCTTTGCACTGCACCCCTTCTGCTGGCTGGCCACATCCAGCTGGCTGCTAGCCAAGGGTTGGTGCTGTGAGTTCCTGTAAGCTGGGGTTGGGCCCTTGGCACTGCTGACAAACAACCTGCACCCCAGGGGCCAGGGGCTGCTGGGACACGGGGCTGCAGCCTGCTGCGTGGGGAGAGGTTGGAAGCCAGCTTGGCTGCGGTCCCTCAGAGCCTGTTCCTGGTGTGAGACATGTTGTACCCCTCAGCCAGCCAGGCTGGTACTGCCCAGGTTACTGGCACCCCAGCTCTGGATGGTGTGCCTTGTTTGTGGGCAGAGCCAGGCACAGAATGGGATGGGACCTGGCTCCTGTGCCCCAGCTTCACCTGCCAGCACTGGGGCAGCCACTTGTGTTCTCCAGGGACCATGGAAGGTGTGGGCACAGGGCAGGTTTACCAGGGGCAGAGGCTGGTCTGCCCTCTGTGAGCCTCAGCTGGTGTCACAGTGCCAGGGTACCCGCATCTGCAGCCAGCTCCCTCTCCTCTATTTGTAGCTGCAAAATGTGGGAACGCTGGCTTCCTGTCGGGGTTTAGCAGCTTCCTGGGAGCCTCTGCCAGGCCGGCACTGAGCAAGGTAGGGCTTTTTGTGCTCTTCCTGCTGGGAATCGTGCTGGCTGCAGGCACCGGAGTCAGGAGATCTGGAGCTCATGGGCTGCACCGGGGCGAAGGAGGTGGTAATAAAAGCGGTGAGGAGGAAGTCCCAGGCAGGAATGACCTGCAGGAGGAGGCTACTGTGAGCATGGGGTGAGCACCACCAGTGTGTCCGTGGATGTGCTCAGCGCTGTGTCTGTCCCGCCCGCCTGCCTGAGGGCCCGGCCCCGCTCGGGGGGTGCCGGCCGGGCTGGCCCCGCGCGCGACCCGTCCGCCACGTGACCCTGCGGAGGGTGCGTACGCCGGAAGTGGCCCCTGGACAGGAAGCGCGGCTTGTCTAGCGCCGCTGGGAACTCTATGGTGGCGGCTCTCCCATAGGCTCTGGCCACTGTGTCTATGGTGCACTTGGCTAGAGGGGCTCCTCCCGCCGAGCACTCTGGGGCGGCTATGGCGGCGCTCCGGGAGCCGGGTTACCGTCGCTAAGGGAACTGCGGGGCCCGTGCGGCGCTGCGGCCACGATGGCTGCGGCGAGCGAGGAGTCGCTGCATCGGCTGTCGGGGACGAACCCGAGCGGCGAGGCGGGCGGGCTGGTACTGCGGACGCGGGGCGCCGAGCAGCACATCTTTAAGGCACCGGCCCCGCGCGTCTCCCTGCTCGGGCTGGACGTGCTGGCGGCGCAGAAGCGGCGGGAGCGCCAGGAGGAGGCGGTCGGAGGGAAACGATCCCGTGTCGCATCCTATAAGGACTGGGAAGAGGGTCGTGACGAGGCGGGCAGCGCCGAGGACGAGGAAGAGGAAGAGGACGAGGCCGACCGGAGCAACCCCAGAGCTCGCAGGACCAGGTGGGGTTTGCGGGCGGCTTCCCGGTGCCGGCAGTGGCCGCGTCCGGCCGGGTCGGGAGCGCAGGGTGAGCACGGTCGGTGACAGGCGGGGCCGCAGCCTCTGGTATGGAGAGTGCGGGGGACTGCGGGGCACTACGGCAGAGTCTGGAACTGGAGTTGTACGAGACCAGCCGAAGGGCAGCTGTTGCCCAGCACTTCTGAGCATTTCTTCTCTCTGCTCTGTCTGCCCAGACATTACCGCTCTGTCCACGTGGAGACACCTTCCTACACAGGGGGTGTCAGCGAGGAGTTCTGGGAACGCAGCCGGCAGCGGGAGAAGGAGCGTCGGGAACATGGAGTGTTTGCCTCCTCCAAGGAGGAGAAGGAACGGAAGAAGGAACGCAGTAGGGATCGGGACCACGATCGTAAACGAGACCGTGGTAATTGCTCAGAGATCTTTGTGGTGCTTCTTGGTTTGGGTCTGGGCTTGTCCTTTGGCCTGTTTGTAGTCTTTACTAATGTTTGTGGTGATTTCCGTAGCAGGCTTGGGAAGCCTGTTTGTGCAATAGGCACCTGATCCTATTTTCTTTTTGCAGAGGAGCGGGACAGGAATCATCACAGCAGATCAGAGAGGGATGGCTCATCAGAGCGGAGTGGCAGGAGGAGTGAACCTGAGAGCCCCCGACATCGGCCCAAAGGTGGGAGGGAGTGGGACCCGGTAGAGCTCTTGTGTGAGACCTAACAGGGAGGGGCTTGGAGATTTTTTTATGCTTCCTGGTGTTTTTGCAGGATAGGGGTGGTAGAAAAGCTTGTACCTTGTAATGTTTGTGGTTAAGACAAGCATAAAACTCCCAGCTTGACTTGGGTCTGGGAGCAATGTGCCAGCTCTGTGCATTTGAAAATCTGGCAGATCTCTGCACGGTGGGGTCTGTTCTGGGTCTGTGTGCTGGTTTGAGACAAAATTCAGAGGAACGTCCGAATTTGAATGTCTGAATTTGAATGTCTTCTCTTAGAAGGAATGTTACAGCCACCCCTCCCCCACCAGGTTTGGGAAAGAAATATTCTTCGGAGGAAAGGAAAAAACCCCTTATTTATTTAACAAACACACAGGAAAAGAATAAAAATGCTAAATAATAAAACCTTTCACTGTGGAGAGAAACCTGGAAAGATTTTAAAGTCCTTCTGTGGGTGTGGTCTCTCTCTCCTCCCCAGAGCTGAAGTTTGGCATGCCCCACTCGTCCCCTCCCCCCACCTCCGAGCCGATGTAAGGTCTCCCGTTGAGGTTCTGATGTTCTGGGTTCTCAACAGTTCCAGAAGAAGAAGCCAAAGTCCCAGGGAAACAAAGGAGTTTAATTCTGTCTCTCTCTCTTCCGAGAAAAGAGCCAAGAGCTGGGAGAAGCAGGAAGGGTGCTTCCTTTGCTCCGCTGCAGCAGCAGCTATCTCTGTGTCCTTGAAGCACAAACTGTTTTCAAAAGTTCACTCAGGTTTTTTTCTCTCCCCTCTTGGGCTCAGTTTAAAGGCACAGGAAGGCACAGCATTCATTTCTGGGCGATATGGGATACAAAATCATAAGTCACCCGAAGACAGTCTGTGTGATGGAAATGTGACCCTTAGGAAATTCCTTGAAATCACCGGGTCAGCCCCTTCTCTTAGAGGGAGGGCCAATGGGTACCCTCTCTCCGTGCTCATTCTTAGAACGTGTTAGGTGGCTCCAGGGCCACTGTTTGAACAACAGGTATCAAACCCCATCTCTTCTTCCAGATGCAGCCACACCATCTCGCTCCAGCTGGGAGGAAGATGATGGTGGCTACAGCAGCGCCCGTCGCTCGCAGTGGGAATCCCCGTCCCCCACACCTTCCTATCGAGACTCGGAGCGCAGCCACCGACTGTCATCAGTGCGGGACACGGAGCGGCGGGAGCGGGACAGGTACCAGTGCCTGAGGCTGTCCCGTGAGCTGTGGAGCCGCAGAAAGGGGACTGTGTGTGTATGAGAAGTGCCTGGCTGCGGGCACCAGTTCCTCCCATCTGCTTTGTTTCCAGGTCTGTGAGGAGCCGGTACTCTGATAAGACGCCATTGCCCACCCCATCATACAAATACAATGAATGGGCTGATGACCGGAGGCACCTGGGGGCCACGCCACGCCTGTCCAGAGGGAGAGGTGAGGAATCTGGGCTGAGCTGCCCGGGGCGGGCAGTGTAGAATTCCCTTTCCTGTGGCACAGAGTTGGGGTTTCCTTGGGAACATTCTGGACCTTCTGGCTCACCCCAGGGCGACGCACGGAAGGGGAGGAGGGCATCGCCTTTGAGACGGAGGAGGAGCGGCAGCAGTGGGAGGATGACCAGCGGGTGAGAGTCTGGTGCGGGCTAGGGGCTTGGGGCCACCAGGCTGTGGGGGCTGGGCAGAGCTCAGTGCTGCACCTCTCCCTTCCCAGCAAGCTGACCGGGACTGGTACATGATGGACGAAGGCTACGATGAGTTTCACAACCCTTTGGCTTACTCCTCGGAGGAGTATGTGAAGAAGCGTGAGCAGCACTTGCACAAGCAGAGGCAGAAGCGGATCTCAGCACAGCGGCGGCAGATCAATGAGGTAGGGCCAAGATGCAGGGTTGGCTGCTCTGAACGCATGGGGCTTGCTGCCCCTTGAAAGATCCACTTGTTGAGCCCTTGCTCTCAGGCAGTGAAGGACACTCTTGGGCCAGGCCGAAGGAGTGCTCACAGGGAAACTGTGGTTGAGTTCCCCTGGAAAATCCAGCCCTGCAACTCTTGCATGGGCAGAATTCCCAGGTGGAGTGGCTGGTGGATTGCAGTATCCAGGGCAGCAGGAGTGCAGAGGACCGTGCTCCTGCTGTTCTGAGTGCGAGGTCCATTACTGGGGTTGTCCACCATTGCCCCAGGGGATGCTGGGGGCAGCTGCTCTCTTTACATGAGCAGGACTGCGTCCAGGCTTCCTGATGTATTCTGAGTGCCTTGCAGGCAATGTCTATCCTGCATTTCCTTGGAGACAGTCCTGTTGACCATGTGCTTCACACAGGCAGTTTCCTGTACTCTACTGTTTCCATTTACTGTTCCTTCCCTTGTGCTTAGTTTCAGGCTCACTAGATTTGAACCATCCTGTTGCCAGTGTAGAGCCCAGGCCCAAGCTTAGTGTTCTGGTGCGATCTCTGGGGTTTTCTGTGGGGCTTCATTGTGTTTCTGATATGTTGTTTCCTGCAGGATAATGAGCGCTGGGAGACAAATCGCATGCTGACGAGTGGTGTGGTCCATCGGATTGAAGTGGACGAAGATTTTGAGGAGGATAACTCTGCTAAAGTGCATTTGTTGGTGCACAATCTAGTGCCCCCCTTCCTAGATGGAAGGATTGTCTTCACCAAGCAGGTAGAGACTGTGGCTGAAGGCACTGATGGCAGGGAGCCCCGTACGCCTTTTAGTAAAAGGCCTGTTTAGTAAAGCAATGCCTTTTCCCTCCAGCCAGAGCCAGTCATCCCCGTGAAGGACGCCACCTCGGACTTGGCCATCATAGCTCGGAAGGGCAGCCAGTTGGTGCGCAAGCACAGGGAGCAAAAGGAGCGTAAGAGGGTATGCTGCAGCCCTTTGGCTTACTGCCCACTGTACATGTTACATAGTTCCTCACAGCCTTGTTTGGACTCTGCAGCATTCAGGCTTTGGCAGCAGTGATGATAAGGAGTTGATATTTTTGTGACCTGGGACATCCTGGCAGCCCAGCTTGCTGCATTGCCTCATAGCAGCTGCTGTGATGTGATTTTCTTGGGCACTGCCTGAGACGTGAATCACTGTGCACTCAGACTTTTGGATTATGGGAGAAGAAAGCAGATGGAAGAATGCCAGGTAGCTTAGGGACAGTCAGCAGGCAGTATGGCAGCAGGATGTACCTTGTCATGTCTCAGCAGAAGAGTTGTGAGGAGGAGGAGTATGGGATAAAGTAGCAGATTAGTTTTTGGAAGTGTTTTCTCGGGACTTTCTCTAAAACTCACATAATAGCTGTGGGGAAAGTATAGATGTGTTCCTTGTACATTGAAACTGGGCTGGATTTGAGCTACTTAGACTGTGAGTGGAATGGTGGTGGTAGCTAAACTGATAGCAGAGGTGGAAGAGAAGCCTGTGAGCACCTGGTAAGCATGGGAAGATTATCTGTGGTTCATATCTGTGTAGGCTTAAGTTCAAATTTAATAGAAGTGTCAGCAGCTGGAACTGTTTTCTTAGGAGGCAGTTCATAATCCTGTGCCTGAAGTCTCTGTATCCATCCTGGTGTCTTAAAACTCTGCTCCAGTTCATTTGGAAGAGGGGAACCTGATGTAGGAGTGGAGTGTACGTTCTGCACTGGGGAACTGTGGGACTAGTATCCTTTTCCTAGCCTTACGAGTAAGATTGGGGAAGAATTTTGTCTGTGCTTGCTGTGGCAAAGTTACGCTGTTCTCTCTCCTTCCAGGCTCAGCACAAGCACTGGGAGCTGGCAGGCACCAAACTGGGAGACATTATGGGGATCAAGAAAGAGGAGGAGAAGGATGAGATGGTGACAGAAGATGGCAAAGTGGATTACAAGTAGGGGCTTGCTTTGAATTACTGTATTACTCTCAGCTGGTAAAGGGGGTTATGGGCATAGCAAAGTGTGTGGAGAGGCAGTTTCAGGACTTGAGGTGTTTCCTTAGAACCGAGCAGAAGTTTGCTGAACACATGAAAGAAAAAAGTGAAGCCAGCAGTGAGTTTGCCAAGAAGAAATCAATCCTGGAGCAGAGACAATACCTGCCCATCTTTGCTGTACAGCAGGAACTGCTCTCCATCCTCAGGTATGGCTGCCGGGGCATCCCCAGGGCACTGGCCTATGTTTGGGAACTCAGTTGAGGAATTGTAGAATCGTGACCGTTGGTAAGCTGTACTCTCAGGAAACAAACCCACTGCTTTGTGTTTGCTCAGCTTTCCCACCTGAGTAGGATGATGCTTAGCTAGAGAACACAAAAGCCCTTCTTTGAAGGTGTATGAAGAAATACTTTTTCCTTTTCCTCAGAGACAACAGCATTGTGATCGTGGTGGGGGAGACGGGGAGTGGGAAGACAACTCAGCTGACGCAGTATCTCCATGAGGATGGCTACACTGACTATGGCATGATCGGCTGCACGCAGCCCCGCAGAGTGGCCGCCATGTCCGTGGCCAAGCGGGTCAGTGAGGAGATGGGGGTGCGTCTGGGGGAGGAGGTGAGTCCAATAGGGAGTGCAGGGATGCCACCCAACGACAATGAGGGGCTGTTGGAAGACTTCCTGGTGTCTCCGGCCTCCTAGGTAGGCTATGCCATCCGCTTTGAGGACTGCACATCTGAGAACACGGTGATCAAGTACATGACAGATGGGATCCTGCTCCGTGAGTCACTGCGGGAGGCTGACCTGGACAACTACAGTGCTATCATCATGGACGAGGCACACGAGCGCTCGCTCAACACTGATGTGCTGTTCGGGCTGCTTCGGGAGGTGTGTGTGATCCTGGGCTAGAGGACAGCAGCACGGGGCACATGAGCTGGGACAGCCCTTCTCTGCCAGGACTAGGAGAGGGAAGCAGAGCTGCCACGTCTCTGCACTTGCCTGCTCCAGCATCCTGGTTCCTGGTTCTGCGGGGTTAAGTCTCCTGTCGTGCCACCAGAGTCTTGCTGGCTGAATGTCAGAACTGCTGATACAGAGGTCTTTGCTGGCTTAAGGTTTCCTGCACCAAGGTTGGCGGGTCTTTTTAACTGCACTGACCATACAGCATCAGTGTTCCCTGGCATGCACAGCCAGTGCCTCTGGAGTACAACAGAAGCTCTGTCCTGTGCCATTGTCTCAGTAAGAATGAAAACAGCCCACAGCCACGCATGAATGCCCTTTCCATATTGCTCTTTTCATCTGCTTTCTAGGTGGTTGCCCGACGCTCGGATCTGAAGCTTGTTGTCACTTCGGCCACCATGGATGCAGACAAGTTTGCGTCCTTCTTTGGGAACGTTCCCATTTTCCACATTCCTGGGCGCACTTTCCCTGTGGATATTCTTTTCAGCAAGGTATAGTCAAGCTTGTGGATTGAAATTCTGTTGGCAGGAGGGGATTGTGACTTAGGTGTGCTGTACTCTGGGACACACAGGACAGGGTAGGAGTGGCTGTAGTGTGCTACAGTGTTGAACACAGGACAGGGCAGGTAAGGATATTGGTCCAGATTAACCTGGGCCGTGCCTTTCAGACCCCGCAGGAGGATTATGTGGAGGCTGCAGTGAAACAAGCCTTGCAGGTCCACTTGTCTGGTGCTCCTGGAGACATCCTCGTCTTCATGCCTGGCCAGGAGGATATCGAGGTGAGTTGGAAAGGCAGGTACTGTCCTACCCCCTTGTTGTTTCAGTCTGATGTTTTCATCCCTCTTTGTTTCTAGGTGACCTCAGAGCAAATTGTGGAGCACCTTGAGGAGCTGGAGAAGGCACCTGCTCTTGCTGTACTGCCAATCTACTCTCAGCTGCCCTCGGACTTGCAGGCCAAAATCTTCCAGAAGGTGCTGATGTGTGCTTTGTGATTAGGGTGGGGACAGGGAACACTGGAGCAGGAGACAGTACAGAGCAGGAGTGAGAGGTGCAGAATCACCTCTGTATTGCATGTGGAGGGTGAGAGATAGCCATGTACCCCACCCCACTTCCCAAGAGTCACCCCATCGCTCTGCTGCTCTGTGCTCCTCGGTGGAGCAGAGGCATGCCTGGGGGGGTGACTGATGTGTAGTGTGCTTGCAGGCTCCTGATGGGGTCAGGAAGTGCATCGTTGCCACTAACATTGCAGAGACCTCACTGACAGTGGATGGTATCATGTTTGTGATTGACTCTGGTTACTGCAAGTTGAAGGTGAGCCAGGGTTTCCTGTACTGTCTGTCTCTGATTTCTGGGGTAGGTTGAGGGAGTTCTGAGTTCATGATCCAGCCTTCTCTCTAACTTCTGTCTGATCTTCTTGTGCCGTGAAGGTTTTCAACCCCCGTATAGGCATGGATGCGCTGCAGATCTACCCCATCAGTCAGGCCAATGCCAATCAGAGGGCCGGCCGAGCTGGCCGGACAGGCCCAGGCCACTGCTTCAGGTAGGCACATCACTGGTGTTCCTGTTCCTGGTGTATCCTCAGCTTGACATCAGGTTATGTATTTTGTTTTCTTACTGGAGCTGCTCATTATCTTGAACTTTGGGGGGATGTGGGCAGTAGGCAGGCCTGAAGGCCGCCTTTGGACCCAGTGCTTCTGCAGAGAAAAGGATGTGCTCCACTTTCTTCCTGTGCCCATCTGCACTTGTGGCTGGTCTGCCCTGGATGCCATCAGGATAAGAGCCAAGCCAAAGGCCTTTCCCGGGCTATGCTGTGAGATCAGGGAAGGGCTGTGCTTGGTTGTGTGCTGTGCTGCAGCCCAGACACCCCAATGTGCTGGGAACACCACACTTTGGCCGGGGTAGAAGTGCCTCCCCAGGGTCCTGCTGCTGGGTGCAGGGTTGCTGCCCTGTGCCATGCTGGGTGGGGCTGGGCAGAGGCTGGCACGTCTGTAAGGAACACAGTGGCTGGAACAGGAGGAGCATGCTCTTGACATCTCTTCCCAGGCTCTACACCCAGAGTGCCTACAAGAATGAGCTGCTGACAACCACGGTGCCTGAGATCCAGCGCACCAACCTCGCCAACGTAGTGCTCTTGCTCAAGTCCCTGGGTGTGCAGGACCTGCTGCAGTTCCACTTCATGGATCCACCCCCCGAGGACAATATGCTGAACTCCATGTACCAGCTGTGGATCCTGGGGGCCCTGGATAACACAGGTATTGGCTGCTGGGGTAAGCTGCCAGCCCATGGAACTGGGGCCTGCCCAGCTGCTGATCAGTGATTGCTGCTCTGTTCCTACAGGTGGTCTGACCTCTACAGGACGTCTCATGGTGGAGTTCCCACTGGACCCTGCACTATCCAAAATGCTCATTGTCTCCTGTGACATGGGTTGCAGCTCTGAGATCTTGCTCGTTGTTTCCATGTTGTCTGTTCCTGCCATCTTTTACCGGCCTAAGGTACAAGACGCTGCTGTTCCAGCAGCTCAGGGCCCTTCCCTGCCCTTTGACTAACCCGTGCCCTTTGCTTATCCTTCAGGGCCGAGAGGAGGAGAGTGACCAAGTGCGGGAGAAATTTGCTGTTCCAGAGAGCGATCACTTGACTTACCTGAATGTTTACCTGCAGTGGAAGAACAACAGCTATTCTACCCTGTGGTGCAATCAGCATTTCATCCATGCCAAGGCCATGCGGAAGGTGAGGCTGTGGCCATGAAGCTGGGGGAGAGAGGCTTTTGCAGAAGAGGGATCTGACCAGCACACACCTTTGTAGGTGCGGGAGGTGCGTGCCCAGCTCAAGGACATTATGGTGCAGCAGCGAATGAGCCTGGCATCCTGTGGTACAGACTGGGATGTTGTCAGGAAGTGCATCTGTGCTGCGTATTTCCATCAGGCTGCAAAGCTGAAGGTGAGAGGGGTCTGAGCTGCCTGGGGGCTGCAAGGCCCTGCCTGGGAACAGGTGGACTAAGCACACTTGTCTTTGTAGGGCATTGGGGAGTATGTGAACATCCGCACAGGCATGCCCTGCCACCTGCACCCCACAAGCTCTCTGTTTGGCATGGGATACACACCAGACTACATTGTGTACCATGAATTGGTGATGACTACGAAGGTGAGTTCAAGCTGAGGGCTAGCAGGAAGGGTGGTGAGTGCTACAAGGGAGATGGGGAGGACTGCTGTGAGACTGAGATCTGTCTGAGTGGCAGATCTCAGCCTTCCCCTCTATACCAACTAGACGTGTGTGTCATCTGTTTGTCCCTTCCCCCATTATTTTGCTCTGGCTTCTGTGGGATATGTTTGATCCTCCTTGTGGTCTCATCAAATCCAACCCATAGCAGCTTCTGAGGCCAGGAGGAATTGTCTGGAAGGTGTATGGTCCCAGCCTGAGAAGTGCCACCAGCAAGTGGGGGAGGAAGGGAGCTGCTATGGCTCTGGGAATGGTGCCCAGGCTTCAAGGGTGCCACCCTGCTATCCTTATCTTTCTGTCCCTGCAGGAATACATGCAGTGTGTCACTGCTGTGGATGGAGAGTGGCTGGCAGAGCTGGGCCCCATGTTCTACAGTATCAAACATGCTGGCAAGTCACGCCAGGTAAGTATTCTGTACTGGATGAGCTGGCAAACAGCAGGCCCTCTGCATGTCCATTCTGCTGTAATGTGGGTGTTTTGACATGGAGGGAGCAAGCTTGTGGGCTTGCAGGGAGTCTGCTGCTGCCATCCCTCTCCTGTCCCTAACCTGCTGCTGCCTTGCTCCAGGAGAACCGCCGCCGTGCCAAGGAGGAAGTGTCTGCCATGGAGGAGGAAATGGCTTTGGCAGAGGAGCAGTTGCGTGCCCGTCGGGAGGAGCAGGAGCGCCGGAACCCACTGGGCAGTGCAAGGTGGGTGATAGCCCTGCCTGTGCATGGCTTGCCTGTGTGGAGGATCCCAGCTTCCCTGTGGGAGTTCTGGTGCAGGAAAAAGTTGCATTTGCCATTAATCATCCTTGTCCTCTTTGACAGATCTACTAAAATCTACACCCCTGGGCGAAAGGAGCAGGGGGAGCCCCTGACGCCACGACGCACCCCAGCCCGCTTTGGTCTCTAAGAAGGCACAACCTGTTGCTTTGAGGCTTAAGGTAGTGCCCAGCTACCCTCATCAGTGTATTCTGAGGTCTCTACAGCTTATGGCCCTGGAAGGCTTTGGTGCTTGGCACTAATTTTGCTACAGAACAGAAAGAATTTTATTTGTTTAAAGTTTGTCAGTCTAATCTTTGCTTTGTTTTGCACTGCTTCTTGTCCTGGAGGTGGGTGTTGGATGGAGGTAGCTCTGCAGAATCATGCAGGGCTGGTGCTGTCAGGTTGTTGCCCTGTAGAGCCTGGAACAGGGCAGAAAATTAAAGTGACCTGGAGGGCAAATACAGCCTGTCCCTGTTTCAAGCCTGGCCCATACTCCTGCAAAGGCAGTTCTCCCATAGCCCATGCCCTGGACAGGCAGCTGGTGCCCAGCTGTCCCTGCACACCTGGGACCATTGGCCCGGCCCTGTTTCAGGCCAGGCTGTGCCAGGAATTCTGCTCACTTTTTCAGCTGCTCACACTTGTGGGGCTGCTCAGGTGTCTGAACATTAGGTACGGGTTCTCCTCCTGCATCCTGCCCAGTGCGTCTTGAATGTCTGTTTGTATCCTGCATCTGCACTGTCATCTTGCTGAGCTCTTCCTTAAGGAAAGCCAGCTCCACCTTGCAGACAACCAGCTCCTCTTCTCGCAGAGCCAGAGTTCGCTCACTGTCTAGGTGTAGCTGCTGCCAGTGTTGGGCTAGGCTGCTCAGCTCCTGCAGCCTCCCCTGCAGGGAGCAGGTCTGCCCGTGACAAAATGAGAGACAGGCTGAGCACGGACTCTTGGTTTTTCACAGGAAGACTTGAGACATCCTTACCTTCTGTTTGCTCTGCTCCTTGAAGCTCTGCATCTTCCTTAGCTCTCGATGAAGCTGCTGCCTGTGTGTCTTGTAGGCTGCAATGTTTTCTGCCTGCTTGGTGCTCTCTTGCCGGGCTTGGGCCAGCTCTGCCTGGAGATTGTCCATGTCCTGCACCTGCAAGCAAAGCTGTGGGGCAGGGAGGGTGGTTGGCCATGGCTGAGTCTCTCCTTGAGAGGTGTCTGGCACTGAGGCTGCGTCCCTGTCCTGTCCTGCCTTGCCCTCACCTGTTGCTGCAGCTCTGCCACTTTTCGGTGTAGGCCTTGGATGGCCTTCTTGGCTCTGCTCAGCTGCTGCAGACTCTCTTGCTCCTGGGCCTGGGTGGCTCCCAGCTGCTCGTGCTGCAGGCCCTGACTCTGCTCCTGTGTCCCCAGCTGCAGAGAAGTCAGTGTGTTGGTGGTGGTGGTGGCGTCCCTGAGCACAGGCACAGCTGCCCTCTGTGTGCTGCAGGACACACAGGGCTGGCCAGTGCCCAGCTGTGTGAGGTGGTGGGGGCAGGCTGGCATTGCTGCCTCCCACCCTGTCCCAGGGCTTCTGGGGGAAATGGAGAAGAGGTCAGCCCTGCAGCATGGTTGTCATGGCTCTTGTGCCCCCCGGCTGCTTGCCCCTAGGCTTGGTGTAGTGGCTGGGGGGCTGCTGGCACTGACCTGCTTGAGCAGCTCTCTGTGTTCCTCTGGGATATTGTGGCTGTAGGAGGTGACCTCTGTCTGCACCGCCTGGTCCTTCAGGTGGAGGGGTGCATCACTGACCTGTGAGTACCCAGCAGGGTCTGGGATCACCCTATGCCCCTGCTGTGTACAGCTGAGGCTACAGAAGGAGCCTTTTTGGAACAACCCATGGACAATGGTTGGGGAGGGCCTGTGACTGAGGAATGTGGCCTGCACCAGGTGGGAGGCAGGAAGGCTGCTGGCTCCTGGCCCTCTCATCTCTGTGCAGTCCTCACAGTGCCCTCCCTGTTGTGGCAGTATCTGTTGGACACGCAGCAGCCCTGGAAATTCACCCCTGTTGTCCTGACCAGTTGACAGAGCACGGGCACGGGGAGAGTGGTGATCATAGCTCATTGGCGAGGTTGTGGGCTGCAGCAGTGCCACCAGCCCTGGCACGGTGCCCAGGGTGTCAGTGGGGCTGTTGGGGGTCTGCATTCTTCCAGCTCTGCTCAGCTAGGTGGACTGGGCTGTGCCAGCCAGGCTTGTTCTGTGGCTAGGCTGCTCTGTACAGGTGGTGTTAGAGCCACATGTGGCTGGCAGGATGTTCTCTACCTTCCCTTGGGGGGGTCACCAGGTGTTGGCACAGGCTGTGGGGCAGGCATGGTGCCTAGCGTGTGGTGGAGTGGCAGTGGGGGACACATGTGGCTTGGTCTGTGGCTGTTGTGCCCAGCACTCGTACCTTGCCCATCAGTGCCTGGAACTGCTGCATCAGAACAACCAAGTCCTGGTGCTCCTGCTCCACCGCACACTCCTGCTCCTGCAGCTGGACCAGTCGTTTGTGATTTGTGCCCTTGCAGAAGTCCAGGTCCAGCTGCAATGCCTGTATCGTGGCCAGCACCTGAGCTGGGTCCAGATCTTGCTGCTGTGTGTCCTGGCATGCTCTGGGCTCCCCATGCTGTGGCTCCAGCACCAATGCTTGCCTTTGGCCCTAGGACATGGCATGAACAGCAGCTGTCCAGCTCGCCACTGTGGCCAGCCCATCTTGCAGCTCCTGTCTGGGCAGGCACTGGAGCTGGACAATGCTGGCAGTCCTAGTTTCATGCAGAGCAGCAATGGACCGTGTTGCCAGTGGGTGGGTGCAGCCCTTTCCCATCAGGTAGCACTACCCCATGGGTGTGCATGTTCTTACAGTTCCTTTGGGCTCACGAATAGGCAAGCCCTTGACACTGCTGGCCCTCAGCACTGCAGTGAACTGTGGCCACTGCGGGAAATGGTGGCAGTGGAACCAGTGCAGCCACAGCAGGACTGGACACCCCTGAGCTTCTTGTGCCCTCCCTAGCCCTGGGGAAGAGGTGTCTGGTGGTGCAGGCAAGGGCTGGCCAGGGCCTCCTGTGCCACCTAGCCACCAGTCTGTGGCTACACAACCAGTGCCTGGGTTGAGCATAGGGTTAGCACTGCTCACCTTGTGCTGCAAGGCCTCTGTCTCCTGATGCAGCTGCTGGATGGAGCTGGTCAGCTCTGGTGTTGTTTCCTTTGCTGCTGGCAGACCTCTACAGCAACCTTCAGGCTGGCCCTGAAGTGCAGGAGCCTCCCTGAATGTGCTGAGTTTTGGCCACTCTCTCGCTGTTGGAAGGACCGTAACCTTTCACAGGGCCCCAGACAATCCTCAGTCCCACAGATGATACTCAGCCCTGCCTGGGGCAGCCCCACCATCCCATGGTTTTGGCACTGCCACTCCCTGTCTGAGGAGCACCTGGTGCCAGCAGAAGAGGCCTAGCCTGGGGCTCCTGGAAAAGCAGGGGAGAGCTATGCGGGGCTGTGGCCCTCTCCTCAGCAGCACCTGGTCCTACTGCTTCCCACAGTCCTCACCGCAGCCTTCCTGTGCCATGCTCCTCACCATCTTGTGTCCCTGGCATGCCGTGTGACACTACCCCATATGCCACTGTGAGGTCACCAGGTCCTGGGCATTGTCCTCAGAACTGGTCCAGGACATGGCCACACCCTTGTGCCAGGGCAGGGCCTTGCCACCCTCACGCCGCCCCTGCACCGTGCTCAGGCCGTACTCAGTCTGTGGCCAGCCCCAGGACACACCGCTGGCCTGTGGGCAGGGCCAGGTGACAGTGGGGATGGCAGCGGTGCTGTGCTCAGGGCTGTGCCCTGTGGTCCACAACCCATGCAAGGGGCAGGGCTGGGGGGACCTGCTGCAGAGGCACATTCTGACAGGGCCGCGGGCCACAGGCCCCTGGGGAGGCTGAGTGTCCAGGGAGGCTGTGGACAGACTGAGAGTGCATGTGTCCGGTTGTCCCGCCCTGCCTGCGGTCACCCCGCAGTGCCCAGGTACTCGGATCAGCGAAGCGGGTCTCTGGGTGCCAGTGGTGCCTTGACTGTGGATGCACAGTGATGGTGCGAGCACAGACCTGCTGCTGGCCTGTGCTGGTGACACGAGACTCCCTGGGCTGTGTGTGGTCCCTTGCCAATGCTCAGTGCAGTTTCACAGGTAAGTGTTTTAACTGGAAATTTCCAAGGCTGGACTGGGCCCAAAAGGTGAACGCAGATGTACCATAACAGAAATCATCAGTTGCCATGACAACCTGCTATACCAGCGGGTCACAGTCACAGGCAATGGGAGCAGGCACAGCACCAATACTCCTGTGAGCAGGGCTGCTGAACCCCGCACTGTCCAGAATACAACTGAATTTGGCCACAATTTCTGCCAGTGCAAGGAAATAAAATTTCCCTGCAGATTTCAGTCTTGTTCAGGTAGCGACAACCAGGGCACAGAGCATCCACAGCACACAGAGCCTTTATGGGACAAAGCCTCGTGCCGTGTGTGCTGTGCCATGCTGCACGGTGCCACAGGCAATGCCGCTCTGTACTGCAGATGTGCCACACCGCGCTGAGCTGCAGGCAGCGCCTGCCTTGAAGGGCTCAACACTGCTCCAGCTCCTTGTGAGCATATGGGGCAGCCCCACAGCCCTGACCCACAGCTGCCTGCCTGTACTCAGCTGGTGCTGGGAGGATGGGGGGATCAAACTGGCCCCTCTGCTCTGTGAGCACAGAGGGAGGGAGTTGTCTCACTTTAATTACTACCGTAATGCTACTCTTTTCAGTGCCACCTTAATTGAAATTAAACAGCTGCCGTGTTCAGGCTGGGACAAAAGTGAATCCTTTTTCATTCCCCTCCAGTTTAATGAAGACTGACATGCTGGGAGAAAACAAAGGCAATCCAGCTGCCGCCTCTTGCTGGCACATGCATCAGCAATTACCGGTGACCCCGTGGGCCGGCAGAGACACCTCAGAGCACCCTGCAGCCGTCAGCCCCAGGCAGCCCAGTCCTATGTCTTGGAGAGCTCTAGCCCAAAAGGTCTGGCTGGGGGTGTGCAGGGAATGGGGTGCCCACAACATGAGGCATGCCAGCACGGGGGTCTCAGTGCCCACATGCTTTCATTCAGTGTCCAGGCTTCCATTCCATCTGGTAAGAAGTGACTGGCCACCAACCATGACCCAGCGTGGCCCCTTGGCCCCCTCATGCTGCCATGGTCCCGCCATCCCTGTGAGCTCAACCTGCTTCAACCTCACGATGTTCACAGTCACCAACTAGCCCACACAGCACCTCACCCTCAGCTAGGGCAGCAATGTCAGCCCAGGAGTCCTCTCCAGCCTTAAGGGTTTTTTTCTGTTTTAGGACCAGGAGTTTGCTTCATACCATTCAGTACTTTAAAATATGCAAAATGAGGTGCTGGTAGAAACCTCATTAACACCCGCCTCCAACATCATTAAGATGTTTCCAAGAAAATTAATTGAGAGACTCATTAAAAATAAATTAAGAAAAATGTGTTGCAGAGCGCCTGCTCCAAGCTCGTAAATCACGGCTCAGAGCTCCAGGCCGCTGCACAGGCAATTAACGCCAGCCAATTTGTTTTATCCTGGCTGCGAAAATTAGAAAGCAGACATGGAGATTAGATTAGGCATGTCTGTCAAGCGGAACTTGGAGTGAATATTTTAGGATACAAAATGGAAATCAGAAAAACAAAGCTGGGACTTCATTCAGGAGAGCTGGTGGGCAGAGGGGGTGGGGAGGAAGGAGGTTTGCATGTTCTCTGTGCCATGGCTGTGTGTTGATTACACCCGTCTCGTGATCCTGCCACCACCAGCTCTGTCCTCCCCTGCACATCGCCCACCCTCGGTGGCTGCGCAGACGCCAATCAGCCTTCTTGGGGAGCATGAGCTTACAGTGAAAGCGTTCTGAGCTGCTGTGTGTGACACAGCCCAAGCCAACATGTCGCCCGCGTGTGCTGATTACACACTTGGATTAGCAAACACAGTGCAACTGGGTGAGATCACTGCTTGGGCCTCCGTCAGCTTTAGGCTGTTGGTGCCCCTTTGTCCATCTCCAGTACCTTCCATCACAGGAGCTCAAACCACTTTATATTCATGAACCAAGCTGCAGGGCCCCTCTGCAAAACAAGTGCTGTGATCCCTGTTTCACACAGGAGCCGAAGAAGAGATGACTTAAGATCCTGCTTGTACTTACATGAATGCACAAGCAGCCCGTGCAGCAGCCGCTGCACTGGCATATCCCAGTAGTGTGCGGGATACCCTGGTGGGTGCTCATGCAGCCAAACATCCAGCTGCAGCAGCAGCATGGCACTTCATGGCAGTGGGAACCTGTGTGCTACCAGTGCTCATGGTGCAGGGGGACCTTGGAGCTCTGGGAAGGGCTCCAGAAGAAGCCATGGGCCTGTACAACTCAAGCAGTGTGTGAGGGGTTTAGTGCAGAGCAAGGGGTAATTTGGTCACACATCAGAACGCAAGAAGCGAGTGGGTACTGAGCAGAAGGCGGCTCTTGGATCAGCAGGCAGAAGTGCACCCTGGTCTGATGTCTGTGAGATGACACAAACCGAACTGAAACTGGAGCTCAGCATACAGAGGAATGGTTACCTTTTGGCAGAACAAGTTGAACACTGTGGATGGGCCATCCATGGCCACTTGGAACCAAGTCTGGATGGCTCATTTCCAGCCCTGCTTACCAGTCCCTGATCCCAGAGCAGACATTGATGCTGGTCCTGTGGGGAGAGACGATGAGGTCTTCACTGCCCCGCTGGTGCAGTGGTGAGCCAGGATTCCCCACCTGCTCATGTCGTTCCATCCCCTGCCATGGGCAGGGACACCTTCCACGATCCCAGGTTGCTCCAAGCCCCGTCCAACCTGGGCTTGGGCACTTCCAGGGATGTGGCAGCCACAGCTTCTCTGGGCAGCCTGTGCCAGTGGTGGGCGGGGGCTGAGAGGGAATTGAGGGGACAGGAGCGGGGCTGGGGGGAGGTGGGGGCTGAGGGGGAATTGAGGGGACAGGAGCGGGGCTGA
>VYXC01011246.1:1132212-1188064 GCA_013397175.1 Platysteira castanea | reverse complement strand
GAGGTGGGGGGTGCTGGCAGTGCCCCGAGGGTCAGGAGTGCGGGGGGGCTGCGGGCGGATGCTTCGCGCATGCGCGCTGACAGTCTTCGCTCCGCCTCGTTCCCGCCCGGCAGGGGTCGCTCTCGACCCGCGCGGCGCTGCCCGTGAGGGCGGCTCCGCCCCGAGCACCCCCGGGCACCTCCCGGACACCCCTTGAACATCCCCAGGCACTGCCCCCGGCCATCCCCCGAGCAACCCCAAGCACCCCCTGGGCAACCTCTCCCGGGCGCCCCTCGAGCATCCCTGGGTACCGCCTGGGCACCCGCCGAACAACCCCAGGCACGCCCCGAGCACCCCCCAGCACCTTTGTTCGGCCGCGTCCCCGCCGGGGCTGGGCGGGGGGCAGGGACCGCTGCCCGGGCCGGGGATGCCCGGGCCGGGGTTGCCGAGCCGAAGTTGCCAGAGCGGGGTTGCCCAGGGCTGGGGGTGCCTGCGCCGGGGGTCAAGTGCTGGGAGAGCTCGGCCGGGGGCTGCCCGGGTCAGGGGTGCCCGGTGCTCCCGCCGCAGCTCAGCCTCAACTCGGGGCAGGCGGAGGGCTGGCGAATCGTGAACTGGGAATAGGATTCATGAACGGAGAAGCGGGATCAACGTCTCCGTCCGTAGAATCTTAATAAGCCTTAAAGGTTATTTTTGAGCGGTTCCAGTGACAATTCTTGGCCCTTCGTGTTGGCAGGGAGCCGTACCCCGCCCCGATCCCATCCGGTACTGCCCGGGGCATGCTGCTGTGTTTGGGATGAGGAACAGCGACAGAAATACGGGCAGTGTGGGCAGAGTCCACCGGGAGCGAGAACAATCGGGACAGGCTTGCAGGGCTTTGCATTCCGCGGTGCGAATGATCTCATTATCCTTGCGTGGGTCTCGGCCAGCTACTTTAAAAATACTTATTAAAAACCACAGCAGCCCTAGGAAGACGGCCCCTGCCAGGGAAGGGAGAGAGAACAAACTGGATGTGTAAAAACAGAAGGGGGAAACAGCCACAGTAGCAATAATGGGTCGGGACCTGCTCTGCCCCGCTGTGTCCCTAGTGGACGCTGAAAGGCCATGACACGTCCCAGGGTGCATAGCAGTGTTTGGCGTCTGCTCTGTTCCTCTAGTCACATGTTCCCATGAAACCTCGTAGTGGAGAGTGTTGGTGCATGTGGAGGCGCACCCAGCCTAGTCACACAGGAGCCAGCCTCTGACATTCCCATTGCTCAAACACCAGGTCACCTGGCTCATCCGCTTGTCCTGCCCGGGCGGGGTCAGCCAGAACAGGCCACCCAGGGTAGCCTTGTTGGGTTTAAACACCTCTCCCCAGGGTCAGGGGAAGGTGCAGATGGGCACGGGAATGACCCCACAGGTATGCAGCAGTCCTTGGGCCTGCCTCCTGCCTGCTGCTGGTGCTGCTGTGTATTCACCCCATCACGGCACCATTTCCACTGCTGCTGCTGCCAACTGTGTCTCAGTTTTTTGAATCTGTGGGTTAAAGACATACACAAGCTGTGTAGGAGCAGACATGTGTTCCTCTAAGGAACCAAGAGATGGAAATCAGCAGGAAGTAAAGATTCTGCTGGAAAATGGAAGGAACAAATGAAAGGAGCACAGTGCTGCTTGGGTCTGGTCACAGGACACGAGGCACTGGTGGTTCTTGCAGTTACAGTCACTAAGTTGCTGGAATAGGGATAATGCTCCTGGACAGCCACATCAGCAGCTCTGGGGACTCCTTCTGAGCCAGCAGTGATGGCAGCATTGTGTGGGAGGTCAGGGAAAAGCAAGGGGGCTGAGGGGAGACAAAAACCAAAGGGAGCTGGGTAAATGGAAAGAGACTGGTGATGGGGAGCACAGGGAGAACCTCCAAAGGGCAGGAGGGCATAGGGATACAGAAATGAAGAGAAGAAAGAGGAATTTCCCTTCCCTTCCCTTCCCTTCCCTTCCCTTCCTTCTATGGTTAACCTTAAGTCTCTGGCCAAAAAGAAAGGAATATTCTAAGATAAAGGATAAAACCCAAGGGAAACAAAGCTGAGACCATATTGCTGCTGCATAGAAAGCTTCATTAGCTCTGTTGGCATAGCAGTAATAAGAGAAAAAACCCACACCAGTAGGAGTGATATGAAGGGACTGACTGTCAGGGGAGGATGTGGTGCATTTGCCATCTCTTGATGTCTTCAAGCCCAGCCAAATGCCTGTCTGAAGCTATCTCAGTCAGACAAGTTACTGGTTTCAGAGTAACATGGTGGAATTTTCATGACTGTAGGTACAGGAGGTCAGGCAGCGCAATCCCTTCCTGCTCACCCTGGGAATCTGCAGGAAGGAAATGCAAAGGTGGATCACAAGAACATGATGCTATTTGTGCTCTTGGATAGGACTTCACGCCAGCACTGATTCATCTGGCTATACTGGCATTCCATTCCACAGCATTACTCAGCCCCTCAGGTGGGCAGACACTCAAGGGTAGATCTGTCTGGAAGAGGCTGGGTCTGCTGACCTTACATAATTTCCTCTTTTCTTCAGATGTTTAGCAGCTGTGCCCAGTCTCCAAGGTATGACACAGCCAGGTGGTCCTAACCTTGCTGAAGGTCAGGGGCATTTGCACCGTCTTTCTAACAAGATCTCACTGCAGTCTCAGCTGCTGTAGCTCTGTTCCTCCTCAGGAATTAGCTCTTGGGGCTGTGCTAGAATAAAATCAGATGAAGATGGAGAGATGGATCTGTGGAAACGTTTGTTTAGTGCCCAGGAGCAGTCCAAAAGGCAAACTGACTGTTAACAATTATCAGGAAAATAATGGAGAGCAGATCACAGCTCTTCCACTGAACAGATCCATAGTGAAAGCTGCACTGTGATTTCTATATGCAGCTCTGTCTGCCTCTCTCAAGAAAAAGATTTGGAAGTGTTTCAGAGAAGACCAACAAGGATGATCAAATACAAAGAGTATTTTCCATGTGAGGAAAAAGTGGATAGTCTCTTTAGGCTGGAAAAGAAATGACTGAAGAGGATTATAGTATCAAGGTTAGCAAACAGAGGTTGCCTGCAGTATGATTTCTTGTCATCCCTTCAATATAAGAACCGGCAGCACCCCGTAAATTAGCAGGTAATAACCAAAAAACAAAAAAAGAGATTTTTTAAATGTCACGTGCTGTGTCGGACTGCTTCACACAGGGTATGGTGCGCCACCAAAGCCCATATGCATTCAAAAATAAATTAAACATTTTAATGTGAGAAAAAGATCCACTCACATTGGTGGGGTGCAAGACCCTGTTTCTGCTTCTGGAGCCCATGAGCTGCAGGTGGCTGAGGCTGGCAGACTGTTCTGGGAAGCACCATGGGATCTGTAGCCTCTGTACCCCAGCATGCATGCACCAACCAGACTCCAGGAATCAATCACCAAATTGCACTGTCTCCTCCTGGAACAAGCTACCAGTGGAGAAATAGAAAACAGATTTTTTTGTAGCTATACTGAAAATTCACAGTTGATTTTAAGCCTCTTAGACAGTATAATACTGACTGCAAGTTCCTGCTGAGGGCTATCGACTCCAGCCTGTGCCAAGCTGCAGGAAACACCCCGTGCCATGCCTGCGTTGATGGAGCGTGTCTCTGCACCAGCAGCATGACTGACAGATCAGAAACCAGCTTCCCGGGATTTCCCACCAGCATCCTTTCAGACTGCCATCCAGCAGCAGAGATCTGTGCATCCACGAAGTGACAGGCACCAGAAGACAGCATCGTCTTCAAACCACATGGAGGGATTAGTGCAGGCTGGAATCAGCCCCCCACTGCCCTCTGTCCAGGGTGGGACACACTGCCTGGTGGGCTGTGGGGGAGGAGGGGGCTTGCACTTCAGAGGTGGCTTTCCCAGGTCATATGCTTGTAAACAGACACCGTGGCAAACAAATTGCATGTTCTTGTAGTGTAAATCCTAATCTGGTTCTCTTGAAGCACCTGCTGTTGTGCTGCTATGGTGCTAAGGAATGTCTGCATGATGGAATGCAAGGCTATACCTTAAGTACTTCAAATTAATTGAGAGTAGTGGTGTTTCATGCTGTGGGACCACATCGAGGCCACTGACTATTTACAGTGCTGTAGGTTAGAGCTGCAGGCAGCATGGATTGTGTGGGTAGGATGGGCAGGATGGACAGGTTGGCCAGTATGGGCCATGTGGACAGGGCACCAGAGCAGCAGCTGACAAAGGTCAGCTGTGTGGTGCTGTTCCATTATTACTTCGGGCAGTGTCTCTGCTTTGTCACACACCTCCTATCCTGTGGCACACTGCTCTCTGCAGTGATCTAGCAGTCACAGATCCTCCATCTTTTTATCAAGGTAATTCCCCATCACCATTATTTTTGCTTATCTTCTACCACAAGAAAGAAGAGGCCAATACTGAGCTGCAGTGAATGCTCAACCAGCATGGTAACCAGCCAAATTCCATATTAGCAGCATGGTTTAAATGCCCAGCCTGCTTCTACATGGTGATCAAGAACACAGTGAGTGGAAGGGGCCCCTGCTCTAGTTTGGTAATGCTCCCTTATTTCTGGAGTTTGTTAGCACAATATCAAAATTACAGACCACAACACTCTCCATTTCTTACTTTCATTTTGAGTTAAAGACCTTCTATTGAAGACTCTCACTTCAAAAACCAGACAGGCACTTTCTAATATCAAGCAAAATGCCTGAAGAATAAATTGCTCCTATCAGAAATAAAGCATTTTAGTTCTGCCAGAAGCAGAGAGATCTGTGTTTGTAAGTCCCTCCAAAGGCAACTCCATCTTTCCTGTTTTCCTCTCATTTTCTTTTGATGCACAAAGACTGCACATTGCAGTGCTGTGATTGGATTCAGCTTTGGAGCAGTGTAATTGTAAATATTCATTGGAATCCAAGCTAGTTTTCCCAAGTCTCTCTTAAAAGCTTTGCAGTTATACAAACAGCCATGGCTCTGCATTAGCCTCACAGCCTGGAGGCTGCCTATTTCTCCCCAGCCCCAAAGTCTGCTCCTTCAGAGGCTTCATGGAGAGAAATCAGCCTTGCCAACCATTTTAATCAATGCTCTATTATATTCTTTATTCCCTCTTTAATGACTGTGCCGTAGAACTGGCTCTCAGATACGGGTACTCAGTGGGGTTCCTCACTGGTGTCTACACAAATAACATGGCTCACCTTGGCTTGCAGTTCCCCTGACTGTCGTGCCATGTGTTTCAGTCCCTGTCTCTCTGCTGATGGTGACAGGGTATCAGTGAATGGCTCTGAGTCCATGTATACGGTATACAGCATGTGATATATGGTCTAGGGTCTTATGCCTGTGACCATTCCTCCCTCTGTGAACTCTCCGGGGCTGCTCTTGTGCAGTGGGGCAAGGCAAAGGGCAGCAGACTTCTACAGCCTATGAGGAGCTGAGGCAAGTTCTGCTTATCAGCCAGAGCCTGCCCTTGCCTGTGCCAGCCCTGCACAGCCAAAATGCACGCCCCAAGCTGATCGTGCTCTCCAGGTGGTCTCTGACTGCAGCCACAACATATTTGCAGAGCAGCACATGTAAGAAACTGCACACAGCTATTCTGCTGAGAAGGGAAATTGAATCCAAAAGTTCTGATAGCATATCTGCACTCCCATCTCTGCCTCATCCACTCATGTGTTCCCCACCATGGGCGGGACTCTGGCCAAAGCCTGTGGCACAGCACCACGTGTAATGCAGATGCTGGTATTGGAGCCTTCATCACCCACTGACATTCTCCAGGCTCTGCTTGCTCCTTTCAGCATGTGTTACAGCCTCCCAGGGAGCCTGGGACCTGGCACGTTGGCAGTAAAAGGGGAAACACTGAAGGAGACTGTGGTGGGGCTCTGGGAAAGGCAGAGCTGTGTTATAAGGTATGAGCAGGGATAGATTTAGGAAATGAGCAATGCTGGAATGAATGTCAGGAGGCTGATAGCCCATTTTCCAGTTCTGAAACAGGGGAACCTACAAGTACCCTGTGTATTGTGTATCTGTCCTTAAAACTCTCTTGTGATGCAGGATCCTCTGGCCCTGGCAGTCTGTTCACCTGCTCTGTTCTCCTTTCCTTTAGAAAACTGTTCCTAACCCAAATCTTTTCCTGATGCAGGCTCTGGCCAGTAGTTCTTGAGTGTTTCTTCATAGACATGGAGAGAAGATGGCTTTTTTTTCTTTCCAGGAGTTTCTTACGTACAGTTCCACACAGCTGTAGGGAAGGAATGTAGAAAACCACAATCACGAAGAAGGGCTGGACGTTGAAACATGCCCAATGGCAAGAACAGGGCAAGTCCCTGGGGTCCCTGTAGGAATCCATCCTCTCTTCTGCAGATACAACACGCCACCTTTGTCCCACCTGTGGTGTGACACTGCGACCCCTCAGCAGCTGCCAGAGGAGAGGGTGTACCAGTGGATGCACAGCCTGTGGAACCCCATCAGGTCCCCTGGTGTAAGAACACACTGGTCCTTTTGCTGCACATCCCTGGTGCACAGGAGCCTTCATGGCATGAGCTGGAAGCACAGTCCTTCCCTTCCGTCTCCATTTTCCAAAACAGCCAGAGCACTGTTCTTCAGTGCTCCTGCTTGGATGATTTATCCAGGTCACGGTGAGGACAACTGGCTAACTGAGGTTAACAGCTTTCTCAGTTTCATTTCAAAAAGACATTAGCATGGGGGCTGTATTAAAGAATGATATGCCAAATCTTAATTCATTTACCGGGAGAGCTCATGATCAGGTGGGGGACTAAGCTGACAAGCAGGGCTGTGCTGCCAGTCTTTCTATAAAGGGCAGGACCATACCTCATGCTCCCAATACTAAATTACACCTGGCACTCCTTGCAGAGGAATCCTGCTGCCTACTGCAGGGACCCAGAACCATCAGCCTTGGGAGGCTCAGGCCCCCACAAGTGGAAATGTATCAGCAGCTGGGGCTGGCTCAGAAAAATATTGGAGTTCTTCCATCTGAAAGAACGATGTTGGGAAGAAAATATGACAAAGGTCTGTAAAATCAGAAGTGTCATGAGAAGGTGATTAAGGAGTGACTGTCATGGTCTTTTCCAATAAAACAGAGGAATTTGTCAGGGGACAGGTTCAAAACAAACCAAAGGAGGTGGCTTCTTATCCAAGCATGGTCAAGCAGGGGAACTCACTGCTACAGGACTTTGCAGAAGCTGGATAAGATCTAAGTTGAAAAATTAGTTTGACAAGTTATGGATGAAAATTTCTCAAGGGCTGTTAAACACAAAGGCTCCCCTTTGGACTTGGGAAGCCCCTTCACCAGAGAAGGTGGGTGAGCATCTTGGTGAATTTCACAAGCTTCCCCTGTTCTTCCCAGGGGAAAAAAGCTGTTTCCCAGACAGGGCCATAAGCTGCTGCTGGACACAGAGCCAGGTGGAACACTATTCTGCCACAGAATAGTGTTATATTTTTATATAACAAGGCTTGATGCTCAGTATTTTAACTGGGAGGTTCGTAAGAGAAAGTTGAGCACTAGGCTGCTTTATTTGCCACTTTCACACTGAAACCAACAGTGAGGCTCAGCTGAATTTGGTATCAGTGGGCAGAGAGATGGCAAGGCAAGGCAAGGCAAGGCAAGGCAAGGCAAGGCAAGGCAAGGCCAGGCCTGGCAAGGCAAGGCAAGGCAAGGCAAGGCAAGGCAAGGCAAGGCAAGGCAAGGCAAGGCAAGGCAAAAGAGTAGGAAGAAGCAGAGTGTCGTTCCCACGCTGCCACGCTGTTCTTGCACAAATCAACACATGGTCACCCATATGCATATGCAGAACAAAACAAAGGCACGTGCTGACCCTCTCCCTCACTCATCCATCTGCCACCATCCACGATCACAGACAAAGGCACACACATCCTGCTCCCACCTTCACTGTGGGCAGTTGGAATGTGGGCTTGCCACGCATGGCTCAGCCCACATGCTGGGCTGGCTCCTCACACACAGAACAATGGATGATGTGGGAGTAAATAGAACAACATCTTGTAACCTTCCTTCAAATGCAGTAAATTTATTTGGTGCATTATATTCATATATATTGTAATGTATGTATCATTAGATATATAAATATATTCATAGAAATATATTTATCATCACCACATTAACTGAAACAAAATGTCTCCACTTTGACAATTAAGGGGGATACCCTCCCCATCCCTATTTAAATGCTGCCCTCTGAGCTGCTGCTTAGACAAACCAGTGGTGCTGAGCTCATCCTGTCATCTAATATGCTGGTACCTGATGCTCCAATGTCAAAAGTACCTGGTTTATTCTACCAGAACCCCAAGCGTATTTCACTAGCAAGTTGTTAAAATAGACACATTTTTTAATGGCTTATGTGGTGCTGAAGGGGGTGACAAGTGGATACCAGGTTAAGCAAGCAATGCTGCAGTGTGCGGCAGCAGGAGTTCCCCAGATTTCCAGGATCAGTTCTCCTCACCTGTGTTTGCCATGTGGGTCCGAATGGGACCTGGTGGTTGGAGTCCGCTGAGGAATGCTGGTGCCTGAGCGGACACCAGGCAGACAGCCTGATGGCTGGGGAGGTGGGAGCGATGTGCTTTCCTGAGCCAGGCTCACACACAGGAGGAACACACTGAGCAAAGGGTCTGACTCCTACAGCTTCTGAAATACAGGCAGGGCAGGGGCAAACAGACGCAGCGTGGAGTAGACTGGCACAGGGTGCCCAGCAGGCCTCCAGCAGGCAACGAGGGTGCTCCCACCCTTATGTCCGGGAGCAAGCTGAGGGTTTTGTCCACAGCAACATGGCTGAACAGGTCTGAGCAAGCCTGATCTCCTGGTTCACAGCATGTCACCGGCACCGCTAGCCAGGACAGCTCTGTCCTGAGGCAGTGACTTTGTGGCCATCCTCTTCCTGTCTCTCCAAGGTCAACAGCAGGAGCAACACCCACGACGTCTGTGCTTGACAGCCCTCACACCCCCACAGCAACTGCAATCCCACCACCCATTTACAGCCAGCAGAGCTGCAGCCATCTCCCTGCTGCCCCCGACCTTCCCCTCCTCACTGGGAGGTGACAGACTCTACTCTCACATCTTCAGCCCTTCCTTACGCTGCCATGTAAACAAGAGCAGCAGATTATCACTATTGCTGTGAATGCATCAAATAGAGTTCCCTTCTCAGCCTGAGCTGCTGAGCTAGAGTGGACGGGTATCTTCTCCTACCTGCTCCAAGCTCCCTTCCGTAGCTGGTGGCTGGCCCCCAGGTTCTGGCTGAGCTGCTGCTCTGGCTGCATTTCTGCTCCAGGTCTGCCTGCCTCTCCCTCTGCTTGGTCTGCAGTTGATAGATCCTCTGATCTTGAGCATCCAGCTATTGACCCGCCCAGGGAAAGAAAGAAAAAATGGAAAAAAAATCAATTAATACTAAACGGCTTAACAAAACCCTGAACAGCACAGACCTGATGCTGCTGGGGGTGGGGATTGGCAGGAGGAGACACCCCCTGCACACATTAGCTGCAAATATCTGATGTTCTGGGGACAGGAAACCAATATGGTGAGTGTGATTTGACATGCTTGCCCGCAGCAGGCAGCCATGTCCAACTCGGGTAAGCAGAGACTCTGCCGACTGGGGCACCTGCTTCTGCTCGTGGAAGGGGTGTCAGACTCCCAGGGTGAGGGAAGCAAAGAGCAGCTGAGCAAGACCAAAGTTATTCTAACCAGTAACCAAATACCCAGCTCATGTTGCAGCTGCATGTTGAACTCTTCAGGCATTTTCCCTGTCTGCTGTCCTCGGAGCAGAGAGGATGGGGCTCGGGTACCCCACAGCCTGTCCATCTCCCTCCCGTCCTGCCTGAACAGGAGCGGCTCTAAGGGTTAAGCGCGTTCACTTCTGGGTGTCCCAGCTCTGAGGTGCTGGCACAAGGTGGAAGCAGGGAAGAATCATGAATGTCAACCAAGGAGCACTAGCATGATAAGACTCAAGTATCAACCCCAGCTCAGAGCCACTCTCCCCAATGCCTTGGCCATTTACCCCTCAGGGATGCTGCTCATCTTCTTTTGATGGGTGAGAAAAGCCGCAGTCAGCAGGCACTGTATGGCTCCTGCTCTACTAAGGAAGGGGAGGCAAGAGAAAATGCTGGGCACACAGCTTAGGAGTTGGTCTGCTTGGTGTCTTAAATTCAGCGTAAGAAATCCTCTGCATTGCCAGCTAGGGATTGTGCCATGCCCTGCCACAACCAAGGGTCCTGCGTGCAGTGACGTGGTCACTGCAGGTGAGAGCAGTATCCTGCTTCTGCTGCTCAGTTATGCCTGGAAGCAGCCCTGTGTCCTGGAGGGGCCTTCAGAGCTTCCTGCAAGCACTGCCTGGCCACCACCACCTTGGCTCCAGCTGGCAACCCTCCTGCCCTCAGGAGGGCCCTGCTGCATGGGGGGCTTTCCCAAGAGCAATGTTTCCCAGAGGCTTCTCCCTCTGGGCATGTGTCCATTGGTCCTTCCAGCACTGCCGCTGCCCCTGGGCCCACTTGTGCTCCACATTGCTGCTAGGCACAGCTGAGTGCTGCCAGCAACACTGCCAACATCCAGCAACACTGGCAGCAGCGGAGGGGCCTCATCAATGTTCACTGACTTGTTAAACCTAGAGAGGATTTCGATATTAATTAATGCTAAATGATTAGTAAAATATATTTATTGAAGACTGTCACCCAGCTGTCAACATTCAATAAATACATTAATAATCAATTTGCATGTAATTAACACAAAATTATGTTAACGTCTACATTAAAGATGTATTTCAGCACACACAGCAGTGTTCAGCCCATGCTGCCAGGTCCCAGCTTCAGCTGATGGCGGGCTGAGTGGTGTGCTGGGCAGCTCACAGAGGGGGCACTGGGAGGTCCTTGGCAGAAGGGTAAGCATCCGCCAGCAGCAGCAGGCTGGATAGATTCCAAAACCATGGGCTCACAAAGCTTTTTCAACAGGAATAATGGGAGATAGATGAGAGATGGAGAGGAGTTGATGTCTCCTCATCATCCCCCTCCCCTCAGCTGCCAGGCAGGTGAGTGGGTTTGGGAGGCAGAGTGATTCAAGGATTTTCAGTGCAATGAGGCTCCCTGCCAGCTCTCTGGCACCAGGAGCGCCTGTGACAACAGGGCATGTCACATGGCTCCATGGAGCAGCATCTGCCTGTGGGTCCGAGGTCACCAAGTGCCCAAAGCAGCACTGCTTGCCCGAGCTTCCCTCCTTCCCATGCCATTCAGACAAGTTCATCTTTCGTCTTTCCCAGTGCAGCCCCACGCAGTGATGTGCTTGCAGCAGGAAAGAAGGTGGTATGTTTAGGGTGAGCATCCCCCACCCCCACCCCTTCTCTTCTCATTTAAGTGGAATCAATTGTGCCATTTCTGCTTTGCTTTTCAAAAGCAATTACTTTCATGTCATTTTTACAGACATGCACAGAGAGCGAGAGAGTGAGGGCTTGATTATGCCCCCTCCCATCCCCATCCTATGGCTTCTGCAGTGGTGGTGAAGTATTAAATTAAATGAGGTATCTATGGAGCGGCGATGGTTTCAGGTCAGAGGCGCTATGGAAAGCTGTATGCTGCACTGCTCCTGTATATGTAAATGGATATATTAAAACCACTGATGTCAACTTGCAGCACTCATCTCTTCTGCTCTCGGGTGATCAAAGCTGATTGCAGAGGCAATTACTGCGAAGGAAAAGAAAATCACGGCCTCCTGCTCATCCCCGAGCTACTGGAGTTTAATTGCTTAGTGTAGCTGAAGCTGCCTCTCCATCTCCCTGGTATGCACACACACATATGGGAGCAGCGCACGCCTAGAGACAGACAGGAATGGACATTTTTGGGGATGGGCGGGGAGAAGCATCCGAAGTAGGGAAAGACCACAACATGAAAAATAATGATGCTTAAAAATGAATTAGACCACTGTAGCAGGCAGGGCTGTATCTTAGCAAGCCGCTGGATCGATAGCACAGGGAAACAGGGCAGCATAAATACATGCCTGTGAGACAGCCTCTCCTGGTCTCTGGTCTCTGGTTCAGGATTTACAGTAAGGCTGCTTCAGTCTTTTAAAGGATGTGGCTAATCAGACTCTCAAATTCTGGTGACACGGGTAATCACGACCCCCATTTTACAGCTGAAATCACTTGAAGGGAAGGTGTCGGTGCTGTCCTGAGGAGTCCCAGCTCCTCACCCTGGTCTTACCTTTGTGTTTCACGTGGGGTTCCACAGGTGCACCATGAAGGCAGAGGACACTTTAGGCAGGGAACACTGTAACGCAAACACAACACTTGGCCGAGTTGCCATCAGCGTGGCCTGTGCCACACACCTGCCCAGGTTGCCCAGCTGTGACATGGGGTCACTCAGTGCTGGTCAGGCTTTGGCTGTGGCATCTGACCTGTCCTGAAGCAGGGCTGAGCATGTGCTCTCTGTATGCACACCTATACCTGGCCCGAAGCAGGGCTGAGCAAAGTGTAAGGCAGCAGATCTGTCACTAACAAGTTACAAAGGAGCAGAGGGGCAGTAAAGAAAGTGGGGAGGGGGGCAAACAAAAGACCTGCCTTCCTGCCTGAGGGAGGCCACAGCCACCCCTGTGGCACTGCAGGGGTGTTGGCACCACACTCACATAAGGCAGGAAAGACCCCAAGGATGCACTGTCTGCTGCAACCCAGTTGTCTCTGATGGCTGTCACTCTCCTCCCAGCCTTGGCCAGGATGAGCGCTGCTGTGAAACCATCCTCACCTGACACCTGGGGGATAGGACAGACCCAGAGAAATCCAGGTGCTGTAGTGCATAGCCAGAGCAGCCACCAGCAGCAGTTCCCTCAAAGGCAGAGGAACAGAAGCACCTAATGGTGAGAACAGTTCTGCCACCCCACAGCTGCATTTGGGAACGATGAGTCTGGCCCCCAACAGAAAGTGTTTACAAAATTATAAGTGCTAAGTTACTTGTTCTTCTGAATTTTTGACCCTTGAGGGTTTTGCTTTTGTGCTTTTCTGCTGAAGCACTAGCAAATGAAGGATAGAGGTTTTTTTAAATTGCAACCAAAGCCCAGGACTCTCTTATTCCTGCTTGATTTTACAACAGGAGCTTCAAAAAATCAACAGAAAATCAGGAAACCCAGAAATGAGCTTTGTGATCTGCTCTGGCTGCAGGAGTGCCAGGAGCCCTCAGCAGTGCTGCCTGGCCCCTGCCCATGGGTGGGCTCTGCCACGTGGCCTCCTCCCTGCCCTGTGAATCCAGATTTTCAACCCAAGGATGCAATTCCTTTTTTATGAGCTGCCTGCCTCTTTTTGTTTAGCTGAGAGTGCTTGGATCCCCTCCCCCACCCCCTTTTCCACCGCTGCTCTGGTTTTATTCAATTCAACACTTGAGGGAACTGCAGATGAAATGTCTCTGAATCTAAATTGCCAGCGATAGATCTAACAGCCTTTTCCCCTCTCCCCTCCCCGAACTCCGCTCAGACAGAATGCTCCAGCACATTGTCTCTGCCGTGCTTGGCCCCAGCTGCAGCGCGGCAGCACCGGGATGGGAACAGGGCAGTGGGAGCACGGGGGGCACAGCCCTGTCCTCCCCGTGTGCTGGCAGGTGAGGGGACAGGAGCTGGAGAACGCCCTCATCTCTGGGTGTGCCTGTGTGCCCAGGCACTGCCAGGCTTGGCATGGGGCTTGTGATGCCACGTGGGCAAGTGGTGTAGGAAAGGCTAGGAAACTTCTTCTTTCCATAGGGAAAACTCCTGACCTTAGAGCATAGAAAAGTGGTCAAAACGAAAAATAAGGCAAAAAGAAAGGAGGAGTCAAAGCTGGGAGACACAGAGGAATTAAGAGCCTGAAGGGGTCTGTACATGGGGAAGAGGCTCTGGAGCAGCCCTGGGGAGCAGCTCCCTCCACAGAGCTGGGACTCATAGCATTATCTTCATGCTGAGGAAATTAAATTATTTTTGTCCTTTGGCTGCAGAGTCAAATAATAAAATATTGTCAGAATTATACTGAAACAGTAAATATTTTTTTTCTGGGTGTAGAGACAGAAAGTGAAGCGTTAGTGTAATGAGGAATGAAATACTTCACTGGACTCTAAAGCCTAGTAATACTGAAACCTAAAGACAGCTGCTTAAAAGTATCAACTTTGCAACGTCAATATTATTGTACGGAAAAGACCAGTTGGTGTGTTAATCCACAACTACAAATGGTGCCCATTTCCATGCAGATAATAAAAACCACAACTGACCTCTGTCCTGCTCTCATCGTCTTTCAGTCCCATTCACTCATACACAGATGAGGTACGGAAAATTCCTTCCCAATGGAGGGACATGTTGAGAACAAAACAAATAAATGGAGTATAAAAATAAACATACCAAGAGGCATCATGCTGATTGCATTACAAATTTTCATATTTAATTAAAAGAAAACCTGCCTTTGGGTATCTGTTAGGAGAACAAAATCCTGCTGTAGAATCCATGGCCTGTCCAGGCTCTGGAATAGTGCAGGTTTCCACGGAAATCTGGCTCATTATTTGCAATGAGAGCTTCCTCTTCACAGAAGGTTTTCTGCCATGAATCCAGGCATTTTTACACCTGTCGTGAGGAATAATCAGACAGCCTGGCTTGGTTTGAAGTGCTGGAAAGGGAACTACTGGGAAAATGTGTGTTTTCACACTCTGTGTGTGTGAAAAGGAGAGGAAAAGGGATCATATGG
This sequence comes from Platysteira castanea, assembly GCA_013397175.1. Lineage (NCBI taxonomy): Eukaryota > Metazoa > Chordata > Aves > Passeriformes > Platysteira > Platysteira castanea. The sequence goes on along the minus strand of VYXC01011246.1, from coordinate 1,173,412 downwards.
CAACATCTGAACACCACCAAGACACAGTCCCTCTGGCAGAGCTCTGGACTTCATCACTGGAAAAGTCTGGGTTTTCTGATGAAACAAGAAATCTGCAACTAGCCAGCTCAGAAAATATAAATCTTCCCTGCCTGACATTCCTGTGTCCTGATTCGCTGTGCGAAGGGTGCAAACATGTTCCTCCCACCACTCATCTCCCCTTACTGCAGCATCCCTCACCTCTGGCTGGAGTGTCAGGTGATGACACGTGAAACACATGATACTGGGCACACACACTGAAGTGACAGGCTCCAGGTCTGTTTTTCAAGAGCAATGGATCTGTGCAGCTCCTGTGATCACAGGGATGCTGGATGCTGAGGAAGGGGAAGCAGAAGCTGTAAAATGACTACACTCATCACTGACAGGCACATCCTCTCACAGGAGTGAGGGGAAGCCCAGAAAAAGAAGAATGCTGGGCTGAATAGACAGAGGAGCACAGACAAACACAGGAGTAAGCAAAGGCCTTAAAGTTTAGCAGCTTATTCTGAAATCCTGGTGGCTACAGTGATGTTACTGCCAAGCTGCAAACCAGAGCAGTTTCTGCTGGAAGATTATTGACACAGGAATCAACCCAATTGTTCAGTGTCTGGGTGAAGAACAGTGCCAAAAAGGGCCTCCACACACCAAGTGGCCATGAGAATGTCCTGATGCTCACAACTGTGCCTCCACTGCAGCAGTTTTGAGCACCCACCTGCTCCACTGACTGACCGTGGCTGCAGGCAAGTCTGGAAATACTGAATAACAACCAAGAACTTCACTGGAAAAACCCTCAAGGAAATTCTTGAGATTTCCTGGAGGTATGAATTCCCCAAGGAAACATCTGAGATGCGAATATGAAGACTCGATACACATGGCTGTATCACCCTGCTCTTCACTTTAAAGTCAGTCTGTATTTGTTCACTGGAGACCAAGGACATGCAAAAAAAAACCCACAGGTGAAGGCTGTGGCTTTTGAAGCTGGTGCCAATGCATCCGTGGTTGCTTTAGTGACAGCTGAGGCACATCTGTCAGTACTGAGAGTCAAGCCGAGTTCTGGGAGGGAGGACCAGCACGGTGGCTGTGGCAGTGCCCTCACTGCCCTGATACAGGCAGGTCCAGCTGCAGGAGCCTGGCACAGGGTCCCCTGGGAGTGGCAGTCCCATGGACAGATTGAGAGCTGGCAGTGGAGCCCCTCTCCCTCTGAAGAGCTCCCAGTGGCACTGAGGTTCTCTCAGAACCTCATCAGCCATTGCTGACAGGTTTCAAGGTGAGATGGGAAAATGGCACACAGCTAGAAGGAAAAGGTAGGAGGAAGACTTTAACCTCACTCCACAATCATACTAACTTTATCACAATAAAAGTCAGAGCTAAATCCTGCCACCTCACAACTTCCCACTCCAGAAAGGGCTCAGGCACAGGCATTTTCCATTGGCTGCCCATTGCAGGCACAAGGGAGGGACTCCAGCATCATGTCTGCACAGCAGCACCACCAACAAATGCTGCAGCAGTAACGGAAGACTGTTGTGATGCAAAGCAACAAGGTCACACAATATGTCCAAGAGCCCTCAGAAAGGCAAAGACTCTCCAGATATTGCAGAGGGAAGCTCAGAATTGCTCTCAGTTCATTAGGCTTTGCCTGAGGGGTTTTCTTCCAATATTAACTACAAACAAGCTTAAGGTTTCGTGCATGTAATGCAGAAAGGTGAAGGGGAAGGTTTACCAAAAGCCATTTGTAAATATGCTAAGGCAATTCATATCTGTTTTTAAAACTCATCAAATATCCTGTGTACTAAGTCACCTTAAACAAGAACGTTGAAAAAGATCTGTCAATACAGCAGCATCTTTTTCTGCATAGAAATTTTACATCAATGCTGGCGAAGAGTCTGTGCATAAATTACATATCGCAGAACACACAGTGCAATTTCCTTCCCTCCAGGCACCGACACTGTGTTCCCCTGCAGCCCGCCTGTTCCTCCGAGCTTTATGACCCCGGTGAGATGAGCTCTCACTGTTTTTTTCCTCGTTACATTCTGATATTTCAAAGCATGGCCTGCTTCTCACTCCCATCTCCCTGCTCCACATTATTAATGAATTAGTTTTTGGAGACCATTTCTTTTAAAATTTACAGAACCCTTCATCTGAATCCCCAGAGCCAGTCTGCTGTTCTCATCTTGGAATCTTATTAGCATCATATCTCCTGGATCCTGCCATGCAAACTGCATTGCTATGCACTTTCCAGCACTTGACCCTTTTGCGGACGGAATTAATTTTCTCTTTGAAGCCGGAGCAGCATGCTGTTGTGCTTGTTAAAGGAATAAAACTCATGGTGGAAGAGAGGAAATAAGCAGAGGTTATTCTCAGTTAAATATAGGCCACAATGAGCTTTATATAGGCAGGCTGGGAGAGATTGGCCAAAAGAAATAGTAGAATGATGACGCTTTATTACCAGAAACATCTCCCAAAATAGTGGGCAAATAAACTGGTGGATAATACTCACTGGGAATTTCTGGGTTTAGAGCTTCTCGTGCTCAGCAGCATCACTTTTCTTTGCAACAATCTGAATCTGCCACCTGCTTCTGTATCTAAAATATCCCCGGACTTCTGGTGAATTAATGGTAAATTTTGGTGGAATTAATGTGAAAAATGCAAAGAACCAGAATTTGCTCCCTGCTCCAGGCAATGGAAAGATGCCCAAGCTCTATATGAAGTAACTAAACTAAAGCCCTGGTACAAAGAGGTCTTTCTCTGAAAGAGTGTAATATCTAGCACCCCAGGAACATCTGTGTCATCGCTACTATCCCCTTAAAAGGTACAACATCCCTAACACATGAAGTAAAGTAGTACTAGAAGATGTAAAGTGTTTGTTGCTCTGTTTGGGCTATTTCTTACTGCACAGGACTCCTGGAACTGAAAAACTTCCTCATCTGCATTCTTTTTACAATTTTTCTTCTGCTATCTGGTTTTAGCAGCAATCTTTGCTATGACTGCTGTAGAGGAAATTCCTTAGATGAAGGCTTCATCCTTTCCAAAAACTCATCAGGAATATGTTAATAAAAATTGCAGAAGTTTATTTTTAAGTAACTTCTTGCAAAAAATACAAAGACAAAGAGCCCAGAATAGCAGAGCAAGGCTTAGACCTTCACTATCAGCAAAGTGACCAGGCTGAACTCAGGAACTGGAACGGGTCTTGGATGGTTCACACAACTGGCAGAGGGATGGGTCACCAGTTTAAATTGATAGCTAACTGGATTGCTCTTTTCTGATGGTGGGCAGTGGTCCAGGTGAAGGGAGGAGAGAGGAATCCAGCTCATCCCAATCACAGAAGGAAGCCACAGCCCTGGAGTCCTATTCATGTCATGGCATCTACAGGAGGAGTAAAAGCTCCTGAGCCAGGCGGGACTGGAAGAAATTCATTCCCCTCTGCACATAGCTGCCATGTCTATCAAAGCCAGCCCAGAGGTCAGCCCTGGAGATGGGCTTTGCTGTGGAGGTTGGTTCTACCTCATTTAGCTCAAAAACAGCCAAATCTTGACAGCACCGTCCAGGCACTTCTTCCAACACTCCAGAGGCCATGTCAGAGGCATATTCAGCACCCCAGTCACCTCTCCCTCCCCTTGCTATCTTGCCAGGACCTGTAACACTGGTCTGTCTGGGAAAGAAAAGATCCCAGGCACAGGTACCTCAGGCAGTGATGGGACAGTCCCTCATGGTGTGCAGCAAGCCCAAATGTATTTTCCAAGTTACTGTGCTAGTAACACTGGGTGAGTGAGTATCATGTCCATTACCTTATCCTTTACCCTGTCCTCCAAAGAGCAAGAGAACTGGAGAACTGGTACTCACTCTTTTCTCCTCGTTTACGCTTCATCTTCTGAAAATGTGACAGAAGCTGGTGCAGAATTCGTCAGGCAAACGGTGCTACAGCGGCAGCAACGAGTGCCAGAGACAGACTGGCAAGAGCTTATGAATAGCACAGTGGATGATCTATAGCCAAAGCCATGGGCAAGCGCTAGCCATTAGTCTGGGCGCTGGTAATGCACTCCCTGAGTCCATTACTCACCAATCCATCAGGCAGCCTGCTACAGACAGAGAGATTCCAGCACTTCTAAATCTGTAAAGCGATGGCTGGCAGCCTGCACTACATGCCCTAGGTTACAAGGGCATGGAGGAAGACAATTCATTTTATGTCATAGCCAGTATTTCTTCTTCTCCTTTTCTGTGTGTACTTAAGAAATGGACCTTCTATTATCTGCAGATTGATAGCCAGGAGAATGCTCTGGTGTCTCTGATCACATTTACTACTGAGAAAGCTTTCAAAGGACGATGAACCTCGCAGTTCTCATTAGCTGGACTAAGTATGGAAACATGCACAAGTGCAGATGGAATTTCTTAATTTATGAACAGGGCCTACAGTAGAACTATTTTAGAAAAACACTACAATTACAAGACACTGTTGGAACACTGGATATGACAGAATCAAGGTTGCCAGCATAATCTGGGATCTTCTGCATAAGCATTTGCTATGGACTCTGATGCACATCTCACACTATCCTGGACTTATTTATTACTTCATACGTGCACAGAAAAGGCATCAGTCAGTGCTTCCTACCACAGCTCAGTGTGTGGCTCCAGCTCTAACTTGCATTTAGTGCCCACTTTTCAAACCTCTCACAGAACTTTGCTTCTAATCTGCTTGTGGAATTTCTATGACATTCATCACTCTCAATTCTCCAGGAGTAGTCCCTAATCTCAACACCCCTGAAAGAAAAAAGTTTTATCATCTGCACTTTCCAAGTGCCAAATAGAGACAGACTCAAGCACAAGACTTGTCCTCTAGTTTTAGGTGCTTGGTTTGAGGTGTCTAGTTCTAATTTGTGAAGCATTTAACAACTTTATAGCATTTCATATGTTTCAAGAAAAACTGTGAGCGCTCAGCAATTCCACAAAGAAATACATTCCTGTTCCAGGCGTGGAACACAAGGAATTACCTGCAAGGATCCTGGCTTGTCCACTGCCTCCAGTAACATACAAACATAACAACCCTGTGGCTGTATCTGTCACTAAAGGCAGCTCCCCCCTGAGGCAGCTCTGAAGCCACTGTTTGCCATCCACTAACACTTCCAGGTTCCACAGCTGCAGGGTGAGGAATCCCTCACATGACAACCACACGTGCCATATGCTGATCCATTTCCAGCGCAGGATCTGTGCACACAGCAGGTCACCAAAAACAGGCACTCACACCTGAGGCTGGGCTGAATCACACCAGTATGGCAGGCTCTGCAGTTTGGCAATGGAGGTCAAGAAGGGGCAAGCAACCAAAAAGAGAATCTTTCCATAGAAAATGTCAATACTATTTTAATGTGGCATATTAGTCAATATTTACATGTAAATTAAACACAGGAACTTCACACATTAAAATTTAAATAGGAAATTAACTTTGAATACCTGGTTCTAGGCACCTTTTTAACTTTCCCTTGCCACAGCTGAAGTCTATAATGATGAACACACTAAACCCTCCCTCTTCTCCAACCTGACCCTGTTTTCCCCATCCACAGCTGCCTCGACATCTGTTTTAACTGAGCTTTGTATTCAGGAGTCTGAGCAGAAATAGGAAATGCCGCTCATGTCCAACACAGGTGGATTCATGTTGCAGTAAGCTCCTGAAATTTCTCATTTCATGCATTTTGAACACCCAGATTTGTAATTCAAAACCACTGACACGTTTTGGTTTGTTTTTCTTTTTGGGAGCCAGTCTGGCCACAGAAGAAAACGGGCAGCTTGGGGCACAAGGCGTGGCCAACACAACCCATCGGAGCTCCCAGTCTGGGAGTTCCCTGGCCAGAACGGGGACTGGGAAGCAGGTAAATGGAAGAACGAATGACAAATGGGAAAACCATGCAAGGAAAAGCATATGAGCCTGGCAGAACTAAAATCAAAGCTTTGTCATCCCAAGGAACATCACCATCCCAAAGAAGGAGGAAGAGGCGCACAGCGATGAAATGGGAGCAGTAGGAATTCATTTGCCTTGGAGGCATCCCTACACATGAACTCACACAGGCACAGAGGAAACCTCACTCTGCTGTTCCTGCAGGGAGCCCTCACCCTCAGGCTAACCCTAAAGCAAGCATTAACCTACTTATTGCGCCCTGGGGCAGTTTGCAGGGTGAGGAAGCTGCCTGTTTGGGAGGAAGGGGAGCAGGACTCGGCATCTGAGTACAATGTCCTGTGTCACCTGTCCTGTGACAGCTACAGCCAGTGATGCTCCTCTGCTTTATACCTTGGAATATACACTTAGGAAAGGAAGATATGGTTCTAAGGAAGAGAAACACCAGATCTCTCCAGCTAGGAGCTTAATCCTATAAAATCTGCTCCTTCAGTTACTGGTGAAAAGTCTTAGTGGCTGAATTTCATTGTGCCAAGATATTAAACCATATCATTTCCAAAGAGAGCTATCTCTAAAAGCACAGATCAGCTATGGTGACCACTGTGAAGAGAGTACCAGAGCCACGAATAGGCCCATCTGATGCTTGGGACCTTAACATCAGGATGAATCTTGACAAGGATCCTGATTTCCATCTGGGAATTCAGCATCCTGTCCTGTTTTGCTGAAGATGCTGTCCACACACTGAAGATGCTTTGCTCCCCAGGTCTGCAGCACCGTGACAAAATCTGCCTGTAGCATCTTTGATGCTTTTGAGTCATTCCTTTGAAACAGAATTGTGCTGTATTGCCTCATCTCACTGAATCTTTGCCTCACGTGAACCCAGGACCAGTGGTCTGGCTGCCATCCTGCCACCCTAATTTTATCTACACCAGGAACACAGGAGCTGCACATTGACACTCTGATTGTTTTCATTTTATTTATTTTCTCTGTCCTGAAAGTGATCAGCTTGCTTCTTTTTAAAGCCTGCAGTCAGCTTTAATCTATTTAGCTGGGATTAATGAGAGATTTGTTAAAGATTTAAAGATTTTACACACTTTGCTTACAACTGTTTTTATCTATAACCATCAGGCAAAAAGCCCCATGCAGACAAGCCGTTCCTAATGCTGGGCACATCCGTCAGGTGTGCCAGGGCTGGTGATGTGATGCTAATGGCTGATGTTTTTGCTGGCACACTGGTGCCCTCATGGACCCGGTCAGACAGCAATGCTCAGAACCTGCCTGTACGTCACCCTGCTTCTGCAAGACTGAGTAAGGGAGGGAAGGAGCTCCCAGCTCAGAATGGGTCATTGCCTTGGCATCAGCAGCTCCCACGGCCACAGAGTTCGGCATTGACAGCAGTGGAAAATTGGGATTATCTATCCTGCCGAGGCTGGCACTGCCTGATGGTGCACGCCTTGCCCAGGAGAGGTGGGGAGGAAACTGCAGTTCCTGGGGGTTATCTGTAACTGTATCCTAGTGCTCAAAACAGCATTGGTAGTGGAAGAATGGAAGCAGGCAGTGGAGTGACTCTGAGCTGAATGGGAACTGCTCTTGTTGGAAATGGTAACAACAGGTAATGCCAGTAGGGACATGGCTAAACTGTGCTCCGCTGGAGAGCCCCAGGCACAGAGAGGCCACAGATCACAAGTCCCTGGATCTGTATTTCTGTAAGACAGCTTATCAAGGGACAGTGAGCAAGTCCTGCAGGCAAAGGCCCCAGGAAGTCCCAAGGATGGAGCTGCAGGGAATTCTTCCAATGCCACAGGTGAGGAACCACAGGAGAACACTGGAAGAGAGCCACAGGAATCTGTCAGGTATGCTCTGTTCAGCTGGCAAAAGCCACCACCTCAACAGAAACCTAGACCATGAATGAGCAGCAGTGTGAGGGATTCCCCATGCACTGTCCCTTGTTACTGACCTACAGAGACCAGATGATCTTGTCTGGCAGATACAGAGGTTTCAGTGCCTGTTCTGGATGACCTTTCCTTCTCCCACCCCAAAAAAGCTGTTTCATCCCTAAACATTCACCAGTCCTTGGTGCAGCATCAAAACCACAAGAGAACATTCATGTGTTTTGGTGGTTTCATAAAAATATCAGAAAGCAGCATAGAGTGCAAGGAGGGGGACCAGAACCAGGACACTGAAGAGCCCAGGGCAGAGCAGGGACTGGGACCAGCTCCCCATGCAGCCCTCGGCACAAGGAGTGGGACCAGGACCAGCCTGTGCAGCCCAGGACACAGTGGGGCAGCTCCAGACACAGCAGCGAGCTCTCCCCAAACAAAGACTGAGTGCCCCCTGACAGCCTGCCCATCCCTGTCCCCATCTGCAGAACCACACCAGTCCTGGTGTAAGATCTGCTGATGCTGCCCTGAAGACCCCAACAGGGAAGCAGACTTTTCCAGCCTGCAGGAGCCTTTGTGACAAGTGAAGCAGGGTGGTTTGCCTTGAGGTTAAAAAGATCTCTGACTCCTGACATAGCAGGGCCACGGATCATAGAGCTGTGGGAAATTCCCCAGGGCCACCATCCCACGTCCTCCCACTGCTCTCAGCCCTTCCTGCTCTCCACAAAGCACCCTACCTCCAGAGGGACACACCAGTTGTTCCCCAGTGGCCCTGGTCTTGCACCTTCTCCAGGTCAGACTCTGCTACTTTTCTGTGCCAGCAAGGACCAGCATGGGGACGGTCACCCCTTGGTGCGGGGACAGGCACCAACCCTGAGCATAAGATGCTTCAGAGTCTGGCTCTGCTGCTGCCTCTCACTGGTATCTAACACCAAAAGTGATTTGGAACCAGGGAGATAAACACATTTAGGTTTTACAATTGAAACTCAGACTCTCAAGAACAGCAATTCACACTTTCTTGACCAAAGGCCCTTTCGGGGACTTCCCAGAGCTGAGAAATGCTGATGCTGAGCTGCCCTGACCCCTGGGCTCTTCCATCCCCCTGCTCCCTGTCAGATGCTACCCAGAGCAGCAGGCTGTGACCCACACATCTTTCCATGGGCCTGCACATTATTATTTACCCTCTCCCTGTGCAGACAGCTCAGAACAGCAGCTTGCATAGGTGCAAGAGCCCAAATGCATCCTCTTGGTGCTCCCCAGATCACCAGACATGCAAAGAAGATGGAGAAAATAAAAGGTTTTGATACCTGTCCTGAATGTCCGGATATTCCAGAGACCTTTCCAGTGCTGACACTGAACGCTGCGGCATCAGACAGGACACTCAGGGTTCCTCCAGTGGCAGTGCCAGCCCTGCGCTGACCTTGCAGCTCTCTCCAAGGTCACGGGGCTCATATCCGAGCAGGGACTGGACCTGGCGCAGAGCAAACCAGCAGGAATCCCGCTGTGAGGGTTGTGAGAGGCTCAAAGCGGCTCCTCAGCGCACATCGTGCCTACGAGCTCGCTCGCCTGAACAGTGCAGGGGCTCTGTGGCTGGTGAGAGCCCCAGGGGACCCCAGTGAGCCCCGGCTGAGCCACCTGTGGGACTGCCTGGCCATCCAGCCCCATGCCCCAGCCCTAGCCCTGCTCCCTCAGAGAACTTCGAGGGGAGCAGGTGGGAGCTTGGCAGAGGGAGAAATGAGAAATAAATGAAGCAAGAGTGCAGGGTGGGAAGGGGGGCTCAGTTCTCATTCCCAGATGTTTGCACTCCTGGACTCAAGCAGACTTTGCAAAGCGAGCGTGGACCCTCCTGGCAGGGCAGCCGACAGCTGCCTCCCCACGCTGCAGTTTTTATAAATTCTGGGAAACACTTTTAGACAGACACTGGCACTCATAAATTATACAACTCATTTGCATATTCCAGTCATGAGACATTATGCAAATGTGACCTGATTTGCATAATGGATTCCTCTTGTCGCTTCACTTGCTTCATGCTTTTAAAAAACAAAATGAAATAAAATGAAAGCACAGGAAGGTGAAAGCAGCAAGTTCCCAGCGCTGCTGCGCCTCCTCCTGCCACACTGTCACCCTCACCAGCGGCACACTGGGGCAAGGGAAAGTGAAAAACCAAAGCCCACACGGGTTATTTCTCTCGTAATTACAACAAACTAACTTTCCCTTGGTTTTGATGCTTCACCCGAAGCAACACATCGGAGCCGACTAGGGGAACTGAGCTGTGGCAGGCAGGACAAGACCCTGACAGCTGGGAGCCTCTGATGCTCCTCGCTGCCACGCAGGGCGCTCGGGCTGGGGAGCCCTGTGGTGTGAGACGTTCCTGGTCTGCGATGGGGCTGTGGGGCACGGCTTCCCTGCTGAAACCAGCTCGTTTTGAAAGACAGGTGCATAGGAGAGGCGAGGGGAGGGGTTGTGTCGATTGTTTATAGCAAAATACAGTGGTGAGATGTTGGAAGGACGGGGCAGGAGTGTCAGCGGCCCCAGCCACACTCCAACAGGCGACGGCTGCCCGTCCGTCCGTCCATCCCTTCGCAGTGTCTGCCTTTGCTGCGGGCTCTTCCCGGCCCCCCTGCACCCGCGCGAGCAGAGCCGTGCCAGGCGGCTGGCGTCCGCACCCTGTGGGAAAACTTAACTGTAATTCTTCAGCTTTTAAAATCAATTAACCCGTGTGTTAATTAACATCAAGTCGACGGGAGGAGGAGGAGGAGGGAAGAGCGGGAGGGAGGAGGGAGGAAAGGAGCTGCAAGGGCGGATGGCAGCGGAGTTGGCACAGTGCCATCCATTCAGTGGCAACGCCACAGCTCCCTGCGATCGCGGCAGCGGGTATATGTTACGGGGGCCCTGTGCGCGGGCCAGACAGTGCCGTAGAGCCAAGGGAGATTATCCAGACCCCCAGGAGCAAACGGCAGGCAGCGACCGGAGGCGCAAGTGCCAGGATTACAGACCAGGCTCCTCCGCCGCCAGCCCTTCCTCGGACGCACGCCATGGGGATGGGGCTCCCCCGCCAGCGCCGCACCACTCGGACTTCCAGCACTTTTCCCCCCTTTAGACATCATTCTGCCGCAGTGGAGCCAGCACAACGGATGCTTTCACACCCTGCGAGACAAAGGCCGTCGTCTCCGCCATGACACCGCTCCGTTCCAAGCCGAGGCCGGCATCTTGGAGTCTTTAAAAATAAATGGAAAAGGGAAATGCGGACAATAAACACAGCAATCGAAAAAACCTCATCGACAAACCCCTTGTGCCCGCTCTCCATGCCAGGGGCAACATGGGCATCTGTCGCAGCAGAAGGCGTTTGTGTGGGGCTTGCTTTTTTTTTTTTTTNTTTTTTGGCTTTTTTTCCCCCGCAAGCTGTTGGCGTGTTTTGCCATTCAGGTTCGTTTACAATTAATGCCAAAAAAACCCCAACCACACCCAGCCCAGTCAACAACAAACAAAAGGGAGTAGTCGACATGGAGGGAGAAATGCCCAAGGAAGCTGCAAGAATGCGAGCTCCGGCCGATGCCATTTGCCATTTGGACAACCTGAGGGAAAGGTGCCAGTTCTGCAGCTCGGGAGGCACCGAGGAGGGAGCGCGGAGGTCTCCGAGCAGCCGAGGGAAGGAAGGGAGGAAGGCATACGGCTCTTACAGGGCAGGATCAGACTGCGCACAGCCTCTGCTGGGAGGAGAGGGAATGTTTGACGGCGTGGCGAGATGCCTGTGTATGCAGGCGCACACGGAGCAGCGCGTACAGACACACAGACACACATGCACACACCGCCTCGGGCCGGTGCGGAGCAGCTGTGTGAGTGGGGGCTGAGGAGATGTGTGCGTGCCTCTGTGTACACACACACGCGCGTCTGTGTGGGGGTATTTATTTGTGTGCACGCGTGTAACACACGCAGGGAGATGTATGTTTGTGTGCCTCAGTGAGAGAGAACGACAGGGAGTGAGGAAGAGACAGACACAGACACACACACACACTCACCCACCGTCAGTATACATCCCACTTTTTGACCTAGGTGTACACGGAAGACAAAATAAAAATCATACTGGAGCAGCAAGCAGGCAGCAGAGATTTATCTACATTCACTGCTATCACCAGGGAGATGAATGGGGCCGATCTGAAGCCCTTCACGAGATCCACTATGGGAGTGAAGGAGGAGGAGGGATGCCACACAGACATGCACAAACTTGAAGACAGAGAGATTTGGAAGGTGCTACTTGTGAAACCCAGGTGGCACTCGGAGGGCGAGCGAGGGAAGGAGCCGCGCGGGCGCTCCGCGGGGTCCGGAGGGCGCGGGGGCTTCTGGACAAGGGCGTCAAGGGACAGCTGGCTACTCACGTTGTCTGCGCTGCTGAGGATCCTGCGAGGTGCTCTGTTGGCACTGGGCGCTGAGCCAGGGAAGGGCACTGGAGACAAAAGGGAGAAACAAAAAATAAAGTCATACAATGGGAATATTAATTGCCTCTCTTGCGGATTTTACAAAACTCACAAAATGTTTTCTTTTTGCCTGGTGGTTTTTTTTTCTTTTTCTTTTTTTTTTTTTTTTTTTTTTTTTTGGTGGATTGGTGCACTTCCTTTCTGCATGGAAAATACTAGCATGGGATTTACAGCCCAGCTACAGGGCTCGGGATTAACAGTGCTGGCATCTTTTGGGCATATTTTTTCTTTTAATGAATGAGCTTTCGCTGTTAATGAGGAATAATCGTTTGGCTAATGAGCTTTGAAACATTAAGAGAAAAGAGGGTTTTTTCCCGTTAATTGCCCTGGTGCGACCGCATGGATGGATTACAAAAGACAGCAGTAGGAACGCAGTACAAAGAGGGGAAATGTCTCCTGGAGTGGGATAAATGCAGAGATGGGTGATGCATCTCTGCACCTCTCCTTCCTTCGCTCTCCCTTACTCCCTCTCTGCCAACTGCTATGGGTTTCCATAACTCCGCAATCAAAGTGGATGCTCGGGGAAGATTATTATAGTCAAACAGTGAAGCGTCGGCGGCTAATGTCTCCAGTGTTTAATCATCATACAGTAGAATGGTTTTATGCATATTTCATTTGCATATCATTAAGCCACGCTAGCGCGGGACATTCAGAGCTGGAGAGGTACAAAGTTGGGGGGAGAGAGTGGGAGAGCGAGAACGAGACAGAGGGAGGAAGGTCCCTGTGATGCCTATCTTCAAAAGCCAGGGACTTGTTCCATGATCTGTCTTCTACTTTTACTAAAATCATGATGACTTGGAAACCTTTGAAGTTGGATATAACCTTGGATTCTTCTAATTCCAGCAGAGTGATGTATTAGAAAGGGGGAAATGATGCTGCGCTAGACATTTAAAGGAATATAAGCTCCAGTGGAATGGAAATAGGAGCTCTTTGGGGAACGAACTGGCAGAGCCAGCCACAGCTTCAACATCACACTGCTGGGTTCATGCTGGTGAAGGATACCAAAGTAATACAAAAGAAATGAAGACAACATATACATTAAGATGGGGATTATATTTACTCTTTCCCTTTTCTTTTCCTTTTTAAGGCACAAAGAAGGATGGAACCAGCGGTAATTTACACGCTAATTAGCGAACTGTTGCCTCTTTTTGTGTTTGTTTTTCTTCTCTGTTTTGGAGAGGGGCGTTTTCACCGCTGAAGTGATTAATCAATTATTTGGTAGCACAGATCCTTCTCCACTGGCACTGATCAGGAAGGGAAGGTGGTGGCTGCGGGGGGAGAAACACAGTGCGCTCTTTGTAGATCTTATACATGCACAACATATTAATTGAGGTCTTTATAAAGCTCCCTCAATAGACTGTTTCTTTCCTGGAGACCAGCAGCTGGTTAGCCACCGTTGGCGACTCTTCAAACATCCCTTTGGCTGGGGGCAGTTCTGCCGCTGTTTGTTGTTGTGCTTTATTTTCTCTCTCCACAGCGGGGGCTGCGGGTGCGACGCTCCCACTGCCCCTGCTTCTGTATGGGAGACGGACAGACAGACAGACAGAATCAGTACCAGGACAATCTCTTGAGCTGGATGAGGAACTTTGCTTCCAAATGAAATACTGTTTTATATTTAAATTACCTTCCTTTTCCTCCCCACTTCTCTTCTCCTCCAAGTCTTTGTGTCGGTTATGAATATTCAGATGAGCCGTGATGTGATTACACTGTACAATTACTTGTGTCCGCGATAGAGGCAAAGGCACTGAAGAAAGACAGAGCCAGATGAGCTTGGAGCTCATTTGGGGTTTGTTTTCCCTATTTTCCCCCATCTCCGTGGCACTGCGGCACATGCAGATGTCGCTGTTGTTCTTCATAAAGCCTTAATGATATGCAAAAGCATAACGACCCCATTTGGGTTCAGAGCATCAACGAAATATTATTGGGGGGGGAATCCTAACTGAAGGAATGTCCACATAAATTATTTTTATTTAAATGAAGAGGTGGCAGCGAGGCAGAGGAAGTCACATGAATACATGCATAATGTGAGCACACGGAAAGGTTATCGCCAAGGAGAAGAGGGTTTTGCACTGTGCCTGGGACAAACAGGCTCATTTGGGGAAATCGTTCAGCCCACCATGTGATTTACTTATTTATCATCACTCATCTCAGCCAGGGCACCGGGCGTGCTCGCTGCTGGAGACCTGGAGTGCTGGGAGCTGGATGCCTGGATGGTTCCTGCTTATCATTCAGAAATACCATGAAGTGTGCGGTGGAAGGGGACAGGAGAAAAGGAACCAGAGGGAGACTGTTTAAGTGCCGCAGCTCAGTGACAAAGGAGGGGCCTGGTGACAGCTCAGCGACGGAGTGACAGCAGGCCACCCGGGCGCTGGCGGGTGCCAGGCTGGCACGCGCTTCCCAAGGCACAGAGCACCGGCACGGTGGCTGGTGGGTCCCCACCACAGGTCAGTGGGACACGGGGTCTTGGGGCAGAGCAGCTCTGGCCACTGTGCCCTTGGGAAGCCTGCTGGGGACAGGGAGTCCAGAGCTGGTCAGATCCACTCTCACCCATTTTCCTCAGAGTGGTGAACGGTACCTGGATATAAGTAAGTACAAAAACGTGTGGGGAACAGGACCTCTTGGTTGCTCAGTCCAGCTGCTTTTCTGGGTTGGGAGCTGCACCCATATCCATCAGCAAGGAGTGGACAAAGAGAGGCAGAGTGGGCCAGCGGTCAACAGCAACACCCTCACCTGAACTGTGTGACATCAGCTCAGGGATCTGTGCCTCGTATGTTTGCCCTGCACTGATCCTGGACAGCTCTACAGCCTCCACACACCCTTGGTGGTGGGCAGGACTCGGGCTGCAGAATGACGTGATCCCAGGGAGGGAGTACTGTTCTCCACTCAAAAAGGGAGAGGCAGGTGGAGAGGAAGGTCAGTTGCAGATGGGACCCGCTGTGAGAGAAGCCTCCTCTCCTCCCACGCCACAGACCATACCTGTGGCTCCAGAGAGGCTCCTGAGCAGTCCCTTGGTGGTCAGAGCAGGGTGGCCCCACTGTCTCTGAGGGTGCGGCGCTTGGCACAGGCACCGCGGGGGTGTGAGAGCCCCCCCAGAGGAGGCTGTGACCCCTGGGCACACAGCAAGCAGGGGGCCTTAGGCAGGCCAGCCTCAGAGGAACACTGAGACCCCAAACAGGAGGGTTACGCTCCAGTCTAAGGGCCGATGTGCAGAGGGTGCAATGACCTGTGGACAAGAGCGCAGCTGCTGCCCCGTGCTGTTCAGACTCCTGACCACAGGCCCATGCAGCGGCCACGTCCCTCCATTCCCTTCCCACATCTCAGCAAATGTGCCCCTTCTGCACTTCCTCTTCTGCAAGGGTGCCCAGGAGACTGAGAAAAGGCAACCAGGCTGCCAGGTCTGATCAAAAGCAGGACACCAGGACTGCCTCTGGGCAGCAATTCCAAACCTGGGCTTGCCACTATAAACTGCCTGCAAAAATTCAGGACATCGGGGATAGCCCAACAAGCAACCCGACTCAGCAGCTGGATGTGAACGTCCTGCCCGTGCCCACGCAGCCTCTCAGGGGCACAGCTAAGGCATGTTGCCACCCTGGTGACAAGGAAGCCACAGTCACCCAAGTGAGCAGCCCAAAGCTGTCTGTGAGGAACAGGGCAGCCGTGATCGGATGGAATGATCTGAGCAGATCACAGAATCACATCCTGGAATGGTTTGAGTCGGAAGGGTCCTTAATGAAAATCGAGTTCCAAGCTCCACCCCGTCAACCGCCCAGTCAGTGGCTTCCTGAGCCCAGCACTGTGACTCTGCTGGTCTGGAGGCTGCAGAACACCAACCCTGATGGTGCCGCCTGGCCCTGCCTCCTCTTTCTGGTGTCCAGCCTCAAACAGCTCAGGACCGAGGTGTCCGGACCAAAGGGAGGCTGGGAACATGGAACAACATGCTCAAATGGCTCCTGCCACTTCCCGACATGCACAGGTGGGAAATATTAGCAGAAATATCACCCCCAGGGTCCGAGACACTCAGATTGCAGCCTGCGACCATTTGGAAGTCTCCCCATGGAGACTTTAGGAAAGGGCAGCTCCCACAGTGGCTCAATGCAGGAGCCATTGTGCTGCTTGTCAATTCACCAAATACCCTGAAGAAATTGCTAGTTAGAAAAGGAAATTCAAGCATTTATAGAATATTTTGCTATTCAAAACACCAAAAAAATTGTTTTGCAAATAGTAGCACTGCTGAAGAGGGGAGAGAAGTACATCAGTCATTTGATATTACATATAAGCAGTTTATTAAAGAATTAAATATTTATAGACTATAAAGCAAGCAGGGCGATGAGTTGCAAACAGCTTGCTGAGAAGTATGTTATAAACATTGAGTCTGTCAG
The DNA here is from genome assembly GCA_013397175.1 of Platysteira castanea. Taxonomy (NCBI): domain Eukaryota; kingdom Metazoa; phylum Chordata; class Aves; order Passeriformes; genus Platysteira; species Platysteira castanea. The sequence continues at coordinate 1,156,779 of VYXC01011246.1, read as the reverse complement.
GGACTAATAAAGTATGGAGAACACAAATGTTTTATAAAATCACCAGGCCAGTGATGAATCTCCACAGCTGAGATGCCACAGAAGCCATGAAGGGCCTTGCTGCCCCGTGGCCCCAGAGCCAGCACAGGAGGGAGGGAGGGGACGGGGCTGTGTGGCTGCAGGCACGCCAGGCACTGATGGGAGTGCACGTGATTCAGCGCTTGGAGAAATTCGATTTTTCACATTATTCTAAACACAGATCTATTAATAGGAAGTTCAGGAATTTTCAGAGTTCAAGGCAGTTCCCTCTTCAGCTTTTTATTGCAGCTAATCTTCCATTTCCAAAAAAATTAAAGTTTGTGATTCAGACTAAGGTCCCGTCCCTGCAAAGCCCTCCCCTCCCCTCCCCTTCCCTAAAGAGACAGCACAGCCAGCCCAGGCACCAGCTTCCCTGTCCCCAGCAGTCCCCTGGAGCACCCGGAGTCATGTTTGGAGAGCAGCAGCTCTCTCCATCACAGACACGGCACATTTGCAAGGAACAACTAAGATTTTCAGAGACTGTACAAGAGGAACAAACAGGTGGTGGAAGACCCCAAGGACAGGAATACCTTTTTGTTGGCAGCATTGTGGGAAATGGCTGCTGACAGAAATGGGCATTTTTTCCTGCATGAAACAGACAACTTTAATTTTCCAACAGACATCTGTCACAGCAGTCGTGAGGACATTGCTGTTCTGTTACTAGTGGAGATGAAAGAGCCTCCAGACTACTTTATACTTTTGTGAAGCGAACCCCAGGCCCAGAAGTTATTTTTAATACAGGGTGAACTAACGCCTTGGGTGACGTCCAGGCAGATTCCTATAGTTGTCCCCACAGTTCCAAGCCTGGTGGGGTCGATGAAACTCCCAAGGGGTCCAGGCGTTCACAACCCTTTGGAATTCACTCTCTTTGCAAGGCATCAGGACTCAGGCCCACCTGGAACACGCAGTCACCACCGATCCCATTCGACCACCACCCTCCCGAGGCAGCAGCCAGAGCGGGGTCTGAGACACAGAGGGGAGGTCTGCCCAGAGGTGGGGAAGGAGCACAGCTGTTGCCTCCTTCCTGACTCAGATATGTCCTTATGAGATGCAAATGTTAATTAACACAAGAGTAAGCAGGCTAAGAACTGTCTGGGGTTGGTGAAGACAGATTCCATTTAGTAGACAGAGAGAAACCTCCATTTGCTGGCTGCTCTTTCTGCACTCAGACAAGGTGGGAGATTTTCATCCTCTGAGATGTAATTAAGACAGATTTTTTTTTTTTTACAATAATTTCCAATAATTATTCAATCTTATTTGCCAGGGAGGGTATATCAGACTAAATTTTGGGTTAAATAGCAACCTTTGTTGTCCTATGTGGAAATGATTATAGCAGGGTTCAGGTCTCACCAGACTCAAAGGCTACAGAAGGTATTGAAAAGCACAGCCCTATCAAAGGCACAAACCCCATTAGTTCCAGATGGATTGCTTGAGTGGTTTCTCTCTCTCGAGCCCAGAGCCTGTTAGCTTCAGGGGTTTCTACAGGAAAGTGTGGTACCTCCCAGAGAGCATCACAACCAAATTCTGCTGTTTCTGTGCTGCTAGAGCTGCTGCTGTCAGCACAAGCCCCACCAGTGACTAAGCCCTGCAAGGATCCCTAAGCATGATCCCAAACCAGGACAATATCTACTGAGCTTCACTGTTCCTTTCTTCCTATTCTCCCTTCCTCCAGCTCAGCTCTCACCGCTCCCCACATCAGCACACCACGACATTTTACACCCTCAAATAGGTTTCTATGCCCCAGTGATTTTACCAAATGTTATTCTATCCCTCTCCTTCCCTGCAATCCTAAAATCACGGAACACAGTGCCATATCCTGGGGCTTACTGGTGCCAGGCTCGTGCCTCCAGTGCACTGACGAGCTGTCTGCAGGACACACAGCCCAGCTCTTGGCCTGTCCCCATCACTGCTGTTGCAGATTTTGGTGCTGTGCTCATCTCCTTTCAGCTCAACCCCTCAGGGCCACCAGGGCACATCAGTTCATGGCCCAGCTCACTGACCCCACATCTGACATTTGTGTCAAGTTGTTTTTTACACGGTGGTCCTTTGCTCCTTCAGTGTTTTCCCTCGTCTCCAGGCATCCTCCAGCACTCACATCTCCTGATATCCCTCTCCATGACTGACTTCTTTCCTTCCTTCCACCTAGGTATTTCCATGGGGTTTTGTATTGCTGGAACCTGAAGTTCTTTCTCCCTTGTCTGCCACAGTGCCAGTTCACCACTGCCACCCATTTCTAATGCTGACCCCTGTAGCCAGCCCCATTCCCAGAGCCGCTTTGGACACGGCTGTGGCTCTCCCTGCTCACCAGGGGTGGGGGCAGGAACACCACCCTACTTTCAGACCAGGATGGACACCTTACTTTACACATCGTTTGTACTCTCTCCTCCCAGTCCCATCCCACTCAAGGCCTCGCTGGCACCTGCTTGAACTGCTGTAAAGTCAGCAGTTCCCCAACGCCATAGCTCTCACCTTACCTTCTTTGTGAAAACATGGAGAACAAGGAAGAGACAGACTGATCGGAGAGAATGCTGCAGGGTGAGAATTATCAGCACATTTTATTGGCGTATTCCCACCTGCTAGCATTATGACCTGCAGGATGGAGGTAAGGAGTTCCAGCAGAGTATGGATTAAATACCTGTGTGCCCAAGCAAGCGTCAGACTCACAGGCCGAATCATAAAGAGGAGATATTTAAAGGTGTGCTTGCTGTTCCTCTGTAAGCATTTTGCAGATCTCTGTATGGTGCCAAGCATTAGTCAGGCAGCGAACGTGCATCACTCAGGCCAGGAAACCCCAGGAGAAAGGTAATGACAAACACTGTGACACACAGCTCTGTGTGAGCCCAGTGATTTCAATCAGCACCGAGGGGACTGATTGTCCTCTCACGCATTCAGGGGGTCACATCTGAGCTACTGCAAACCTCCCAAGCACATCTTCCCTACCCGCACGTACGTGCAGAGCCTGTTTGTTGTCCATGGCTGGAGCCAGAACTTTGTGAATGGAGAATGAACTGTTCAGGCTTAGAGAGCAGCTGCTCCAGGGCTGTAGTGATGCAGGGCAGAACTGCCCCAGGGGTGTGGGGGACAGTGTGTCTCTGAAAGCTAGAACTCACATGTTGCCATGACTGGCTCATCTCCAACAGCATGAAATGCACATTTCAAAGGCCACACAGACCAGCTGGACCATATTCCCAGGAGAACTAGTGTTTTGTGTCCTGTATCTTGCACACCTAACTTAGAACAGGAGCATATTTCAGCAGGCAACAGATTATCCCAAGCACACTGTCCCCACTGAGTGGTTCTGAGCATCCCTCAGACAAGGCAATGCTGTGCCACTCTCACAAATTCAGGTTTTAAATACAGCAAATATACACACGTGCATCATATATTTTGTTATAGATGTTCCCTATGTATTTTAAGATGTGTTTATTTTACTTTAATGGAGTCCTTTCAGGAATATTTGTCATCCCGGCAGCCCGTGAGCAAGGCTACTGCTGAACACCCTCCTCCCTCCTGCCCAGCCAGATCTGTGCCCTGGGGTTTGGTTCAGTGCCTGGCACGTGTCCCACAGAGCCATCACCTCCCACAGAGCAGAGTCTTGGCTAGCAGGGTGTGTGGCTGTCCCCCCGCCTGGCAGCTGCAGCACCGTGAGCCCTGGGCACCACGAACAGCTCGGAACCCACGCTGCCACCCCCCAGCCCAGCGCCGTGGGAGCTGCACTCCCTGCAGCACTGCATGCACTGGGTCACTGTGTTCGACCTAACATGCTGGACAGCTTCCCAGGAGCAGGAGGAGGATGTCCTCTCACCTCCCATGGGATGTTGTCCCACATCAGCGCTCCCCAGGCTGCCTCTGGTTTGGCTCTGATGCCAGCACAAGGGAGGTGCAGGAGCAAATTTCAAGGCTGAGAAGGGAGGAGAACTGGAACACTCCCTTTTAGCATGGTCAGTTACTTAGGTTTAAACAGCTCCAGAAACTCCATCCCTGACTTCTAAGGAGGGGGTCTGCAGCAAAGACCAGCAATATTTAAACATTTGCACTGCGAGGACAGAAATGAGATAACCTGAAAAACTCACAACTACGTCCCACCCCACCTGGTTAGTCCTTGGATGGCATCACTGCGCAGGCACTTGTGCTATAGCATGTCAGATAGTCATGTTTCTTTTTTTAATGAGAGAATTAGAAGGAACATTTGGCAGTGGACTTACTGCCTCATGACTGCCTGCAGAGGAATATTTCTGCATCTTGTTAAAGAGATCATGATTAAGTCAACACCTGATTTATCCCAATCTCTTTTTTCCTATATTCCTGCTCTCTCAGAGCGCTCATACGTGCTGAGGCCTCTGAACGCTCTGAGCAGGGGCTCAGACAGCTGTGCCTGGAGTCAGAGCCCCAGCAATGCTGGGGAGTGGAGGGGTGCACATGCAGGGGGATCCTTGGATGGCAGAGCCTCGGACCCCCAGCATGACAGAAAAGAGTTTTGCAGGTTTTCCAACAGACAGTAACACAATAAACACCCCCAAACTTGTCTGCTGTAACAAACACAGTTTTATTACAGAAAAGCTTCCAAATTGAAAATGATCAATGTGCTTTTAGGAGCCTGTGGAGATGGATCACTTGTACTCACTGAAAGAAGAGAGATGATTTTAGGAGCTACTGTTAGAATCTGCTCTCTCCTCCTCCCTTTTCAACCAAGGAAAAACGTAAGAAAGAGGGGCAGAAGGAAAACAATAGCTCAGGAATCCACAGCTTTGCTCTCCTGACAGCTTCTTACCAAAATTATGCTACTGTTTGCCATTCCATTGTTCCTCCTTGTCACTGTGAGTTTAGGGTTTTCTATGTCCAGGTTTATCCATGAAATACTAAGCAAGAGAACGTGATTGTTCATGTCTCAGCCTACAGGGATCTAAATAGTGCTCAGACACTGACAGAATTTGCATCCAGTGGCTCAGAGCCGTGCCCTGGGCCACACCATCCCCATGCACTTGGCACACAACATACACAGACCCACAGCACAGTCTGGGCTGGAAGGGACCTTCAGAGGTCACCTGGTCCCACCTCTGACATGAGCAGGAGCAAGGAAGGACCAAAGCTGGCCTTTCCCTGTCATTTTGCAAAAAGGTGTCCCTGAGCTCCCAGAAAACAGGTGATACAACATGAACTGTTACACAGAACACTTACAGACAGGTTGACCAGAGTGCTTTCAAAAGAACCCAGGGGTCAACAGACTTCAGGTTCCAAGCTGCTGATCTAACCTAGCTGCTATTTAAGCCATTAAGTCTTAAACACAGGAAACAAACTATTCCTTTCCCCTTGGCAGCAGCATCTTCACGTTTGAAAGCTGTTGTTGTATCAGCCTTCTCTGCTGTTACAACTTACAAAATTTGTACCTAGGAGCCAAAAGGACATGACAGAGCAGAGCTTGGAACACTGCCTCTGTACTTCTGCCGACTCATCTGTTCAGAGGTGCAAGCAACCATTCGAGGAGCAATATCACATTAGCACCAAAAGCTTCCCAAAGCTGATTCCCAGGCTACATTTACCTTCATAAATAAATGTAGAGAATCAAGTTGTTATCTTCTTATCAAACACCACAGAAGACTGGCCCAAAATAGCACTTTCTCCTAGCAAAGGGTTCCCACTGGTTTATTGTTCATTCATTCCTGTAGGAATAATTTGTTCTGTTTGTATGAGTGTGCTGGAATGGCTTGAGGGGTGAGATGGATTCCTAAAGTGTCCAACCCTGTGTGATTCACAGTCAATGCTCTTGAGCAGGAACGGGTCAGGTGCTAATCCCCTCTGTTTTATCTGCTACAAAAAGCAGCATTTGACACATCAAGGGCTTGCACGGAATTTCTGTGGCAGATGTGTAGCCACCTCCAGCAGGACACGAGCTGTGCACACCTGGAGAGCCCTGTAGGACCAGTGGGTGGTAAGGTGAGCACCACATCAACCACGCCATCAGCCTGCCTGCCTCGGGCACGAAATCCGCCCATCTCCACTGATCATTGTTTAATTCAAAGGGTGTTTTAAAGGATGTGATTTTAATGAGCACACAGCTCAGACCAGGAATACTGTATTTCTTTCTCCTGAGTGATGAAGTGGGCACTTGGACTCTTTGCATTGATTTCTAATCTGCTATTTCATACTCTGACAGTGAGCCCTGGAAACCACGTTTTCTCAGCTGCTCTGGGAGGGTTTCTGTAAGTAAGAGCAGCTGAGGCTGGTCAGGCTGAAAGGGAGGACCCAAATATCAGAGTCCCAAAATTTACTCAGCCCACAGCTCTTCAGCCTGGCCAACCAGAGTAATAGGCATAGTAATAACAAGAACAATAATAATCATAATAGTAATGAGAAAAGACTTGTGCAGACTTTGATGCAAAGGAGCTCAAAGTGGAGCTCTGCTCCCTGGGGTGTGGGGAAGTTCCCCCTTCCCACGGTGGGCAAAATGTTTGGGACATGGGAAGTTAAAAGCACATGGCTCTACTAATCAGAAAGGCAGAGCCACACGCAGACCCACCCTCAGATCCACTCCTGAGCACACCTGGATTTTGTCTCATTCCCCACGTGCACCAGAGCCATGGCTGGGCAGGAGCCTGGTCTTGGTTCCTAGGCGCCTGACTCCCAGGAAAGCCCTCAGCACTTTCCTCAAACAGCACAGGGATTGCAGTCCTTTCCCATTAAACCTGGGTCAGGTTTCTGACAAGGAACACCTGTAATTAAAGTGACAAAAATCTTCTTTTCAGATGCAAAGGAGACCTTTATTATCTGTTATTATAAGGCAAAGGCTTATAGTTTTTTTCAATGCAGTCACTTTTGTTTCAGAGGTCACGAAACACATCCTCCTCTCCTTAAACACCAGCACCGGGGATTTAATTCCTGTGCATCCTGACAAACTGCATCCCGCACAGATGTTGATGCCTACTGCCTGCAGGTCCTCTGACCAGGTCCCAGCCACCCTCACACCACCCACTCCTGTAATTTCTGTGGAGCCAGAAATATTCTTTAGACTCATCGGCTGCTGTGAAGCCAGAGCTGTAAAGTCAGATCTTTTCCTCCTTTAAATGTGACTGGCTATTTACTCCCTAACAATTCTGCTTCAGAGCTGATTTAGCATTTTTATTGGAATGTGAAAGCTCTTAAAAGAAGAAAAAAAATCTAATCAGGCAGAAGAGATAGAAAACTTGCTGAATTTTTTCTCCCCCCTTTGCACCCCTTCAATCCTATCAAAAGCACATCTTCCATTCATTGCTTCCCCATGTCATTATGACAAGCGGCTACAAATCAATAGCAGCAGCCCAGGCAGCCCCGGCCCGCGCGCGCCCGTGATAAAGATTCACTCTCAACCCCGATTTGCTAATAGCACATAATAGCAGCCATTGGCGCCCCGCATTAAATCATACATTTCACTCGGCGTTTATTATGGGATTTTTAAAACTCCTCACCAAATTGGATTTTCTTGACGGTCTCTAATTTCCACATTTATCATTTAACATTAAACTCCTCTGTGGGGAGGGGGCAGGGAAATGGGGAAGGAAGAGAGGAGCCATGCAATTCTGTATTTTCCTCTTTCTTTTTTATGAAATCCCATAAATAATCCCAGGTATAGTTGCCATCAGCCCTGAAGTTTTATTTATATAAAATACCAGAATTTAGGATAGAATAGCTTTGGGACTCAGCTTACCTTCATGCAGTCCTTATAAAGAAGACGAAATTAAAGAGAGAGCCATAAGGAAACAGATTTTAAATAACAAATCCAATAAACAAAATAGTCAACAAAGTAAGTGCCTATGAAAAGCACTAGGGAAAATGACTGTGAATTTCCTCATTTGAAAAACCCAGTAGCAAGGAAAGATGGACCAAAAATATTTTTAAAACCTCAACAAAACACACACAAATAAAGTCTTATTGTCTCTTTTCAGTTCACAGAAAATTAATTTAGCAAATAAAGTGAAAACTTAACAACAGAGGAGCTTTGCCAAGGCAGAGAACAAGAATCCTGTGATCAGAGGACTGCATCAGAGGACAAGCGCTCAGGGAACTCTCCCCAGTCTGTCCCAGTATCAGACACTCGTTCAGAGAGCACACGGGGCAGCCCCTGCTCTTACACCAAGCAGGGCTGCTCAGCTCCTGAGTATCAAGGCCCAGATCCTTCCTCATCTTGGCCTTGAAAGAAGCATCCAGATTCAAGGCTACTGGAAGCACTCCCCATTCAGACAAATTTGAGTCTGGCATGAACAAAGGCCCTGACTCCTGAAACAGGAGGGGATGTGATAAAGGCATGGTGAATTAAGCTTTCAGTGCTTGTGACTTCCAGCCAGGAGACATGAGCTCAATCAGCCTCTGTCCAACATCCAATTAGTACAATCACCTTAATTCACAAACTACTGAGCAGTTTAACCAGGACTCTGCTTAAAAGTGCTGAGAGATTTCTGTTCTGGAATATTTTGGTTTCAGTAAAGAGCTCTTAGAAATAAAATTCCTCAGTTCAGCTGCTGAGTCAACCACATCACAGGCCACACTCCAACAGCTCTGGGCCTTTTTCAGCTGTATCAATGTTGTTCTGAATCCAGCTGAATGCAGGGGCAGCAGCTCTAATTATCCTCTCTTAAACTTACAGCAGAAGTCACAACATTCCAGGTCCTCTCCTTTGAATTGCTACCTGATCCCCTGAGCACTGGCAGCAGTAGAAAGGCTGGCAGGTGTAAATGCTCCTGGGAGTCTGTCACCTCTCACAAAGCCAAAGACCATCCCAACATGGCTTTTCCCTCCTTGGAATGGCTGGTAACTTTCAGGAAATACAACTGGTACAGTTACTGAACCTGAGCATTGGCCACCATCAATTCAAGGAGTCACAGACAGTCTCTGATACCTTCACAAGAAGCAAAGTGTGTCCCTCCTATCTACAGCCAGAACGTGAACTTGGACAGTGCAAACCAGAATCACCCTTTACTTACTAGAGACATCTGTTCAAAATTAGAACATCAGTCAATCTAGGAACACAGCAGAGGGAAAGAATGTCATAGTTTTGGGTAAGAACCTTTTTTTACTTTAATCATCCCACACAGTAAAGGACAAAGATTCCATAGACAAACATCTTGCTGCACAGCAAGTTTAAGGATATGCTGGGGTCCCATTGCCTGTTTTTCCCTACTTCTTCTGTGGCATTGCCAACTCAGTTTGAGGCTTCCTGCTACCATTTCTTACTTCTTGGTTTCATACCTACATTCAGGCACATAAGCAGTCCCTAGCTGCTGGTGAATACACGCTTTCCAATGCCTCCCACTGTTCCTTTCAGCTCCAGAATCCAAAACATCCTGTGGTTTATTGATCCACTTAACCACACTTTGCCACCAATCTTTGCATTCTTCCTGACTCAGGCATCAGAGTGCAAAGTGTGTGACACATCACTTTCCAACTGACCTGAAGAGTTTTCACACCACATAGTCACAATTCCCTGACAGCCACTCTTTCTCCTTCAGTTGCATCTGATAGAAGAATATCCAGCATTATCAGAGTAATTCTGCAGTTCTTGAGCAGGCCAAGTGTGGTGGTGATGAGTGTGGTCAGGCCCTGGCACAGGGTGCCCAGAGAAGCTGTGGCTGCCCCATCCCTGGAAGTGCCAGGGCCAGGCTGGGCAGGGCTTGGAGCAACCTGGGCTAGTGGAAGGTGTCCCCGCCCATGGCAGAGGGGCTGAACTGGGTCATCTTTAAATGCCCCTTCCAGCTTAACCCAGTCTGTGATTCTGTGACTTCAGAACATAGCTGCTTCCATCCTGCCCCAAAGAGATCTGCTTGTGGGGGTGACTGTCTGACAAAGAACAGCGAGTTGTCTGTGGACGCTGTGTTTAAGCAGGTGTCAGCAAGGTCTGCAGGACACCCTGGAATGGAAATGAGTCAGAAAAGTCTTCTTAAGAGCAGTGTCACCCAAGCCACGGTCAGGAAATCACATCCTGGGTTATCATGTTTGTGGTAAGAACATTCTCTGTTATAATCACCCCGATTTGGATATACATCTACAGGAGAAAAATCAATCTCTGCACGTGAAAACAAAAGTGTGGGTGTGCTCCCTTCTAGCTGAAAGGGGCTGCTGGTGCACCAGGTCTAAGCTCTACCTGACCTGGCCTTGCACAGGTTTCCCCAGATCCTGCTGGGAGGGATCTCTGATCACTGCAACCTTTTCTCTGTAGGAACTACTTCCCCCATGAAACTTCCCGAACTGCAGTCTGTACAGCAGGTTGTCTGAAACTTATTTGTGCAAACATTTCACATTTAGAGATGATGATGTGTACAATAGCATCTCATGCATGCTTTGCAGTAGTAAAACAGATCAAGTTTTTAAGTGATCTATCTGTGTAAAAAACTATAATCATAAAAAAAAAAGCCCAAAGGCTATGGCATTAATTAAATCCTTCAAAGCCCATGTGGGCTGTTTCCCTGGGACATTGAACCAGCAGCTCTGTACCAGCAGTTTCTGTTCAGACTTCAGGTCTTAAAACTACAGGAAACTCGTGACTGTTGCATGACCACATGTATTGATTTATTGGTTTACAACAGAAAAAAAAAAACCAACCCTACAACTAAAAGTATCAGAATTTGAATGGTCTCAAACCCAAAAGGCAAACACCCAAAAGAGTGTAGCATCAGGAAAATTGTAGGATGATAAAATCTCCATAAAGTTTATTTTTACCCCAGCAAATAAAAGGTTTTACTAAAACAAGTCAAACAGGACTCGCACAACTGGCTTCTTGGCTAGCAGATTGTTCTCGCAGCTTTGTGTCAGTGGGATGAGGCCCAGAGCCAGCTCTGCCAGGACCGTCCTTTTTGGAACAAATGGACAAGAAGACAGAACACATCAGCTGTACTGTGTTTTCATTTTCCTACCTTATTGGGAACACACTGAGAAGTTTCTCCGTGCATCTTACAAAGAGACAAATTCTGACTGAAGCCCAGCAAGAGCCAGGTGTGCCCATCCCACCAGTGCTGGTGGGATCCCCCCAGGTGTGTTTGGCCCGGATGGGGAGGCTGGGGCTGGAAGCCTGAGCAGCACAGAGCTCCTTCTCACACAGGGAGCCTAGCACCGTGACACTCGGTGAGTATTGATCTCCTCCCACGAGTGATCTCCAGCACTGAAGTTGAGCCTGTGAGCACTCAGCCACAGAGGGGCTAAAGGGATGCTGAGATCCTGCATCCTCTCCTGTGGGACCAGGACACGGTGGCACTCATGCTGATGCACCTGGGCTCCAACCACGCCCGGATTTAGACACGGCACTCTCAGCATCATGGCCTCAGCATTGTAATTTGTTTCTTTCATTCTGTCACTGCTCAAACTTGTTGACCTTTCAATAATTGTTGCCCTCTCTGTCCTCATCGTGGCTTTCAGGGAGGACAGCAGGTTTATTACAGGGCAATTGGGAATGTTCTCAGTACAGTCATTTGTCTGAGGCAGTTCCTGCATCGCTGTTCCTGATCAAACAGGATCAGGGAGCCAGGACTCGGGTTAAGTGGCATTCCTACTCCTGGAATGCTGAAGGCCAAACAGAGGCACATTAGCAGAGCTATGAACAAACGTCAGCAAATGGGCAGCAGCGGCAGCTCTGTGTACAATGGGCTGCAGCTGGGGCAAACCTCGGTGCTAAACACAGTTACACTGAAATGTGAAAAGCTAAAGCAGTGTTTGTGTTTTCTGAGGAAGGTGAGAAGGCAAATGATGTAAGAAACAGTGGTAAAATGGGTGAGGGTCTGCCCAAAGGAGAGCTCCAGGAGGGCAGGATTTTATATTGATCAACTTCCACCTTCCTAATATAAAGGAGGATTTTTCAGTATTATCCAGTGCTGAAGTTCTGGCACTGGAAGGCAGCAGTTCTATCCTTCAAACAAAAGCTGTAGATGACCTCAAACAGCTTAAGACAGGTCTGCTTAAATCCATCTGCTTAAATAGGCAGAGCTGCTTCTGGCCAGTACAAACCACAGATTTTCACTGGAACAGTTTTGGGGTTTTCTGTTTTTAATTGTGTGAAGAGGTGCCAGGCACTGAAGCTGATCTGCATTTCCACATGATACACTGCAAAGAAACAGGTATGAAAGGTCTCTTCCAAAAACTGTGACAGTGTTAATGCTGTGCCCACAGCGAGCCCTGCCCGGCAGGCAGTCGCCCTCCCCAGCACTGTGGGAAGCCCCCCATGCACCCCAAAGAGCAGCAGGCCCTGCCCAAGCCCTCCTGCAAGGTCCCAGGTAGTGCCAGGAGTGCCCAGGAGCTGCCCTCACACTGCAGAAACACACAGCTAGAAATGGGGACCTGCACCTTTAAAGTTCTCCAGCAGTAAATCAGCGATGCAGAGCAGCAATTATACCAAGCTATTCTGCCGACATGAATCCTGGAGATACAGACCCAAACCAGCAAAGCTGATTAGTAGTGTGGGAGCTCCTTGCATGCTCCTCCAAAACACAATTAAAAGAGTTTTATTCTGAGTAACAAGAGGGTTAGAGGGTCAGAAGAGTTTCCATCTCAAAAGGCAGCAGGATACAAGCCAGCAGGAAGAGGAAAGCAAATTGCCCAGATTTTGTGCTAGAAATACGTGGGTACTTAATCTGCTAGGCTTCAATTTCTCACCAAAATTTTATCCCACCATTCCTAAGGAAAATAGGAAAATAAGTACAAAGACAAACCTTTCCAGTATTGTGATGGCAATAACCCTGCTTCCACCTGCAGCAAGTGCAGGTTCTTCCACCTTGCTTCAACTTTGGGCCTCCCCATCAAGTCTTACAAAGAACAAATAAAAATCCTTTTAACTCTCTCCATTTTAAAATTTATTATTAAAACAGAAAAAAGGAGATTTAAGAATTGTAGAGGAACCTCCAGCAAACAGTCTCTCGTCCAGCACTGGCTTTAAGGAGCCAAAAATGCAGTCTCCCATGCCAAAAATATAGAAATATTGTCCAGTGTCTGGCAGTCTGAAGTTCACCTTGTTCCATGGTTCCTTCTGTGGCCCAGTCTGGTTGCAGTCAGCTGCCTTCCTGCAGGCTCCATGGAAGATTGCTTTTAGGAGATCTTCTATCTACACATTTTAACTGAATCAATGTGCAGAGTTTCTATGAAATGAGATGCTGCAGAGATGATAAAAACGGTGGCGATTTCCTTGGCTAGAGCCTAGAGGAGCAGAGCTGTTGGATTTCACAGAAACCAGTCAATACCAAATAAAAATAAAAAAATCTTAAACGTCAGTGAAAGCAGCATGGAAGGTGACTTCATCTGAATCTGAATGGTGGGCAGATCTTGCATTGTCGGCCTGATTTGGGATCTCCAGAAGTTACTTGGCTTTCCTCAGATCAGCGTGACCTTGTCTCCAGCTCTCTGAAGACACGGGAAAGGGGAGATCTTTCCTCAAACACTGCCAAAGCAACAGGCTGCTCACTCATTCCTGGCTCTTCTGCTTACATAAAAGTAGCAGCAGAGAAGGGATTTACTCCATAGGTTGTCTAAGTACACCTATAGAAATAAAACAACCCCTTTCTGAATAAACCAATTTCCAAATATTTGTCATTTTATGGGAACGCAAAGAAACATTATTTTTACATCTAAAAAAATCAAAAATTCTAAGATGAAGCAAATTCCAGGTTTATGGAGAAAAAAGATAAACTGCGTTGGAATCTTGCCTTCAAGCTTTTGTGTTCATCCTCTCTCCTGACCCCACATGCCAGAGAAAAGCTTTAGAAGCACAACTTGAAAGAATCTCATGTGCTTTTATAGTCAGTAAAAATAGTTAAGAAAAAATAGAAAAATAGAAAAATAATTAAATATAGAAATAATAAATAAATAATTAAAAATAAATAATAAATAATTAAAAATAGAAAAATAATTAAGCCTTTTCTGCTTAATGAAAAGCCTTTTTTTCATAAGGAAAATACAGCCTAGTTAATATATTAGTAATGAGACCTGTCCATGACAAAAGGGACAGTATTACAATGGCTGTAGAAAATCCTGCGCATCTCCAGATTAGCAGTAATAGGACAGTTCAGCGTCAGGCACTGCTGAGTTTTCTAATCAGACAAAACCTTTAGCAGTGGTTACATCACTGCAATTCCTTCATTTAGTAGGAGGAAGGTGAAACCTGGGATATGTTTGTTCAGAAAAAAGAGGTTTTATTTTTCCTTTTTATGACGACATTAAAGAATTGTCTTTGTTCCTAAACTCCTCAATCTACATACACATTCAAAATTACAAATGAATAATTCTATATACTTACATATATAATATTATATAAAAGGTATATTACTGCAGTCTATGTTGTATATACTTAATGTACATTATTCTATCACAGAACCTTTTATTGAGTAATTTTTATACCACAGCATTATCTGATCCTGTGCTGTCTAGGATTAGCGCTGCAAATACTCTGAAAGCCAAGCTGAAGTTGTTAGTGACAGTACAATGTCCTTACACTTGGTTTATAAACAAATGTTAATAAACTGAACACATCAATGCAGCATTAACTGCTCACCTCACTCTGCACAGAATCACACACTCTTGTTCCTGCAGCCAGGAATGGTTCACTCCCTGGATTTGGATGTCTCAGGTCTAAATGCTCATCTGTTTTTTAACAACAGAATTTTAGCTGGGCCTCAGAACTCCACTTTTTGTCTGTACTATGATTAGACATTAGTGAGACCCCAAGCACTGTATTACTGCTTCCATATGACTGGAAACATTTCCAGCCTGGAGACGCAGGGACACCATGGCTTATGGGCCTCATGCCCAAGTCTCTGAGCAGACTTTTCCCCTCTCTTGCATGCAACTGTCCCCACGTCCGGTCCAAGGGTTTGGTTGCTCTCTGCAGAAGCACCTCCCACTCCCGAATCTAGCTTCTAGACATTTCTGCAATGTCCTTCAGGGCAGTTTTGCTGCTCTGTGAAACCCTGATTCAAGGAACATCTCACATTCACAGTGACCGGGGGATGCTAACTCAGAGAAAATCAGTAGTGTTTGCCACAAAGTAATCCTGTAGGGAGAACACTGCTTGGCTTAAATATTATTTTTATATCTATTAAATGTATTATTTTATATATATTGTTATATATAACTTCATGTAATTATTTCTCAAAATGGAGAATACATATATCTATGTGCTGTCCTTTACAGAACTGGCCTCCTAAAGCAAAGTTCCGTGTCAGTAACATCTAAGAGCCTGTATCCACACTACAAAACTGTGACATTCTCATCCGAGGCTGCAAACCCCCATCACTGTGTCCTTTTCCTGAGCCTGTCAGCCCACCAAACCCACATATTCTGCTGCTTCCCAGTGCCAGCCGAGCACTGCCACATGCAGTGACAGAGCACAGCTGAGCTCCAGTGTCAGCCTTTGTTCCCGATCCCTTGGAATTCCTCAGCCGACGTGAGACGACCCAGGGTTTTTGTACTTCATTTCACAGAGCCTTCCCCTACCTCCTGCAACGATTGCTTTTCACACACTTCCTTCCTCAGCCTGGCCCTTGGGAAAGAACAAGAGGCAAAATGTTTACAAGAGACAGACTGGCTGTGCCCTGCTGAAGGTTTGGTTGCAGCATTTCTGCTCCCAGTCTAACCAACACCAAAGATCTCTAGAAGTTTCCATTTTTAATCATCCCAAATCAGCTTGTTTTTCAGAGCAGCTAGTTGAGACCCCCCCTCACCCAGAGCATGTCAGTAGGGCAACGTGCTGGTTTTCACCCAGAGAGCAGCGCCCGTGATAAATAACACTCAGAGCTCGGTGAGGATGAGTGTCCTCTACAGCTCACAGCCCACAGGCTTCATTATTGCATCGCCCATAATTCAATTCACCCTTCCTAAAAGGTCTCTTGCTGCACCCAACCCCCACCTCTGAAAACACGTCCCACTAATAATTCCCGATTAATGCCGTCAATTACCAACTCTCCCCCAGCCCCTCTCCATCCCCTGATTGGGTTGGAATGGAAGGGAAGCAGCATCTAACCGGGGAGGAATAGAAGTAGGGGTAAAATAGCAATAAAAAGTAATTACATAAAAATGCTAAACATATTACATCTGTTAGTTTGCTGAGCCCAGTGGGCTTGACAATTCTAGATTTTTGCCTTTGTCCGCGCTCAGACAGACAAGAATAAGAGAAACAGGGAAAGGATCTTTCAATAAGATTATTAAATCAGTGCATGAAAAATAAGTCGTCATTACATTGCAAAAGGGAGAGAGAAACTCGCTGAAATGTCTTTCTGCAGCTTTGCCTTTGTGATCTGCAAGGTGCTGTGCTCCTGCTTACACTCTGTTGCCCTGGCAACGTACTCCTGTAAAATAAAGATTATTAAAGCGCATATGATTATTTGGCCGCACAGTGAATGAGGCAGCCGCTTCTGAAATTCCTTATCAGAGAAATTCAATTTTAGGCCAAATTGTGTTTTCACTGCCTCTCAGCTTCTCCCTCCCCCCCTGCAAAACCAATAAAACCATCATCTCCCCAGCTGTACATGATATTTTGTCACTAACTCTTTCACGCCTTTCCTTTTCCATTCCAGGTTTTATTTTTACTCTGTCAAAGGAGAATGCTCTCCCCAATTTGTAGGCTTTTATTCCTTACAGGTTTTTTCTGGCAGCTTCAGCCTTTTCTCCCCTGCAGCAGCCAGCAGCCTCCTCGCCCGCTGTGGCAGCAGGAAGGGGCTTTCCCCTCCAGCCCCGAGGAGGCCAGGGCCACAGCCCAGCGGGGAGCCCTGGAAGGGGAAGGATGAGCACGGAGGGGTCACAACACAAAACCGCCCTCACACCTTGTGGAGCCTCATCCGCTGCAGGGCCTCGGTGGCCTCTGCTCGCAGCTCATCCCCGGGGAGCTGCTGCCCAGCCCACAGAGACCCCGACCAGGTGTTTACGGTGCCAGTTCTATCGGCCACAGCTCCCCGGGTGACACACAGCTCCTGCCGGCGGTGCCAGCACGCCCGAAGCCCAGCGGCACCTCCGCCACACCCCAGAGCGGCGGCCCCGGGCACGGGCACGGGCACCTGTCCCTGTCCCTGTCCCTGCGACACCACACGCACCGCTGGGGCTGTGCCCGGGCCCGGACANGACACCTCTGAGGGGACACCTCCGGTGCGGGGACGGCTCTTCTGCGGGGCACCCCCGCTGCAGAGGCACCTACACGGAGGCACCTCCGCGGCCAGAGCGGGGCTGGCTCCGCTCCCGGCCCGGCCCAGGCAGCTGCCCCGTGCACAACCTGGCGGCCTTTAGTAGCTCTTTTTGCCCCCGTACAGTTTAAATAAAAAAACCAACGGCCCAGTTTTGGCAGTCTGGCCCAGCTGGGAATTAAAAATAAAACTGCGCATCACCGAGCCACAGCCCAGGCCCGCCCGCGCTGCGTGCGGGGTCCCAGGTGTCCGCTCGCCTGTCTCCTGCACGCTGGGGCTGAGATCCGAGTGCAGGTAAATGAGCCCCGTTCACCAGGCACAAGGGATTCTCCTTTTCAGGTAGCATTAAAAAACTACACTGACTCCNACACCTGTCCCTGTCGCTGTCCCTGTGCCACCACACGCACCGCTGGGGCCGTGCCCGGGCCCGGCCCAGGCGCTCGGTCGCGGCCGNCCAGGCACAAGGGATTCTCCTTTTCAGGTAGCATTAAAAAACTACACTGACTCCAGAAAGGAAATGAAATTGCTTCTTTTAATATTAAACTTGTAATTGTTCCTATTTTTCCTCGATATTTGATGACAGTGAACCAAAGCGACTGACAGCTTTTGTGCAACTCTTCGAGGGCGACCGCAGTGCGGCGAGGAGGAGTGAAGATTTCTGAAGGCAGAATGGTGAAGATGAAAGCCAGCCTCAGAACTAAGATGTGTGCTTTATTTTTTAAAGATGGAACAGAGAGGAGGCACAATTACCCCAGATTTAGAAGATCTTAGTTCAAGCCCTGACCTACTGAAGCTTTCCATGCCTCGGCTTCTCCTCCCTGTCTTAAAACCAGGTAATAGCTGTTGCCTACCTGGCAGATAATTGCAAGGATAAATATCTCGGAGGCTGGTTGGTGCAACTGAAAAAATGCCTAATATTGGCAACACAAGGTACCCCAGATCTGGCCTCCAGTTTGCTTATAGTCAGCAGAAGATAACCATGACTAATAACAGGAACAGAATCGGAAAGGGGACCAGAAAGGGTAAGGGATTTCAACAGAAATAAATTCACCAACGCAACACCTGGAAATTTTCCTTTTTATTGGGGTGGGGAGTGATCATCTGCTATCCCCTTAATAAACACAGATACATTGCAGTAAAAAGAAAACCAACAAAGCAACAGTCGAGTCCAAGAAGAAGCACTAGACAGGTTTATAAAATCCTCACAGACAGCATCATTCCCTGTACAACGAGGGCAGCTTCCTGGGCTCATTAGAGAAGTGTAAGTGGTTCCTGAACTCCATCCTCCCGGCCAGTCCCCCTGCGTTGTCTCTTACGACCATTGCCTGAACTGAAACACCATTTTGGTCACTGAGATCACTTTTGGAGGGCGGTAGAAGCCTCAGTTTCCTCTACAAGAACAAACAGGCTCAGTTACAATCGATAGTGATTTTGGACAGCCCCAAACAGCTCAAGTTCTTCTCCTTTGAGAATGTAACATACACAAAGGTCCCAGTTCCCAAGCACTAATGATTTAAAGCAGCTCCTACAAATGGGCAAAAAAGCATAAGAACAATTACACCGATCAGAACAAAAGTCCGCGCATTTTTTTGATGCTAGATTACCTGTTTTAGGAGCACTTCTGGCTCACCTAGAGCAAATGACATCAGCAGTCATAGTTTCTAGGAGCAAGAAAGTCTTCTACAGACTGGGGAACCCATAACATGGAAATAAGAGAATGTAAAGGATTTTGGGAAAAGGGACAAGCAGTTGACTATAAATATCCTGAGTGCCTTTGTTTCTGGTGGCCGTGTTTTTAAAAGGACACAGGAAAATCGGAAACAGTGCAGAGTCATAAAAATTATTTGAGAACTGGAATATCTGCCTGAGAATGAGACACTTAAGGAGCTCGATCTGTTTGGTTTATTAAAAAGATCAAGAGATGGTTTGATTACGATGTATAAGTACCTTCAAAGGGAGAAAATACCAGGTCCTAGAGGGCTCTTTAATCCAGCCAAGAAAGGCATAACAAGAACCAATTGCTGGAAGCTGAAGCCAGACCAGCTTAAATTGGAAATCAGGCACAGTTTTATAGTGAGAATGATTAGACATTAAAAACCCTGCCCTATCAAAGGAAGGAGGATTTTTCATCTTTTAATATCTCCAAATCAAGACAGGATGCCTTTCAGTAAAGTAAGCTCAAGTTTAAAAAAAGGCTCAATGCAAGGGTAATTGGGCAATATTTAATGACTTATCATAGGCAAGGAAAGCTCTAACATCTTAATTTGGAATGACAGCTCAAAGTTTGGCAGCACGTATCTTTGGCAAACAGGTATGCTGTCCGCACTGTGTGAGGAAAACTGCCGAGACCTTACTGTGTTTTTTGCCTCGGAGAAAGATCAGATGACAGGTGCCAAGCAGAGATCCAGTAGTGTAAAAACTGACACAGTTTTTCTGTAGTCAGCACATTCCACGTCCTGCACGGGCCTCCCCTGGGCAGAGCCATGGCTGTGGCACTATGAATGAGTCTGCTGAAGCCCTGGGCCATGTATACGAAGCCATAATAAAGACTATAAATTAATGTTCTGAATGATCAGACTGTGGCTGCAGTTACCAGCTATAGCTGAAAATGGGACACCAGCCCATGAGTGGGACCAGCTGCATTTATGCCCTTTGCTGGGGACAGATGTTCCAGGACTCATGGTTGCCTGACTGTCCAAACTAGGCCTGGATGCTCCATGAGAGCAGATGGATACAGAGAACCAGGCTGGGCCCAGCGAAGAGACACAGGAACCAGGCAGAGTGTCCCGGTTTGAGACGAATTAAAGGAAATGCTTAATTTTGGGAAGGCAGGATTGATGATGTTATTTAACTACACAGCAGTTGTGGATTTACATAAGGCTAAAATACACCCCAGTGTACATGAGAAAATGTTCAAGCACCTACACGACAACACAAGCGAGCACAGACCTTCCCAGGAGCATTGCCCAGGGTTTCTTTCATTACTTTTCATTACTTCGTGTCATATTCCCTCTTCAAAGGTTACCATCAGTCTTTAGGATTATCTTTGTGGAAGATCTTTGTGCCACAGACATCATCCTCATCCTTCTCTGAACATCTAGATCGGGGGCTCCAAACTTTTTTTGATTGCACACCTGATCGGTAAAAAAATTTTGAGTGTGCACACCAGTGTATGTGTATTTATCTATAAATGATCTTCACATACTACTGTACTGTAGACTTTATAAAACATACACAGAAATAGACATTTATAAAGGATAAGGATGAAATAAACACTATTTAAAATTTTTAAAATTTATTAACTGCAAAAAAAGAAATTTTCTTCCTGTGCCCTAACAGATTGTCTTGTATATCCCACAATGGAGATCACTGATCTAGATCCACAAGGCACCTTTCAAAGATGACCAACCTTCTAAATTCTTCTGAACAATTCTGTGCAGGTGCCTCAGATTCCCTGAAGGGAAAGTGGCAAATTACTGAAGGCTGAGCCTTGGTGACATGACACAAGGGAACTGCCAACATTGGCATTCATAGGGATTTAAAACAGGGCAAAAGCTGACCAGCCACTACCATGCAGAAGGTTTCCAGGAGCTGAACGGTGCAGCCATGATCTCAGGTAAGAATCTAAACAAAACCTGCTGTCACAACAGGAGCACTGACCCCAAAACCTGTAGTGAAGCCAATTGTGGAGAGAGGCTCAGTAAACTCTGAAGTTCTTTAGTGCTGAGCATGATATAAGACATGGAGCAGTGCCAGAGAAACACTTGGTGCTGGATGCCAAACCAGCCGTCTGCCTCAGCTCTGGCAGTGGCGACTCCTGAGAGCAAGCTGCTGAAGGTGAAAATGTGTGGGACCCCTTCCCAGTCTATCACTTAGGCTTATCACCAGACGAGAGCCAGAGTTCTCTGGCACAGTGTCAGGCAACCAGAATCAACACTCCTGAGCTTCTGAAGTGAGCCCTGGAGTCTGGGAGCCCTCTGGGAGAGAGAGAATAGAGTGAGATCAGAATGTTCTGTCCCCAGTTTCTCTGTGGAACCCTCTGGTTCTAGGGACACTCCTGGGGTGAAGGAGCATGTTTCTATGCTATCGTTTATGAAGACTCTTTGCTACAAGATTCATATGGAACTTCAGCTGAGAGAAGCCAAGGCATGACCAAGGCACACTTGCTCGGTGACTGCCCACCTGTATTCACACACCAGGACAGAACCGGCATCTCTGACATCAAGAGAAAACCTTGAAATACATCTGTGTTATGCCACAGTCTCAAGAGTCTGCAATATTTGTTGGGCATGTGACAATTTCCTTTTCAGGGCTGAAGTGTTCTACACCTTCTAATCCAATTTTGCTTGACTCAGTCAATGGACTTCTCATAATTTCCTTCATATTCCCATCATGATGGGTCTCATAAATCTTGCTAATGGAGGATATTACCTGATATCTGAGATACATTTTCCTTCTTGCATTATGATCACAATACATTTCATTTGCATTCCTTAGGCCCTGTCCAAGGCAATTCTTCTCCATGGTTTCTGTTTATGCTCTTCATATGCTTGTGGACAAGTACAACACTCTTCATTTATTTTGCCAAGTTAAACATATCTAATTCTTTTCATATTTCTTCATAAATCATTACTTCCAGGCCTTAAACACAGTTTAACTCAGAAAAGGTATTTTAGAAATGGTTATGCCTGGGATCCACATTTACTAATCTCCCAGCCACTGTTCCATCATTTTTCTAACTGCTTGTGCTTTGCACTAATTCAACAATTTTTTTTTTTTTTTTTTTTGGTCTGGGTGCTTTACAGAGCAGCATGGGGAAGATGTTAGGTTTGCAGTGTCAGTCTTACATATTTTCACATCATTCAGCTCCTTCTGAATTCACTTTTGCCATCTTGCATGCAGAAATTAATACAAAAATTATTGAGGAATTTACATCCAATTTGATGGAATTCTGCAACACTGTCACTGTCACTCCTCTCAAATACAATATAATCCTTAGTCAGAAGTTACTGATAAAATTCTTCTATTTATTTTAGGTACCTACTCTGTATTACATGTTTAAAAATACCTCTCTCCCTGTAAGTGCAAACCTCAGATTCTTTAAGGCAGTGCTGGTACCTGACTCTTCCCAGGGCATTCACATTCCTGTGGCTGAGTACACATTAGCTCTGTCAAAGATTCACCAGCAGAATAAATCAAATAAATCCAATCCAATGGTTGATTCAAACTTACAGGAATAATACACCTTAAACAAGAAGTTATTTTACTTCTTTAGGTACCCAGAGTCATCCACACTTGCTAAAAAGACCAGAACAAGCATCCAGGCAGCTCTGCCTTGGAGCAGGTACCTCGTGACAGACATGCTTCCAAGCGTAGGAGCTGTTTAGTGAATATGCTTCACAGATCATGAGCCAGAAAAATTCGGACAATATTTTACCATGTGCTGAGCAATACTGACTTGAATCCCTTTTCTGAAAAGAGAAAAAGGAAAAGGAGTTCCTCACATGGATTCTGCAATCCCTCACTATCTCAGCAGTTTATTGTCTTCCAAATTCTCAATGTTTTGCAAAAAAAAAAAAAACCACCCTAATTAATTTCTTTTACATAAAGGAAACATACATGGGATTGGTTTTCTATTTATATCCTCCTTTCCAAGTGTTCTATTAACATCCCACATTGTGAAATGTGTCCATTACTCACAGATACCTTGTGCTGCTGTATTTTCCCCTTTGTCAAGGCCCATTTATGAAATCAGTTCAGGGCTCATCCATTTTAGATTCCTGAGTGACTCTCTGTTTAGTAACTATTTCTTTATTCTCCCCGCCCCACATACACCATAAGCCCTTTCTTATTTCATTTTAGAATTTACTCAGCCTTTTTGATTACTCTCCCTCTCTTTACTTCGTAAATAATCCTCAATATTCTGATTTTTGCCCTATTTCCTTTCATCATTTCAAGTAAAGGAGGCTTTGTACCATCAAATCTTTGAGCTACATCAATCACCTCTTCTGTCTTGTATCTTCCTTTATCAGATGAATTAGTTGTGATGTGCTTATGATATATTTAAATCCTTGCCTGTTTTTCTCTCTACTTGTATTTGTTTTCTTTTTAAATATTTCTTGCACCCATTTCTCTGACACTAGTTGCTTAGTTCCTTGAAATTTATCAGAATTTTTAAGAATCTGATATTTCCTGTTATGTGCAACTTACACACACACAGTGAATTCAAGGATTTACCTCTTCAAAGCTGACACGGGGCTGCTCTTTCCATGCTCAGACCCCACTGAGCTCCAAGCTGCAGCTCTGACAGGGAAATTCTTTTTTTCATTCCCTTTCACAAATTTCCCAGCCAAGGAGATCAGTGATGTTCTACTTCCATGTTATTGTTCTGAGCAATTACTCCAAAGATCCTACTAATACCGACTTGAAAGAGTGAGAAAAACAAGAAATACCCTTTAATTACCACGGACAAAATGAGTACCAACACTTTGGCTGAGGATGAAAGGGATTGTTTCATGTTCCACCTCAAATTCCTCATCCAACATTGAAGTTTCCACTAAATTCTGAGCAACCCAGGGCTGAGAAGGGTCTGCCCTGCTTCAGATCATCTTAAACATGGTTTGTCTGTCTCCACGCAGTGAAATGTGTGCCCTGTGCTTCCAGGGATTCTTCAGGAATCTGCTATCATGTCTTATCAACACACAGTACTTATCAAGTGTTGATGCAAAAAGCCCAAAGGAACATGTGCAAACCGACTTCAGAAGAAGAAATCATGAGGAAGACCTGAGGGAGTTTATAAAGACACCAGGAGTAAAATTTGGTTATTCAAAACACTCTTGTAATGCTGACCAGCAAAATCCCCCATGCACTCGTAAAGGGACAAAAGAGCATAAAGGCAATATAGTGCAGACTCTGAAAAGGTCTCTGCCAGAAGACTGAGCAAGTCAGAAAACACTGTCAGGTGAACTGGATACCTTCAGTTCAGTTTGCCTGAAATCAGTCCCACAGCATGTCGAGATGGCAAGAGCAGGTGAGAGAAGGGTTTTGTAAGATAAATGTATTTGCAGTGCCACTCTCCCTTGTACTTGTGCTCCGGGTGGTGTTTTTATTAACAAATTATTCAGTATTTTGAGTCACAGACATACAAATTGTTTATTAACAGATTAAAACAAAAAAAACTTTGCAAATTTAAATAAATTACAAAACTAAAAATAAAGAGAAAGGTTGTAGTTATTTATCACACCAAGTAACCAGCTCCTATCCTGCTTGCTGCTGAGTGTTGCTCAGGGAGGATGGCTGTAGGCTTTGGCAGGCTCCTAACGCATATAGGAAGACCCAAAAAACCAGTTAAGGGCTCCTCAAGAACATTCTGACTGTTCTTGTGAGAATTAAA
>VYXC01011246.1:1093425-1132203 GCA_013397175.1 Platysteira castanea | reverse complement strand
AAAAAAAAAAAACCCAAACCCCCCCACCCCCCCCCCAAAAAAAAAAAAAAACCAACCAGAAAACTCTGCCAGCTGAAGCTGAGAAGATGATGCACATAAAAAAAGAGAACAGGACACTCCAAGAAGTGGGCTGCATTATTTCCCACAGTAAAATCTGTGCATGGAGAGCAAAGCTATGATAAAAAAACAGCTGCTGTTTACTGTGCCTCAGTGATATCCAGAGGAAATCTGCTTAGTCTGCAGCCCAGAGGAGAATTTTCCCACCTTCTAGCTATGAAAATCTGAAACTAATTCTGTGTTCTCTGGCCACTCATAATACAGCCTCTACAATCAAAACATAATTAACAACACTGCTGCTGCTGCTAATGAATAAGCTAGAAAAGAATCTACCTCACTCTTATCTAATGTTAATTTTCCAAGGAGAAAGAGAGAGAGAAAGGCAAGGATGACAAAGTAATATTTTGAGGTCAAAGCAGGCAATTGCAATTTCATTCCATAAGGCCATTACTTTCTGAGCAGTGATTACCACAGGAGCCCCACCAGGTTAAAAAAAAAAAAAAAGGTCCATCTACCTTTCAGACCTTCCTGGTTCTGAACTTGACAAACAGATATTACCAACACTTTCGCGCTGGCTGGAGCCTTTCCCAGCTGCATGCATGAACAGATCATCACAGGCAGCCCAACACCTAAAAAGACCTTTGAAAATATTTCCTGTTCATGCTCAGACCCTTTTTTTCTAAAGGTAATAGCAACTACAGGAAACTGTAGATCCTTTCCCCATTTTGTCAATGACTTCTTCCTCAGTACTGTCTATGAATGCAACCTCTCCTATCCCACCAAAATCCAAAATTCAAAGCACAAAACAACCAAAAGCAAAATATATTCCCCTACTCTTCTCCCCCAGACCAGCACAAGCTATTCCTAACATCAGGTAAACAGCAACACAACAAGGAGAAAACTTATCAATATTAATTTTTTAAGTTAGTCCAGTTAAAGATAATGCCTTCAATCTCCCTTATGCTGCATTTTCCAAACATTTTAAAACATTTGGTACAAAATGCTGATCATGAAAGAAGCTGAAAGCTGCTGAGCTCTGCTAGGATGAAAAACTTTGTCCCTAGGGAACTGGCCAGCAATCAGACATGTGATCCAGCAAGTTACACCAGCCTCTGTTCTATTCCAAGGGCTTCCTTTAATCCAATTGTTTAGATACAGCTTGATATTATTATCCCAGATCTCATTACTACATTGCAGAGAGCAGTCTCTAAGTCCTGAATCGAGAATAAAGAACTGGCTACATCAAAAAATCTCTGCTAACAACGAGGCATCTTTGCTTGGAGTGAGGGGCAGACAAAGATGATGGGAGAAACAAGGCTGAGGTACTGTCAAGAAACTACCAAAAAAGGAAAGTTCAAAGCTTGTCTCCTCCCCCCAACTTTTTAGGCATAGTTTGGAAGCACCTACACTTTCACAGGAAAGACAGGGCAAGTGCCAAACCCTGGTTAGAGACCCACCTGTGCTAGGGAACAACTAACATGCCCTCCACCTCCAGTGGGCTCTTCATTATGTGTTGTCCCCAGATTATCAAATTACATTTCTCACTCTAGTAGCTCTGTCCAGAGCTATCTTCCATCTCTCCAGTTTGAAGAACCAGCTCAGTATTGTCTCTTCCTGAATAATTTCAGTTGGAATCAAATTTAACAGGGCAGCAGCAGATGACACCATAGTATGAGTGCAATAGCACCTGTGCACACTATTCCTTGAAATTACCATTTCATATGGTTATTTCTCACCATCTGACTCTCAGGCCACAGGAAGTGTGGCACAAAAATGTATGTATGATTTTTGCCTTTACAATGAGTTTCTTAAATTCTACTGTTAGATGTTGTTAAAAAGTATTTCCTTTTCTTTTTGTAAACCAACTGTCCTTTGTTGGTTCTTGCATTAGAACAAGCATCATCAACAGTTTCACATTGGTCGTGTGCCATGATCTGCTCTCCCTGTGGCACTGAAACGAGCACGGGCACCTCTCCCCACACTCACTGGGTGAAGTGTGTCAACAACTTCCAGTTCCACTCTGCAAAAACCTCTGATAAAAACTTGGAACTCTGAGGATGAGAAGAAAAGAAGATAAATATACACACACAAAATAAACAGTGGGTGTAATTATTTGCAAGGCTGCTTTGAACTATCTTGATTTTGAGGGCTGCTATAACGATAAACCTTGGTTATATCCTCTTGAAAGTGACAACAGGCTGTCATGACATCCAGCATGGAAATTGATGTTGATGCTTGGCAGCCAAACAGTTCCACCAACCCAGACTGGTGGCCAGTATTCCTCAATTGCTCAAACAGTGATTTAGCTCCCAGCACCATACTTAGTCAATTATTTCCTCTTCCACTTTAATATATCAATTTTTTTTTGTATTTGTTTAAATTCTAGGCAGCAAGAATGAGAAATCTTGTAATCGTCTTCCTAAAGAGCCTCAAATACTGAGCACTGCTAAATATTTGGCAAGATAAATGACAGAGCTGCTCTAAAGGAGTCATGTATTCTAGAAGTAAAAAAGATACATCTGTTGTCTCTTTTGTCAATGTGAAAGGTGAGCCACATAAAACATGGGATGGCAAAATACTGAGGAATGACAGAAGACGTGCCCATGTCAATTCAGGTGTAAGGTTACCCCATTTCCTTTCATTTCTGAGGATCTGACATGCTTCGTTGTTCAGAAGGATGTGCAGGAGACCAAAGTAAAGGTTATTAGACCTTGCTGGCCTGAAATCTAGGGGAAAGAAAGATACCTCAGCTTTTCACACAGGTATTGTTGGGTTTGACTCTGCTGGGGACTCAGACACAGCCTGGGAGGCTCAGACGCCTGTCAGTGTCCATCAGAACATTCAGCCTTTGCAGCCAAGTTTATAGAGGTGTTCCACAGCACCACTAGCCCTCTGGCCAGTGAAAAGGCCAAGACTTTCAAGTCACACCCTCCTGGGGACTACACTCAAAAAGTGCTGCACAGGACCCCACAGAGGCTTAGCAAAGTGATGGATCAGGAGAGCCAGAACCTGAAATTTTATGTCCCAGAAGCAGCATGAACAACTGGTTGAAGACTTTCATTAGCAGAGATCAAGTAGGGACACTTCCCTCACTGCTGAAATGGTGCTGCACACCAAAGTATCCCATTAGCCCTCCCAGGTGGGAAAAAAGTACTTTTTTCTCCTCAATAAAAGAACAAAGACCATTGATTTTTCTGTTTATAGAGAGCAGGCAAAACCAACTCAGGCAAAGTCCTCCTTCTCTAGTACTTGTTTGAGATACACTGTTTGGTTGAGTTTTTATAGATGAAAAAATTGCATCTCAAGCTGTGAAGCCGGAGAGTTCTCCAGCTTTCACCTGTGTCAGTGCAGTGGCTGCAGCAGGGGTGGATTCTGAGGCACAGAAACTTATTTTCTGGAGGAGGAGGAGGGTGGGCACCTGACACAACTGGAGTTCAAGTGAAAGAAAGAGGCTGCAAGGCTTTAACACTATGTGATTTACATTGTTATTTACACTGTTTTACATTTAAAATACAAAAAAGGTATTATTCAGCTCTTTCTTGGATGCACATTGTAGCACACTGACTGACCACTTTATCCCTTTGCAAAGGGTGGCACAGACACTTCATAAATGTCACTTCAGGATTAAAAATTTTTGGTTCAGTTTGCATATGACTCACTAGTAGGCCCCCAGGTTTGCCTGGATTATTTGTTACATTTATTGAAAAGTACACATACTAAATTCACTTAAAAAGCAAGGATCCTGGAAGCCTTCTGTTCAGTAAACAGGAATGCCAATATCCTCCATGCTAACAGCCTTGACTGAAGTAGTTTACTTAAGAGGAGGAATTAACTCCAGGGCAGTTATTCTGTTGAATGTCAATAGACAGCAGCGCTGAGAAAACTTTTTTTCCCTTTTTTTTTTTTTTTTTTGCTGTTGGTTTGGGAAAATGAATCTTTGAAAGCAGAAGACAGCAAAGAATGAAACTAAACACACCAGTCATCAATGTATGAATTCTAATATAAATTATTAAAGATAATTCTAATATTTTCCTCCCAGAATATGGACTTTTCAGAGAAGAAACAGAACAAGAATATACATCTCACACTCAGCACGCTCTGCCTTGCCCGGTGCACGTAATGGGATGGGGCACGCTCTTCAGGCTGAGCAAGTCTCCACTAATTTGTTTTTCTGCCAGCATATTGTCCATCAGGAAAAGGCACTGGGGGAAGGTGGGGGAAGACCGTCAAGCATTTCTCCCCTCCAGTTATCTCAGTCATTTCATTTTGCAGACATAGCAAGATGAAAGTGTTTAGCCTCGAGAGGGGCTGAGTTGCACAGGCGTGACTGTGGCCATGGCCATCGCTGGCGGTGTTTGTCAGGCACTCCCTCTAACACCCACAGCACAGGGAAAAAGGCTGTAAGGGAGTGGAAAGTGCCCATGGGTTCACTGGCAGCCATGAGGGGAGGCAGAACAGGATCCCAGTCTGCATGGACACAATAATCACAAAAACAAACGTTCAAGTAGGAAAAATATTCTGAACCACTTCAGCTAAATATTTCAGTGTAACATTTACAGTGCTATCTACTAAGTTAGAGCTTCTGCATAGAGTACTCTGCACTTCACTGTGTATTTCTATGTTAACTTAATATTAATTTCCAACTGAGTTTTAAATCGAACTAGGAAACACCAATTCTTTCCCATTAGTACTTTGGTGAAGTATTTTGAATCCCCTACTGTACTATTTAGTTGCATCTGTTGATGTTTCTTTCCTCATCACTTCATCCTCCAAGCTTGCCAGTATTCCTCTCTTGCCATCCCATGTTAATCAGTCAGTTATCACTGCTACCCGACATCTGCCCATGCTGAAGAATGGAAGAAATGAGGGGGGGAAGTACTGAGGCAACTGGGAAACATGGAAAGAGCATTCAAATAAAGAGAAGGTTGTTATAGAGAGTGAAAACCTTTTTCCATGTACACAGAACACAAAGTGGAAGTAGGTATGAACTGTAGTAAGGGAGATTTAGATTAAATAAAGGAAACCCCCTCTCTCAAATAGAAAACCTAATTAAGGACTGGAATACATTTCTGTAAGGATATCAACAGTCTCCAGAGATGGAGGAACCTTTTATGGTCCTTCCCAGACGTAAATCCAGAGATAAATCCTTGACATCCTTTTCCCTTACCTTTCAGATCGTTCTTTACCGTTATCTTGCAAGATAACCAAGTTTGATTTTTTCATTTAACAAATGCTGTAAAGTTACTAAATCTTTTGGTATAAGAAATTGCTTGTCTAAGGGACACCAGTGCTCCATAAAAGCTGTCAGCCTGTCTGCAAGGGCTGCCAGCAACAGTGTGGGGAGAAGCAGCTTTGTCTGAGGAACCTGAAGAATAATCTGTCTCCTTGTGCCCTCCTAGTCTCCAGCCACTGCAGTCAGGAAGAATGGCAAACTTCACAAAACTGTATTAAAGGAAACCATCAGAACTTAAGATTTTCTTACTGTTATGACTCTGAATCTTACCATATTCTTCAGCTGCATAAAATCCTACAGGCTAATTTTAAATTGAGAGAGAAGAAGATTTACATTTATTAGCTTTAGTCTTGAGCTTTGAGTTGTATCAAGTGCTTTTCTACTTCTGGATATAACAAAGACCAAATAGGAATCTCTCATATATTGTATTTTTGTGCACTAATGATCTTTCAAGCAAGCTCCAGTTGTTTTGGCAGCTTACAGCATGATTTATCTGTGCAGAGAATTCTCCTGTTCAATGGGACATAGAGAGGTTCTACTGCAAATTCTTTTAGAGGAATTGCAGGATAAGCAATGGAGATCAGTATCTGATCTGAGATTTCAGCACTGTGGTAGTTAAAACAGAGAGAGAAAAACAACATTGTTTTGCACTTTGAAACCTGTTTCTAATCAGCTGAGCTACTCCTATGGGGTCAAATAAAAATGATTAGCTTATTAAAAGCATAGTTTTGCTATTTAATAAGAAAAAATGATTGAAAATTCTGTTCCAGATCCTGATAATTTTAGTGTTTCTAGTTAAGCCTACAAAATTGCATTCATTATTAGTGTCTAGATTCATTAACAATTCAATTTATAGATATTAATGCTTATAATGCATGCTTCACTTGCCAAAACTTGAAGAGAAATTGTTTCAATTAGCTTTCATGGATCATGGATCCTACCGGCTGGGTATTTTTAGACAAAAGATACAAACACATCCCCAAGCAATGCTAATGCACAGCTGGGATCCAAATGGAAGGTCAGCTAACGGTTTAAAAGGAAAACCAGTAAATAAATTTTACATAGAACTGTGGGACAGGAACAGAATCAAATATTTGCAGGTCACACCCCTCCTCTTAAAAACACCACAATTCCCTGGCCTGGATTTTTAAAAATAAGCCATAAGATATGAACCAGTGACTGGGTTAAGGGATATTTGTCAGGCTGTGATGAAGCATGCCAGGTATGCGTGGGCCCAAGGCAAACGGCTCCCTTCTCATTTTCATTCAAACTACATAATTAAAGTCAGCAACGATGCCCCAGTGTAGCCATTGGAGAGGATTGTAGCCAAGGCGAGAACTGTGATCAACACTTTATCTTCTTCCTTTAGGTCCTTACAGTCAGGGAGAACTACCCAAAATCTACACAAACAAAGTTGTGCTGCCCCTGCATACTGAAACCGCACAAGAGGACAGAAGGGAATGCCGAGCAGCTCCCAGGTTCAGGGACAAGGTGCCCACTGCTGTCCCAGTGAGAGCAGGAGGCCTGGGGCTAGCAAAGCCACCAGTGTGCCACGGATGCTGCTGCAGGCGCGAGCCCTGGCAGGCTCTGGGCCCCTCTGCTGAGCGCGACTCAAGGCGGGCACGCAGCCTGGGCACCCGCGAGTTCAGCTGGGCTCTGACAGGACACGCAGCCAGGATGGCTCTGCCCACAGCCTGGATCTCATTAATATAAAAACGTTACTAGAAAATGTTGGCCTTTGATACTGCCAGTATTGGATTGCTCCTCCTCCTCTGCTGAGCATTGGAAACACCAGTTGGAAAGTGCTGGGATTTAATGCAGCTGATACGTGGATGGTACCCTGAGGTGCATGTGGTGCCTCTGAAGTCAGTGCAAGTCCCCACAGCCTCCGAGCTGACTGGCTGTTTCTGCTTCCTGAGGCCTGGCACAAGAATGTCAGCCGAGCTGAGCCCAAGCCCACAGTCCATTACTGCTCACAGCATCATGGCCACTCTCCCACTGCACATCTGTCTCTGAGATTCAAAGAAAATTGGTGTTTCTGCAAACAAATAACTTCAGTTTGTGGCTCTCCGCCGAGAACAAGGTACACTAGATTCCAGTGATATTGAAGATGCTCAGTATTTATCCAAGCAGCCTAACCAACCATTCTTCCAAAAAGCTGGTCTTTGTTTCAGAAGTATCTGTACTATACAAATCAGTCAAGCTGTTTCTCTTGAGTTGGCTTATTTTTGGAGAGCAGAGCTCTGGAGGGTGCTGACCACAGAAGTGTCTCAGAGGCATCTCACTGCTGGGCTTGAGCATATGATTTATTTGTAGGGCAGTAGTCAGGCCCACACTAAATTCTTTGCCAGTGATGAGAGCATGTGATCAGCTGGAATTTCTCTGCAGAGCAGAGAAAGCAATTGCTGAAGAGCAGTTAAGAAAAAGATTTAGAGAAGTAACACCAGCCCTGCAGTTGGCTGGAGCCCAGTCTGCAGAGCAGCAGCATTAGCATGGACCCACTGCCACTCAAGGCAGCTTCGGAGCCAGAAACACAGAGGTACATCTTGCTAAATAAACACTTTTGGGGAGTTAGGACTTAAGCCAGGGTAACCTTGTTATAACTCAATGAAGGCAAAACCAAATGATCTATCTTCCAGTTTGACTTTATCCTAAATTCAGTACCAGAGAACAGATTGGTTCTCCATTCATGCCTATACTTTGGCAAAGCAGACAGGATGAAGAAGCCGCATGGCCGCTTGCGTTTACACCCAGTCTATTGCAGGCCTCAGAATCAATACAGAAAAGTCATCTAAATGACTGTTTTTAATGACATGATGCATTCTCAACTGCACCAAGCAATAAGGAACATAAGCTCACAGACCTTAACCTGCACTATACATGTTCCCCAATTCATTAATTCAAGACTACAGCTTGAACAGTATTTGAAAAGAGTCAGCTGAATAAGAAAAAGTGCCTAAGAAGCACTGCCTATCAGCAATGCAGTGGCAATGGGAGCCTGACAAAAACAAAACGATTCTCTCTTTGGTGTACCTTGCAGAATGTCTGTGTTTTGCTGGCCACTGGAGTTGCAGATTGAGCCCAGATTCCCCATATTTTCCATATGGCCCTTTCAGACCCCTTTTAGCACTATCTGGGAGGATGGACATGGAGTCCTCTAAGTTCTTATTTTTTTGACTTTTTTTTTCCTCTCACCACATGAGCAATTCAATAAAGTAAAGTTATTTTTGGCAAAGAGTACTTTTCACCAAGAATTGCTTAAATGCTTTTCTTGAACAGTTTTCTTTTGTCTTTTCTAAATTCAGTGATCTGTTTTACAAGCATCAAACTTCTGCAGCTTTAACTCTAAGGTTACATATTCCTCCCTCTTTAACAAACTCCACACATTTATCAATAACTAAGTTAATTTCTGTATTTTATCTTCTGCAGGAACTGACTGGGCAGTGGTTAGAGGCAGGAGGTTGACATGGTGAGAGGATGATGGAAAAGGAACAGCAGATATGGATTAGGCATAGAGGGAATTAAATAGTGGGACACAGGCAAGACTGACAGAAGGAAATGTTAATGGGCACAAGCAAACAAACACCTTAATTTTCTCTACCACCAATTAAGTTTGGCCACTTCTTCCCAGAAGCTTTCAGCTTTCCATTGTGCTGCCCGTTGTGCCAAGACATCCCTAAAGTGATCTTTGGGTCACTGACCCTTCTCAAGCGTCTGCAGCTCCCCTGACGATGACAAGGATGGGCTGAAGGAGGAATTCAGTTGGGTGTGTTGTCACCACACGACAGCAGCAAGGCACACGTGAGCTGCAATACACTGACTTGAGATGTCCAGTATTTGGCACAACACTCAAACTGCTCCCACCAGCTGAGAGAGCAGCTTCTGCAGCAAGCAGGTTCATTCCTCCCTGGGCTGATGGACAACGAGGCTCCAGATCACAGGACAAAACAGGTGATGAAAATGAAGGGGAAAAGGAGGAGGATGATTCTGGAAAAGGTCATGAGAGTGTCAGATAAGCCGTTATGAGACATGAAAGTTACTGTGCTGAGGAGCTACTTGTAACTTCATATCTGAGCCTCAGGTTCTTGTGTCCCTCAAGAGAATTCCTGTGGTGCCCTCAGCAGGTCCCACCCCCATATTTTATGCATTTTGTAAAACAGAGTGGGATGAGCCAAATATCCTCACAGGAAAGGTCAATTTTGGTTTGAAAAAAAAATTGTTTGCAAGATCTCCATCTTAGCAGAGCTTTGATTCTTACACAGACAGAAATTCCAAGTTTTACCTTGTCACAAAGACTGGAAGTTTGTTGCTTGCTGGGAAAAACAAACAAACAAAAAATCAACCAAAAAACCAAACCAACAACAAAAAACCTGAACAAACAGCAAACCCAAACAAATAAAAACCCCCTCAACAAAACAAAAGAAACCAAACCCACAGAAAAGAGAGACAGCTATTTGTGGCAGGAATGCCTGCCTGGTTTAACCCCCCGGTGCCCTCCTCCCGCCAGCCCAGCCCAGCCCAGCGCTCGAGGCAGGCTCCGTGCTGGTATTTGAACCCAGCCGAGGAAGTCACTTCCTCATTAAGACATACCCAAATATGGCAATAACACGGAGAGCCAAAAGTAGTAACAGATTTATTATTACCACTATGTGGAAATAATTTTTTTTCCTCTGTTACTCAATCCAGTTAATTATCCATGCAAAGTAAAGTTATTCCTGGCAGCCACAGAGGCAGAGCTGACTTGGTAATGGCTGGGGATGGAATGGTTGTTATGCAGGAGGAGAAACTAAATAGTTCAGTAAATTAGTCCAAATAGATCCACACTGGGATTGGCCTTTAGAGATTCAAAATACTGAATTCAATGCTTTTAGCCTTATCATACTTTTTATTTAATAGAGAAGTGTCTGATCTGGGACTGCATCATATCCCAAAGACTCTACAAAGAGGTAATTTTTCAGCGTTGCCCTGAGGGTAACAGGAAAAATTACAGAAAGCTTCAAACCATCCAGCTCCCACAAGCATCCTGCATCCTGGACTTTCGCTAGAGCACCAATGCACAGCCAGTAAGGAACACTGGTGGTTCCTGAATACTTGGAAGAGTGTTACAAAGCACAACACCAAGTGCTTCGGTGGTGTCTGATGTCCTTGAGGGGAGTAACAAGCTGAGTGCAGCACCGTCTCTGTCACCAGGCTCAGCACAGCTCAGCCTGATGCCCCCTGTACCCTGGCTCCCAAGGCATTCTGGAGGCACTCGGAGCTTATTTGCCCTAAAAAGTGTCCCCACAGTCAAGTTTTACCTCGTGGGAAAAAACAAACAACTAAAAACCAACACCAAACACAAAATGCCACATTTCCTTTGACAATTGGAAAGAGGACATAAAAATGAAGCCATAGAGTGGAAAAACCCCAAAACCTAAAGAAAACAAGAGCTGAAAGTGAAGAGAACCATAGAATTTATTCAAAGAATTTATTTGAACTGTCCACAGGCACAGTGATTGTATAAACACTAAACAACAGGAACATAAATGAACACTATGGGAAAAGAAACTGCTGACATTCTTAGTGCAGTAAGGACAGACCACCAAGAACAGCCTGACTCAAACACCCAGTGCTGGTTCCCACACCAGAGCTGTTTGTGTTGGCTCCAGCACACAGGTCCAACCGGAACAGCAAGAACATGCATTCTGCTGACGTTTGAATAACCTCTGCCAACAAATTGATCCCCCGGCAGCCAGGCTGTAAGAGATGGGTTGAAATAAAGAAGTGTGAGACAGCAAGAAAGTAAAATGAAAGGACACCCAGCACTCTTCTTTCAGCATCAGTGTTCAGTGGGAGCTCTTCCCATTTCCCTTCTTTAAAGTGGATTATTTCTCCACCCCCCATCCAGGAAAAGCATAACCCAAAAAGGCATTGGTGAGCATATGTAATGTACATGCAAGGGAGACAGGGCTGCCACAGAAACAGATTCCCCAGATGGTAACCCAGAGGACAGCCCAAATCAAGCCAATCTCTAAGTACGGTCTGGGAGGCACTTTCTGAAGAAGAGCTGCATGAATCCCAAGTCGGCAGTTCCAGCTGTGGGCTGGAGCCCTGCCCAGCATTCTCCTGCAGTCCCCTGGCCACCCTGCTAGCCCAGAACCTGCACTGGCCACTTACAACCAACAGCTCCAAACCACTGCCACTGTCACTCCTCAAACTGCCCAGGGGGCAAACCTACAGAAAACAGGAATGGAACTGGTCACAAAAAATAATATTACATTTCTTCCTAGAAAATACAGCTCCCTTCTCCAGAAGGAGGTCACTTAGCATGGAGGACAACACTGACTTCTGACCATTCTTTTCAGATACCTTCATTCTTTTCTCACACAGAATACTGGTTTGGTACATGAGCTCATCAGGATGTGTGCATACCATGCCACAAATGCAAAGAAAACAGAGTGAATAATTAAAAATACAGTAAATTTATAATTGTTTTAAGCTGCCATGTCCCAGTATAGCCTATTTCCTGAAGCGATTTCATCTTTTCACTATTTTCAGCCCTTTAAAGTTTCTTAATATAAATGGAACTCTGTACCTTTAGTTGTCATTTCCCATCTTGCACAAGTAAACCTTTTCCACAGCACCTTTTTAAGTTATAAATAAAACACCCAACTATTTTCTTTTTCCCACAGATGAGAACATTAAAACATTGACATTTTAATCTGTTTGATACAAGAATGAGTTGTGTCAGCACACTGCTTCCAGCTACAACAACAGAAAACCCAAGTTTAATTAAAGAGTGGGGAAGCTGCATGGTGGTGTCTGAACCAGGGATGTACAGCAGACCCTTGCTTACTCACCATTTTGGGCTCAGGTTCCTCTCTGGGCAACTGCTGGTCAGGCCAAATATTACTGAAAAGGAAGGAGAGGGAGGACAAAAACCAAACATATTTTCTCAGATAGGAGATGCAAAACGTGAGACCACGTACCAGAGACTTACTTATCATAAATTTTACCCAGAAAACAGTAACAGCATAGCACAAACAGCCCTAACACCAAGGTGCAGCAGAGGCCACTCAGCCACATCGGCCCTGCAGCTTTGATGCTGGGGCTAAAGAACACACTTCTAAGACTCACACCCATGTGTGCTTAGCCTGTGCCTGCTCAGAGTTCCCAAATGAACCCTTACAGCAGCACTGGGGCTCCTCACAAGAGCGACTTCTCACAGGTGATAGCCCTCAACAGCCCTTGGGCTCTTCTGCTGCCAAATCAGGAAACTCATTTATATTTTTCAGTCTTAGAAGTGGTATAAAAATGAATGCAGACTTGTTCTGCACCTGATACCTGCCAGGAGCCATCAGCTAGGTGAGAATTCTTCTTCCAAACTGAAAGTGTGGCGGCCTTGCAGTCTTCCTTCTCACTAGGAAAGCCCCAAACACTGAGCCAGTCTCTAGGGTTTCATTATGTCAGAGGAGGGGTGTCCTATCATTTGTTTAATAATGAACATGTCAAAACCACTACAAACAGGAAGATCAAGGGAGTAAGATAAAATATTTCCTGCAGTAGAAATGAGACTTATAATTTCTAAGGAGTTCATTTTGTTAGCATTTCACATCTGACGTTCCTCTCCAAGTACCTAGAAGTCTCTTAGCAATGTGCCTTGATTCTCTTTAAATATGTCCGTCCATAGCCTTGTCACTCTGGAGAAGAACACTTCTGTGTTTGATCCTGCTCTCTCACAACTTCTGTTGCAATGTAAAAGGCCAGTTCAGGCTAGCTGATATCCCTAAGGCAGGAGACAAGGCAAAGGGAATAAAGAGAGTTGTGTAAATAGGAACAAAATGGAAAATTGATATGCAAANATGTATACACTTTATAAAAAAAAAAAAAAAAAGAAGAAAAAGTACAGTAGCACAGTTACCAATTGCAGGTCCCAAGTTTTGGAAGATGCAGCCATGACTGCTGCATTCCTGTCAGACAGCACCACCTCTCCTGTTTGTACACATACCAAGCACCAACTCAGGCACCTGTAGCCCCTGGGGAACAGGAAAGCATCAAATACCTACTCATGGGGGGCCTTTGAGAGCCTGGAGGTGACTTATACTCCTGCTTTCCTCAGCAGGTGGGCACGTGCCACTGTGTTTCCATGTCCAGTCGTGCCTGTATGTGTGTCACTTTCCCAGTTTTTCCTGTGCCACATTCTAAACTTGACACTTGTGAGTGTGAATTATAAAGGAGTTTCCAAGAGAGCTTTCTCCATCTGCTCCCCAAAGTTTTTTAAAAAAAAAAAAAGAAAAATCAGAAAAGTCCATGAATCCAAGCAGAGCCTCCAGGAGTTCTTTCAGAGGATCTGAAGCAGGATTTCACCAGGCAGCTGTAGCTCATTAGATCTGCCACAGAGCGTGAAAGCCACCTGCCAGTAGTGTCGTAGACTATTCCTCATGTCAGTGTCCAAGAGGACAGCCCTGACAAAGCCTGAGGGGAACACGCTGGGTGGAGCTCCGAGGGAACAGCCAGGCACAGAGCTGGACATCCTGTGCTGAATGCAAGGCTGAGCTGCGAGGGCACAGCGATAGCCCAGCTTTCACCCCCAGAGACCAGGGCTTCCTCTGGATTACACACGGAGAATCTGTCTTGGAAATAAAACCAAGCTGGCACATGCATGATAACCATGCACATGGCAGAAGCTATTTCCCCTTGAAGCTTGTTAATCTGCAGCTGACAGCAAAATAAAATCATTCTGGGACCAGTCAAATAAAAAGGATCTCTCACTATCCTATAAGATGCTGCTCCACAATAAATACAAGATAAAGGTAAGCAGAAAGGAAATTTGGAAAATACTAGTTGTGTTCCTTTCTTTAACTTCATTTAACTCCTGCACAGATAAAAACAAAAATAAAGTCTTTTAACCACAGTACCTAACTGGATGGGCCCGCACCCCGAGCCCTGGGCTGGCAGATGTTGCAGCGGTGGGTACCGTATCAGGGTTCAAACACTCATCCCCTTCAGCTGGTTGCAATAACCTAAGGCACTCTAATAGCTGTTCTCCTCTGCCCTCACGCCCCTCTTCACGCCTGTAGCAGCTCAGTGAGCACCAGTGCCAGTCCCAAGCAGTGCAAAGCCCTGGTCACACAACACAGCCCGGCACCGTCGCTCACGGGGCAGGAACGCGCTGAGATCCGAGGCCCTTGCACCACCTACCACAACCTGTCAATATCCAAATTCTGCCCCCAAGCACCCCAGCTCTGACATCCTGTCTGCAGCACTGGCTGGGGAGAGTTGTCAAAAATCCAGATAACTAGAGATGATTTCTCCATTACTGTCTGTTAACCAAAAAACATCACTCCCAAAGCCTGCAGACACTGGTATAGACTCCGAAGCCATGAAGACTTCACAGAAAGCATTCTCCCCGCATCCCCAAGAATCAATAACCCACTTGCACAGTTCACTTGCATTCTATTTTTAAAACTGTTTTTACAGATTACCAGAGACAACAGCTTTGCTTCCTAACATACACCTTAGAGAAGAACTTGCTGAAAGTAGTAAAAAACTATTATGAATATACAGCAAATAGCACAAACTATTCAAATTATGTATTTATTAATTCCTTAGCATTCCAGAGAAGCAGCAGATTATATTTGACAGAGGACATGCACTGCAACAAGCGCAGTCTTGTGCTAAGAGCAGAGCTGGCCTTTCTGCAGTGTTTTGCTCTCCCTGGGATATCCTCTATGCCAAGGGCTGGCACCACGGCCACAGAGCCAGGTGTCACAGCTGAGAAGCGTCAGTGTCCTCCTGGCACAGGAAAGTATTTTAGGAAAACTTTCAAGAATCTGATGTCAAGATACTTTACATGACCCTGTAGACACTTCATTAAAAAGCCAAACTCTACAGCACAGAAACGAGCAGGAATGCTGCTCTTGTACGACTGCATTTCAAAGAGAACCCTTTTCAAGAAGGTAACAGAAAAAAAGGCATTTAATAGCAAATTTTATGAGAGAAGGATAAAAACCAGGTAGTTCAACAGTTCCTGAAATCCCAGTGGTGGTCAATAAATCGACTTGTGCTTCACATTATATGAAGAGGCTGTACTTAGCAAATCACTGTGTAAGCTGCCTCAATAACAGCAATCCTGCTATCAAGTTTACTTGCAATGAATCCAACAAAGAAATTAATTTCTTAGATGACAAGAAAAGGTTATCTAGAACTGGGAAAACACATGAGACAAAGATTTCCACTAATAAAACAAATATCAGACTCAGAACTGAATTTGAAGCTATCTTTTTTTTCTCTGAAAGATTTGAAATCCCTGTAGCCCAAACACCAGAGCTACAAAGAAAACAAAGAAAACATCCTGCAACCTGCCCTGCTAAAAATGCAAGGAGAGCAGAACAAGCCACAGCTCTTTTCAGTACTCATTACTCCCTCAGCTCCATGCACACTGTTCCTTGAAGAACAAGAAAATATACTGCAACCAAGTTTCAGACTTAAAAGCAAACCTCACTTTGAGCTACCAGCTGATCTACTCCCTAAAACTTCAGTACAATATGATTTCTGGAATACAGAACATGCCCTTTTCACAAGTACGAAAGTGTTTCTCATGACTCCAGCAAGTTACAAAACACACCTCCCTGGTCTCATCTTATGATTTTATTATCTGTTTATTCCGAAGACATTCCACAGGTATCAGTCACCCATCTTATTTTCCAGTTACCAATTTTTTTCATAAATATTTCCACAAAAGGGCACCACTTTCCTTTATGCTACTCTTTATTCCTCTCACTGTAATACACACCCATCTGTTATTGCTCTCTTTTCATAATCCTCATACTTGTCTATGCACATCAAGTGAGCAAACTGACCTGATTTATCCACATGCCCACAGGAAGTCAGCCAAAAACATGAGACAACACAGAGGTTTGATTTTGAAGGCCACTATGTAAAAAAGTGGATTCCCTGTCTCTGCTGCCCAAAGATCTGCTCCCACCAGTTCTTACAGCAGCTCAATCCATTCAACATCCAGGAACTCTGTGATCACATCACACAACTGGCATCTGTGCTGGATGGCTTGGTGATAATACTGCACCCGCAGGATCAATTTCTATAGATTCGGGGTTAGTTGTAAAAGTTTGAATTTTTCTATTTCACAGTTGCAAAGATTAGCATCAAATTTTAATCAATTACAAACCAAAGACTGAAATAATTCGCCAGAAATAATAACAGAAAGAGATTTAGACCTTCAGCTTCTGTCCCACATCCATTTAACCCCAGCTGCCCAAGCCAGTGACAAGTCACAACCACCTCCAGTGCTGCTGTTGTGGCTGGTTAAGCAGGGGACTTTTAGGAACCTCTAGAAAGGATTCCTGCAAGTCCCACAGGAAGACAGATGACTCTGCTAGGACGTTTATAACTTGAGTGAGTGGCTTGAAGTAGGTCAAATGGGGAAGAGTTAAGATCTAGGTTTCAATTTCCACGGTGATAAGAATAAAGAGCTTGTCTGAGGAGCTGTTTGGATCATTAATGCTAATTTTTAGTATTCTTTGGAAAACAGGCTATTTAAGAGGACAGAGAGAAACAATAACGGTGAGGAGTTTTGGTTTTGTTGGGGCAGTGTTGTGTTTCCTTTTTTTTCAGATTTGGTGACATGAGTAGCTATAATCTTGTCTGCATGACACCAATCACAAAGCAATAGAATGGCCAGTACAAGACTCTGGCTGGAAAAAAAATGGAGAGGGTAATATAACATTAGTGACATGAATTTTCAGAAAATATATTCTTGCACTAGCCTGATTTTTAATTAAATGCTTATTGCTAATTAATAGCACAGATATAGCAGGTTTTGTATGGCAGTTGACTTGATGCAAAATGACATTTGATTAAGAAAATCAAAATCAACATGACACATCAAGTGGGCTAGAGACTGATAGGCCTCAGAATGTAATTGCAGATAAGGCCAAATACTAAATAAATGTTTCCAGCTTATAGCAATTAAATATCAACACAAAAGAGAACAGTTTCTTTTATCCCACCCTCAAGATCTTGACCCTATATTATGCAGCAGTTTTGTCTAAGCTCTGAAAAAAAAGCACAAGATGATTACTGAACAAATTTACAGATTAGAGTGATGAAAACAAGGATCAGTGGTAGAAAGCAATTTAGTTTGCCAGACAAAGAGGACTGGAGCAAAGATCACCATTTTTAATATAGCTAAACGTAAGAAAACATGCCTAAGCCCCACTTCCAGGCTGGCAGCCTCTTTTGAAATCAGGTACTCTGAAAGGTCACTGTAGAAAAACAATTGTAGGGAGCTTCGAGGGAGACTGTGGGTAAATAGGGCCATGGAGATAATTTTGCTTTCAAATTTCCTCCAAAGCTACAACTACACAAGTGAGGCTTCAGAAAACAGCTGATAGCAGCTGGTGACAGAAACTCACACAATTAAAAAGAACCAAACCAACCACTCCCCTAGAAAGCTGCCAAAAGTTTGATTGAAACAGAAGTAAGGAAGTATTTGGGCATCTCATGCCTTCCTTGAAGGTCAAATGGACAAAACTCAGGTATCTGAGAGACAGTTAGGAAGCAAGTGAGATAGATGCCAATTCTACTCACAGTTCTCTGAGCAACACCCTCATATGCCAAATATAAGGATTTAAGTTCTCCTGTGTCTTCCTTTCGTACCTTGTCTTTGTGGAATATGCAGACCATTAATATTTCCTTTTCCTGACACTCACATCTTGAAAAGCTGAACTTAAAGGGAGCTACTCAGACAGAGTGAAACTAAACATCTTGCTTTCCTCAGCAATTAAATCCCACTGCTACACGTCACACCTTTTTTCACCTGAGGTATAGAAATGCCAGGTAATGCTGTGACCTCACTCACCTGTTACAAAACCTCTTAGCAAGCACTCTGCGATCCCCCCAGTGGGTGACAATCCCATGACAGGGAATGGCCCATACCAATTGCACCCAGAACATCTGCTGCTTTGTTCTGGTCATGAATATACAGAAAGGAGAGGAAGGAAAAGCCTAGAGAACTTTTTAAATCCAACTTATCCTGGATCTCTTTACATCAAAACTCATCTCACCATTCTTGGCTCTTTCAGTTAATCCCTCCACCTTTATATAAAGTTGTATTTAGAATATCACATGCAGCTAAACAACTGAAAGCCTGAAACACAACAGCTCAAGAAATGTACATATGAAGTGCATGAGGACATGTAAGAGTGAGACAGAGCGGAGGAATTACAGCCCTACCTCCCAATTCC
Organism: Platysteira castanea; assembly: GCA_013397175.1. Taxonomy (NCBI): domain Eukaryota; kingdom Metazoa; phylum Chordata; class Aves; order Passeriformes; genus Platysteira; species Platysteira castanea. Next base: position 1,113,669 of record VYXC01011246.1, on the reverse strand, counting down.
CTGCCTGGGGTTCTCAGGTTCCCACCTGACAGCACCTGTCATCCGTGTTGGACAGGGCAGCAGTGATCCTGGCCACGATGGAGTCACGTACAGCACTCCTTCAGCAGCTGTCATTAATCAAGAGCTCTGACACAAGATCTTTTAACCACGCTAAGGAGAGATTTCTGCCACAACTATTACACCACAGGACAACCCTAGACACCTCCAAGCCAAGTTTCTCCCAGCAGAGTCCACCTGCCTGTGAGCCAGGACCCAGCTGCGGTGGAGAGATTTGTGGTTTCCCTACCTGCCACCTGCCTCCTTCCAACATCAATGCATAGCTTCAAAGTCCAAAGGGCCACCCAAAAGAAAGCTGGAGGGACAGAGAGGAATCAATGTCAAAACAAATAGCTTTCAAGTGATTTGGGACTCTAAAAATGAGGGGTTGTATTTTTAGCCTGCGTACAAGCAGCTCTAGGTGCTTTTCCTTTGTCCCCGTGACAGTAGGTAAGTGAATACACCTGCCTCACCTCACACCCTGCTGATGGTAAACACGAGGTCTTGCATTCAGGTTACAATGTGGAGTTACTTCAGAGCAGCCCTGTGCCAAAATAGCACATTTCTGAGGGATGCAAAGGTATTCAATAAAAAGCTTTTAAAGGCATATTTTTAAACTTGCAGCAGGAAAGCTTTTCTGTGTCAAGACAGTAATTCTTTTAACAGCATTGATCAAAATGTCATTCTTTTATGAGTGTACAATACCTTTTAATGGCATACAACAAACCATTAGGGTTCTACACCTCCGTGCAGCAGAGCTTACTGGAAAATCAGCAACACTGGCCAAGAGATAGCCACTGGGTTTTATGCCTCTCGTAAGGCAGAGTTTCTTTTATTCTCTGCTGCACCCAAATACCCACAAGTGAAGTGACCTCAAAAAATTAAGTCAAACTTCTCATCACTTTCATCAGAGCTATTTTCCCACAAATTTTCCCCCAGAAATGCCTCTCATAAACACAACAAATATTCTGCCTTTCCAAAGTGGGATTTTACCACCAGGGTCTGATCTAGCTCTTTCTTTTCCCCACCAGTGATCACACTTACCCCATGACAGCACTGGCTGGGGAGTTGAAGGGGATTGAATTGAACAAAATGGGTTTGATTTTCAGAAATGGGAAGAGGTGCCACCTGCCCTTTCCTAACGCTGAAGTCTGGGGCAGAATCCATCTACAGATCATCTAGTTCTTTTTAAGTGCTCCAACCCTTCAAAGGGTGAGAGCACTGGTGATTGCATTTGCTCTGCTTGAATGGAAGACCAGCACAGGCTTTCTGTATGCATTCAGCACTTTACAGCCTGATTTTAGTTACAAATATCAACAGGAAAGGGAATGATTTCCATGAACCCACCTTCAAGGCTTTTCCTGTCAAGAGCAAGAGAATATTTATGGGATTTAATCATCGCTGTTAACTGAGCAGTGGCAGCAGCAAAAGAGCTGTATTTCACCCTCCGAAATACTTCTGGATAATAGCAAGATCTCAGCTACTTCTGGAAGCATAAAGCCATCAGTATAAACAAATGAAAAAACAATTCCCAATAAAACATAAGGTAAAATTATAAATCAAAGACAGGAAAACTGACTAGAAAAAGGAGACAGAAAAAAATTGAGGTTCTAAAATCAAAACCTGGAGTGAAATTAATATCAGTTAAGAAAACTTTAAGAGGCTGCTTGTCTCTTACATGCTCAGGAGCAGCTTTGTGCCTCTGACTTCCAGTTCTGAGATGTTGCTGTAAATTTTCTCAGTCCCATCTAAAATTTAAAAATCAAAGTTAATTTTTTTTTCTTCAAGACAATTTTTATAAGCATTCACAAATTCAACTCAAACAGGACAACTTATGCTGCAGAAGATGCCATTGTCTCAGTCAGAACACCTCAAAGCCAATGATGCTCACACCTCCCCAGCATTCATTATTAAACATGTGGTCAGACACCCTCCAAAAAGCAGGGCTGGGCCACATGATCCAGCTAATAACCCAGACCAAAACCTGGTCAGAGTCAGAATTTCATAGTTATCAGGGAGTGATTTCTCACTATCCCACACCAGGAGAGTTCAGAGTTGCTCCTTCACAGTTGTTGTAGTCAAGAGAATGAATACACATTCAAGCACGTGTTTGAGATTTTCTAAACAAACAGGTAACTTTCTAGGTTATCCCGAGTATATCAACTAAAACCCCTGCATTTTGGAATAGCAACTAATTTGTGGTTGACCTACACTACATTTTGTGCAATAAACATTGTGGCAGCACAGTAGAGCTGTTCCTGTCTTTTTTTTCTGCCCATACAACTTGATTCAATAAAAGCAACTGTCTATTTCTCTGTCTCGTCAGTGATGTGGAAATAAACTAAGGTCTTGAGGTAAGGAGGTCAAACAGGACCAACATAAGCAGGAACCCGACTCACTGAGCACTTCAGCACCTACCAGCTCAGTGTTCCACTTTAAATCCCCACCCCTGGAGGCTTTTAATAACAGGTTCAGCATAGTTTGTCAGAAACTACAGAAATGCATTTAAACCCACTTTTCAGCAAGGAATCAGACCAGATCACGTTTCCTAATGACTTTGCAGCACAACTTGCCTAGAGAAAGTTTTGCACAGGTGTTAAAACGAATGAGCAACTATGACGATACTCAACGTGGCTTGCAGAGCTTTGCCTCTCAGCCCACCCCGCTTCCCTATAAAGAGTTCAGGGAACTGCTTGGCTAGATGGGATCCTCCAAAGCACTAACCTGGTCCGTAGTTTGGCAGGTGCCAGGTTGTATCAGGACCCTGCAATGCAGACTCTCGCCCATCACCTCTCCCGGAACGGCACCGGCGGGAGCAGCGCGGCCTGTCCCGGCTGGGAGAGGGCGGCCGGGAAGGGAGCTCTGCCTCCCCTCGACCTCTCTGGAGAGGAGGGAGGCCGACCGGGAGCTCTTCCCTCAGCGCCGACCCGGGCGGCACGGGGTGGACGGCGNCCCGGCCCGGCCCGGCCCGCAGAGGCCTGGAGGCCTCGGCCCTGCAGAGAGAACACGATGGTTTCTGGATCTCGGGTCCGATAGCACTGTCCTGCGCGAGCCCTCAGCGCAACCCCAGGCCGTGCTGCCACCGCCTCGCCAGCATTCCCGTCACAGCTGTAACCCCGTCAGAGCCACCGAGACTGCACCCTGATTTATGTGTGTTATAAGCCGATGAAGGAGTTGCTGCTGCCTCTAAGCCACACACGGATCTGATCCGAGATAGGGGAAGTCTCCAAACTCAGGGGATGCTGGAGCTGGTTTGCTGTCCCGTGTAAGGGAAGCAGCCAGTTTGGGAAATGGATGGGTGGGTAAAAAAGGTGTCATTAGCACAGGTAAGGCATAAGCCAAGCTTTGCATGACTCAGACATTCGTTTGTGAGACCATACAGAAACCCAGGTGCTATAGGCAAAAAAAGAAAAAAATGCACAGACAAATGATAAATCTTAGCAGCAAGGAACTGCCCAGCTGTTCCAATGCTTGGTGGAAAAGCAGGAAGGGAATCGAGCTCACTGAAACCCTAGAGATGTAAATAATGACAAGAGAGTTGTGGTTACTCCCAGCCCTGGCTCCTTGTTGGCAAGGTGGCTGGAGTTCAGCTTGTCCAGGCCCTGCTCACAGCGACTGACCTGGGAAACAGCGTGAGGCAAGGCTCCAGGCTGTGATCTCTGGGAGGAAAACAACACTAGAAATTCACTTCCTTTCCCTGCTTGGAACTGGAGTGTGACCACAGAGTGAGAGAATGCTTGGAACTTTTTCTGCTGTTAGAAGAGGAATGAAGTAAAACAAATATTTTTGTAATAAAAATTTAATATCCTTTTTTTGGGCTTTGTCATCAAAGCAGCTTTCTAAGCTATGCGCGCATGCACAATAATCCTCCACTAATCCTGCTCGCCTCAGGCACATGAGATGCTACGGAAATAACAAGGCAGTGCATACTACAGAAGAAACTTCTAATTTGTTTTTGTCTAGCTCAGCGTAAGGCCAAGCCCCAGGTGCAATGGACCATCACATGAAAAATGTAACAGAGCTCAAATGTAAAATACTCCTGCAGCCATGTATATCGATCAAATACCAGATGGCAGGAATGGGGTAACTGTGGGATGGTGTTGGGAATGGAAGTCAAGTTCCAGATTCTTTTTCCAAAACAAGATACCATTTAAATTTGTGAAATCCAAGAAAACAGCAAGAAAGCCAGAGTTTTGCAGGGGTCAGAGCCCAGTGAACGTCACTGCCACATTACAACTGTATTTCCTCAGAATTTCCACTACAACTCTTTCCCCGTCACTCATAACCTTGTAATAATTTTTAAACCAGAAGTTTTCCTATATTAAAAAATACATTTTGGACGTTTTTCTGTTACTATTCCTTCATCTGAAATGCACATGGCTCAAAAACTTGAAATTAGGAGCAGCAGTAATCCACACCAATATATGCTTTTAAATAATTTGACTTTGATTCACCACTCATGGGTGTATGAAATTGGGACTTTTTACTGGGCTCACAGCTGGGGACATCTGCTGCTGGTAGGTGTACCTGATGCCTCCATTGGGGTAGATCCTTTTCTTTCTCTTTCAAGGACACATGAATTCCTCTACCATGCAGGAATGCATACGTGTGTGCCCTGTTCCACTGCGCTGGTGGCAAACCCTGGTGTCCTAGCAGGGGTGTGAGAAATCTTTTAGAGGCCAACTCTGAGTTTATTTTATTGCGACTAATAGACTAAAAGACCCATCCTAGTCTGGAATCGAGCCAGGGCAAGGCCTGAAACTGAAATTGCTCCCTCGTGATTTGCTCCAGTTAGTGAATTGAGGGAGGCATTCCCATCCCATCCTCCTAGACCCACCATCTCGGCAGTGTTAATAAAATAGACCCCAACCAAGGAGAGGTGGCAGCATGCCAGAACAATACATAAGAGCTATCTTTCCTGGAGAGAGTTGTTGCCCTGGTTTTTGTAAGCCTTCTGTTTTTAACCTTGGAGTCAGATTCTTTCTCCCACAGTTTCATGTAAATAATGGCCAGTGTTTACTTAACGGTATTTTCTGTTTTTCATTCCTTTTGTGATATGACAACTTTGATGAGCATCTTTCTTCTCCAGTGGGATTGAGAAGGAAGTGACATGCTCTCCAATCCCTTGTGGAGTTGGGACGTGTATAAGAATGAAATAATGCAAATAAATCCATCCATTTTCCGCCTTTCTGCTGAACCTGGCAGGTGCGAGAGCGTCTTTATTGTGTCTCCCCAGACACAGAGAGTCATCCAGCAAGGTGTCAGCAGGAGCTGTGCCTCCACCAGCCTGCCAGGGCCGCCTCTGGCACAGCCCTGCGGTGGCACAGCGAGCTGCCAGAGAGCGTGAGCCAGCAACACAAACCCACGTGCCCACAGCCACCAGTGACACCAGGTGCTGGCCCTGGGGTGCGTGACTCAGTGCCAGTGTCCCCTCACCAGGCCCAGCAATCCTGCAGGACACCAGCTGCTCTGGCCTCGAGCAGGGCAGAGGTGGTGCTGACAGGCCGGGAGAGGCACACCAAGCCCTGCCCATCACCACTCACTGCGCAGGCGGGAGGCAGAGCGTCTTTGGACAGCCCTAGGGCTGTACCCAAAGCAGGTGCTGGGAACCTTTCTGAAGCCTCATCCCTCCAACAGCAGCTCAAGCAGCAAAGCTGCCCCTGCTCCCGAGCTGACAGAGCCTTTCCCACCACAGCAGGGCTGAGCCCAGCAACCAGGCAGAGCAGGTACGGGGGACACTGAGCTCCTGTGACTGCTGAAGAGGTTAAACTCTGGGGCCAGGCTGCTCCCTTGTGCACACCCCACAGACTTTCACATTCATTTTCTTTCTTTCTTTCTTTCTTTCTTTCTTTCTTTCTTTCTTTCTTTCTTTCTTTCTTTTTCTTTCTTTCTTTTTCTTTCTTTCTTTTTCTTTCTTTTTCTTTCTTTTTCTTTCTTTCTTTCTTTCTTTTTCTTTCTTTCTTTCTTTTTCTTTCTTTCTTCCCCCCACCTGTGCTGGAGCTGAGCGGCCTTTTCAGAGGTCACAGGTGGAGCCTGTTTTTAGCCCCTGTGCTCACAGCTGTGACAGCTTAGAATCACAGAATGCTTAAGGTTGGAAAAGACCTATAAGATCTCCAAGTCCAACTTTCAGCAAAGCACCACCACTGTGTTCACCACTAAATCATGTCCCCAGGTGTGACATCCACATTTTTGGAACACTCCAGGGAGGTGATTTTACAGCTTCCCTGGGCAGCCTGTGCCAGGGCTTTAGAGCCCTTTCCATGAAAAATTTTCCCTAATATCCAACCAGACCTCCCCTGGCTAAACTTGAGGCCATTTCCTCTCATCCTATCACTTTTTACCTGGGAGAAGAGACTGACCCCCACCTGACTCCAGCCTCCTATCAGGTAGTTGTAGAGAGTGAGAAGGTCCCCCTCCAGTGCTCCTGCATTTGGGGTGAGATTAAAATTATAATGTCAACTATTAAAATATTAATGTGATCCTTTCAATTTCCTTCTGCTTCGTGGGGAGCAATGGCATGTGGAAGACGGTTTGCTGTGATTCCTCTGAGATGTGAGAGAGTAACTAATTACTGGAGAAGATGAGATACAGTCCTGTGATTCCCTGGAATATCTGCTAAGCCTCAGGACAGTTTGTATATAATGGAGCCACTCTTCTACAAAGAAAAATAAACAGAGCAAAAGAAAGATGGTGCTGGAGCAAACAGCAGCTCTGGATAGTCACTGGTCTCAGAGTTAATCCAGAACCTGGTAAATAAAGCTGCAGACAATTAACTGGAGGAATAATGCCTGTAAATAATATTTTACAGTAGGTTTAGTTCATCAGGAGGGTACCTGGTGAACTCAGAGGAAGTGTGGGGAGAGAGGTAAAGAAGACACTAAATTGCCTTCAGCTCTTTAAATGATTTCTGCAGATCCAATTACAGAAGAGAAAGGGAAATGGCTGCAGAACAAATCGTGCGAGTTCCTATTTCCAGTGGTCCAACAGCCCCTGTAAAAGAAGGAGAAAACGCCTGTGTGCTCTGGAAGCAATAAAAGACACATTCGTCCCCCATTCATCACTGCGTTATCCTTGGGTGTGCGCAGGCACTGCCGAGCCCGTGGGGGCGGGGGATTAGCACAGCCCCCGGCCCCGTGGCGTCTGCCCTGGTGCTCCCTGCGGCTGTTTTTGGGATCAGCGCTGCCGCTGCAGCATCCAGCGGGATGAGCAGGACGGTGCCTGGCAGGCGCAGCGCAGGGCAGCAGGCACGGACAGTGGCGTGCTCCAGCAGGGCTCTGATCCCGACCTCAGGCACCAAACCTGCCCTGCTTGGGCACAAAAACTGGCAAGTGCCAAAGTACAGCATCCCCTCATGGTGTCTCGGAAGGTGCAGCCGTGGCGGGTCAGCTGGGCGAGTCCACACCAGAGCTGCCCTGCGTGAGCTGACACAGGGAGGAGGAATCACAGGATATGCTGAGCTGAAAGGGACCAACCAGGATCATCAAGTCCAACAGCTGGCCCTGCACAGGACACCCCAAGAATCACACCATGTGTCTGAGAGCATTTTCCAGACACTCCTTGAGCTCTGGCAGCCTTGGTACTGTGACCGCTGCCCTGGGGAGCCTATTCCCGTGCCTGACCACCCTCTGGGTGAAGAACCTTCTCCTAATATTCAGCCTAAGCCTCCCTTGACACAGCTCCAGCCATTCCCTCGGGTCCTACCACTGGTCACCAGAGAGCAGAGAACAGTGCCTGCTCCTGTGTGTCACCTCACAAGGAAGCTGTAGCCTGCTATGTGGTCTCCCCTCAGTCTCCTCTTCTCCGGGCTGAACAAACCAAGTGACCTCAGCTGCTCCTCGTGAGGCTTCCCCTCCGGACCCTTCATCATCCAGATGGTCCCGCCTTTGGACACCTGGGGCTTCATCTTCTTCTTCTATTCCTGTGCCCAAAACTGCCCCCAGGAGGTGAGGCCATACCAGCGCAGAGCAGAGTGGGACAATTCCCTCCTTCACCTGGCCAGCAATGCCTCCCAGGCATGCGAGAGACCCTCCTGGTTGCCAGGGCACTGCTGACTCATATCCAACTTGCCATCAGTCAGGATTCCCGGGTTCTGTCCTGCAGCTGCTCTCCAGCCTCTCATTTCCTGGTCTACACAGACAACGAGGGTTGCCCAGTCCTGGGTGCAGAATCTGGCTCTTGCCTTTGTTAAACTCTGCATGGTTGGTGATTGCCCTTCTCTCCGATTTGTTGAGGTCTCTCTGCAGGGCCTCTCAGACCTCAAGGGAGACAACAGCTGCTCCCAGTTTAGTGTCACCAGCAAACTTACTGAGTGTACCTTCGAGTCCTGCGTCCAGGGCGTTAATGCGGATGCTGAAGAGCACAGGGCAGAGGATGGAGCCCCACTAGTGACAGGTGCCAGCCCGATGTTACCCCATTCACTACAACCCTTTGTGCCCAGCCTGTGAGCCAGCTGCTCACCCATCATGTTGCATGGTTATCCAGCTGTGGGCTGCACAGTTTGTCCAGAAGGATCCTGGGAAAGACAGTATAAAAAGCTTTGCTGAACTTCAAAATGACTACATCTACTGGCTTCCCTGGATCAGCTAGGTGGGCTACTCTGTTAGAGAGGAAAATCAGGTTTGACAAGCATTGAAGCCATGCTGCCTGAAATCAGTAACTGCATTGTTCTCTAGGTGTTTTTCAGTATTTCCCAGAAAAATATTTTCCATGATTTTACCAGGAACTGAAGTGAGACTGACAGGCCTGTAGATTCCAGCATCCTCCTTTTTGCCCTTCTTGAAAATCAGGACAATGTTCTCCAGCTTCCAGTCAACTGGGTCGTCTCCAGATTCCCAACATGCCTCAAAAATAATTGAGAGGTTTGGTGATGACATCAGTGGAATCAGTGGAGGCGAGTTTAGAGGCTGTTTCCTGCTCCTTGCCCAAATGCTCTGCCTGGCAGGGCTGAGCACCACGCTGCTCCTGGGCCTGCCAGTGTGGCCGTGCTGCGCTGGCACCATGAGGGACGTGGCCTCAATTCCTGGTGTGCTACCCGGGGCTGAGGGTGCTGGAAACCTGCACATCTTCTTAGGGCTTACCTGGGATAACCCAGGCTGTTCCCTGGGAGCAGGAATGAGCAGTGCCTGCCCCTCAGCCTGCCTGCTTCCACTGAGTGCTGAGACTGGCCTGTAGCCACAGCTGGTGGCCAGCCCCGAGTGGGACAGCTGACAGCGCCCGTGCCCACGCTGCTGGCTAACTCTGCTGCTCTGACACAGGAGCGGGCAGTTACTGCATTTGAATCCTGAAATATCAAGCACCAAGTCTCAGCCACGAAGTCTCCGCCACTGTGGACTCAAAGCTGCCTGCAGTAGCCACAGCTGCTCTGCCCACCTGCAGGACACGGCAGTCTGGCGGGAAGCTGTGTCCATGGGCAGGGCTTTAAGGCTGTTGCCATAAGTTCCATAGGTTTGTAGAAAAAGCCTCAGCTCCGTGGCCCCATTTCTTCAAGTTCCCACATTGCCAGCCATGATCGCTGCGTATTTCCAGATGCTGCCAGGGCCTCCCTGTTAACTGGTTTGTGGGGGTAATTTACAGCACCTGGGAATTTTGTTCTTTCTTAAGGTCATGTCCTGCTTTGTGGGACACTGATGCTCCTGCCTCATTCCTGCGGTGATCTCCAGTCCCCAGCAGCTGAACTGTATGTCCAGTGCAATTGACAGAGTGATCCACCTTCACCTGCAGCGCTCACACACACCCACACCATTGCCTTTGGAAAATAATTACAGCACAGAGACTGATCCTGTTGGATTAAGACAAATTAAGAATCTAATATATAGGTTTGCTGTCAGGCTCCCAGGGTCAGGGGTCGATACAGTATATTGCGGGGAGGCTATAGGTTACCCCTGCCCCAATATTTTATCATAATAAACCAAATGGGGACAAAACACCCAGCAGCAGCCCATAAATCTATTAGCAGTGAACTGTCAATGTCCCACATACCCGGGTAATTTGTTAATTCAGAGCTGGGGCTCTTTTTTCACTAGACCTTGTAAACTCCTTTTTGAAACATCAATAAACCATCTGCTTTGACTTGTTAATCAAACGACTTTATTCAGTCCAAAGCAATTTTTTCCTAATAAAAACAGAGTATTTATCTCCATGGCTATAAAAGAGGATTGTTTTCAACTGTTCACTTATAGTTAAGAAGCACATTTAGTTTGGATTGATTTCCAATGCTTCGGTCATATCTTGTCACTTCCCATTTCTTACACACAGCATCTCAGTTTAGCTCCCTAGCAGGGAAAACACAACCTGCCCCAGTCAGTGCTGGGAGTGGCACCAGGGGAGCGGTGACAAGCAGCAAAAAGGTCATGGAAATCAAACTTTAGAGAGCTGAACACATTCTTGTCAGCTCTTGGGCCAGTCCCACCTTTTCCCAATCTTTCCTGAAGCTGCACCTGTCTGGTTCCCACCTCCTCCCAAGCCAGCCCAGGATTCCCCCTGGGACATCTTCCCCAGGTGCGCTGTTCCCTTGCTGGGGGTCTTGCCAAGGCTTTCCCAAAAAAACCTTGGCACAGTTCCCTCTAGCTTCTTCACTGGTAGCAGCTGGTGGTGAGGGATGCTGTGGTGGGTGGACACGGGGCTGTGGTGGTCAGACACGGGGCTGTGGTGGTCTCTCAATGCCTTCTGCCCCCCAGAGCACAGGCTGCCTGGCATGGCCATCGCCACGGGCATGGTGGCGCATGCCACATTCCGTCCTGCTCTCCAAAGCACAGGGAAGGTGTGGGGGAGATCATTAGGACACTTTTCTGAAGGATGCAATTCCGCGGTGCAGCGCAGGGGGGGAGATGCTGGGCAGAGGACCCGGGGGATGCAGTCGGGAAGGAAGGTGCGCAGTCAGCCTGGCTGGTTGTTTTTCTCCAGCCGTTTGTCACATCTCCAGCAGGAGAGGACGAGCTCAACAGCCCCGGCACTCCCCAGCACGGCGGGAGCAGCTCACGCAGCCGGACGAGGGCCAGCGCCAGCCGAGCCCCGAGCCCGTCCCCTGCACGGGGACAGAGCAGTTCCGAGCCCTCCCGGACACCAGCACCACGGGCCAGGGCTCAGCGAGCCAGCTGCTGTGTCCCCTCGTGTACCACCTTGGCTTGAGTGCGCGTTCCACGAGCACCGTGACACACGGGCTGGGGCTGGGACCCTTCCAGGGCAGCCCAGGGTCACCCGGGGCGGGACAGGCGGGAGGAGCGGCCACGGGCCCGCCGTGCCCCCGCGGCATCGCAGCTGTGGGCGGCCGGGCTGTGCCAGGACACGGGGACACCTTGGCAGTGCTCGTCGCTCAGGCACACCGGGGAGGGCTGCTCCCGGACCACCGAAGCGTGTCAGGCTGGGACACGGTGTCCACCTGTGCAGAAACACTGTCTGCGCAGCACAGCCCAGCTCTCCCCTGCAGCAGCTTCGAGGAGCCGGGGGAAATCCTCTGCCGACCCAGTCTGATCCTAACCAGATTCTGCCCTTGTCAAACACCTTCCGCTTTAGACTGAGGAATTGCAGATCTTCTGCCTGAAGCATCCCTCGCAAACGCCTTTGCCTGCACACAAACAGTGAGTCCTGCGGGCGGCGAGCAGAGCCACAGCTCCCCTGGGCGCAGACCCCCGGCACCCAGCGCCCGAGCTCGGCGGTCAGTGGGGCGCAGACCCCCGGCACCCCGGGGTGGTGACCTCGGCGGTCAGTGGGGCGTGCTCCGCGCTGCAGGACATCGGTGGGGCCATCGAGGCAGGCCTGGCTGACCTTTCCCGGGTGTTCTCACTCGGTGCTGCTGCTGCCCCAGCTCCTGAGTGCCACTTGCCGCGTGGCCCTGCTGTTAAGGGGTGTGTCACCAAATGCCTGGGGGACATTACTGCCACACCAGGGTCACCGTGGTCTGATGCCAGCGGCAGGAGCCGGGGGGTCAGGCTGTATCCCAGCCCAGGCGTGGCTGACCGCATGTGCCCAGCTCGCCGCATCCGTCCCGCGCCTCCTCGAAGGCTCCGCGCCCGCAGCCCGCTCTCATCGGGATGTGGAATCAGCAGCCCCCAGCCCCGTCCGAGCCCCCATGGGGGGGAAGGGGCAGCGAAACAAAGTCATTTATATAATGTATCTCCCCGCTGAGCTCCTAATGGCTGGCGCTTTTGTTCTGCAGTGGCTGCCTGGCTGTGATGGGCAGGAAGCCGCAGTCTCCCTTTGTTCCACGGCCTTATTCAGCAATTTAGATCCATCATAAAAATCAAATATGCATGTTGCAATCGCCTTGCGTAAAACAGCTTCAATTTTCGCCTTTCTTTAATTGAACTCCATGGGAGAAAGAGGCAGGGCTGGGGAGCAAGGGGCAGCAGGAGAAGCGCTTTGTGTTTTTGTTCAGCGGGCTGTGAAAATGGGTAGTAATGAAAATACAGAATTTTTATCTTTGCCTCATTATTAAAAAAAANNNNAGAGATCCTTGATAAGGCCTCCCTGGCAGAGGACAGCCTGTGGGGGAGCAGCCTTCTTCTCCCCGGGTAGTGGGGATGACAGGCTCAGCGGGGCTGGGGGATCAGGGGTGGCCCTCAGCATCGTGGCAGGAACTGATGATAGAGCTGGCAGTTCCACGCTGCCACAACACACACGGCTGAGCTGACATACCATGGCTCTGCTCCTTGTATCCTTCCAGCATGCCAAGGTGCTCTTCTGTTGCTGAGAGCAAACACGTATCCTTAAAAATTTTGCCAGCACCTCCCTGCACTGCTCCCCCAGGGGCGCTGGGTGGTGGCTGTGTGCTGAGCCCGTCCTGGAGGTGCTGGGGCTGCAGAGAAGTGCCAGGGTTGTTTTGCCTCCACTCACCCCACGCCCTCCCCACAGCCCCACGGGGTGAGAGGGTGACTGCCAGGGACAGAGCCAGATCCTGGGCTTCGGAGCGTGCTGGCAGAAGAGTGGACACGGGTTTCCATCTTGCCTCCACCTCTCTGTGAGATGGGAACTTCCTGGGAGCAGCTTCTTGGGAGCAGAGCACTGAGAGCTGCTTTGCCTTGTGCTGTCCAAAAGGAAGGCTCTGAAGCGATCAGGGGAACTGGCTGGTGTGTGCCAGGGACCCTCCTGTGCCACAGTGAACCTGCCATGGCAGAGAGAACCTTTGCAGGTGTCCTTCCAGAAGCTGTCTGCCTGCCCAGAGCCAAGTCCCAGCCTCACAAAGCCTGGCAAGGATGGGGTAAAGCAATCCTTGGTCTCAATCCTGTGTTTGTCCCCTGGCCCTCCCTGACCATGGGCACACAGGGGAACCCCTTCCAGCTGCTGCTCAGTGGGGCATGGCAGGGCCGAGGGACACATGGCAGGGCTGGTCATGTCCCGTTATGTCCCCACTGTGTGCGCTGGTCATGGTGCTGCTGGAGCAGGAGGGACACGGTGTCACACAGTGAACACTGAATTGCTGCTTAAAAACCAGCAGGCACTGCTCTGCCAAAACACTGAGCATTCCACACACATCAGCCTGATGGTGGGGGGAAAAGAGGCTTTGCCTTCTCTCTGCCCTGACGATAATCTTCTGACAATTCTGATTTGGCACTGACCTTCCTTGCCCTCCCAGTGTGTCCAGCCCTGTGCCTTGGCTGTGGAAGGGGCCAACGCCACTGACCCACTGCTGCAGCCACGAGCTGTGCTGGGGTGGCACCGGTGGCTCGGGGAGGGCGGAAGCACTGGGACAGGAGGGTGTGGGCACTGTGCACATGCACACGTGTGTGCATGCCTGTGTGTGTACATGTGCACGCCTCTGTGTGTGCATGTGTGTACCCAGCCCGGCCAGCAGTGGTTCGGCTGAGAACCCCCTCCCCCATGCTGAGAAAAGACCCTTTTTCTCTGTGACAATTCAATATAATTGAAAGTTTGCTTAGGAAAGAGAGTCTTTTTAACAGAACATGCTCACAGCCGAATCGATATGAATTATACGGCACAGAAGATGCCTAGGGTATTAAAACATTAATTAAGTAACATCATGCTCCCATCTAACCAAGAGCACAATACCATTTATAGGTACCGCTGTCTGTTCTCTGGGGCAGTGTGAAGTCTCTCCTCTATCACCGCAGAGGCTGTGGGAGACCCGGAGATCCTTCGGCCGTGGCTCCGTCACAGCTGGGGCAGGTGCTGTCCCTCGGGATGGCGCAGCGGGCACAGCCGGGTGCCCCGGCCCCGCGGTCCCGTGTGCGGGGGCCCCGTGGCTGCAGGGCTGCGTCCGTCGTGCCCGTGCTGCTGCCGCCCCGCTGGCACCTCTGCCCGCTGCTGGGCTGGGGAGGACCAGCCAGGTCCTGCTGGGGACAAGCCACCAGAGCCAGCCCCACATGGCCCTGCCAAGGGGTGGTGACCTTGACTCGTGGAAGGTGCCAGCAGCTCAGGACTGACCTGCCTTGGGGAGCCGAGCAGTGGCGGTGCCCATGCAGCACTGGCTGGATTAGCTCACGTCAGCCGGGGACTAACACACTGATTCTGCAAAACACCAAAATAGAAAGTCATTGGAGTGAAATCAGTGTCTTCACCACATCCCCTCTGGCAGAGCGTTAATTAAAATGACTCTCTAGTGCTTTAGATCATCAGGTGTACCTTGTTAACGAGCTTGGAACAGAGAACCAGCTCCACATTGAAGTTTAAGCACTCATGGAGTTAACCCTTCACCACTGCTGGCACAGCCCGGCCCGGTGGCAGTTTCACAGCACATCCATCTGTGCTAGGGGTGTCTCAGCAGCCTTCCAGTGTCATTCAGCCAAGGCGTGAGCATGGGACCCTGCCTGGATCCGTGGGGACCTGGCTGCACGAGTGGTGTTGCTGCAGCCGCTGCGCTGTGCCAGGGATGAGTTCCCGGCGTCTGCCGGGTCCCTCTGGCTGGAAATGCAGCTCCAAATCCATTGGCAAGGCAGGTCCTGCTATGGTTGTATAAATTTGCAGGCATTTTTTGGCCTGTAAGAGTGCACTAGTGAGAGCTGAATCTCTTTGAGGTGATGGCAATGAAAGGTCATTAAAAATCACTCCCAGCCTTCTCTTACCAGAATCACAGCATGGAAAAACCTTTTTATTCCTGTCAGAGGTTTGCACAATTCCCACGGATGGGCTCCTCTGAGCAGGATGCTGCACAGAGGTTTTTAGTTTGCAGCTTGTGCAGCTACTCGAGGCCATTTACACCTTCCTGAACATAACGAGGCACTTCCTCAAGCGTGGCTGTTTTACAGTGGAATTCAACCCAGGAATAAATAGCACCATTATATAATAAACTTACAAAACGGGTGATCTAGGAACAGCAGAGATGTTAATGCAGCACAGCGCAAACACCAGCAGCGGGAGGGTCACACTGGTGACCCTGTCACTGCCGCAGTCCTGTCTGCCTGTTAAAAAGGCAGGATGGAGTTTTCCTATTAATAAAACCCCAGCCAGCTGAGAGACAGTCCAGATCCCCGTCTGTTTAGGCTCATGCCAGAAGAACAGTGCCCAAGCCAGGGACAGGACCAGGCAGCCTGGCCAGAAGCGAGTTCTCAGAGTCCTGAGCTGCAGTGTGTGCAGGTGCACTTGCCCTTGCCACCCTGGAGCGCCTTTCGAGGCTGCTCCTGGGGCAGGGGCTGGGGCAGATACGCCACAGCATCTGGAACCATGGGGGCCTTGGTGATTTTGACACACTTTACCTTGCAGTTCGTGGCCTGTGGAGCCCAAGTCAGTATGAATGTTAACCGAGGAATGCTCCACACCCCTGGGAGCTGCCGGATTTCCCCCCCATGCCCTCTGCTCCGCTGGACACCTCGGAGCTCAGCCCCTGCTCCCGTGGAGGGGGAGGAAGCCCCTTGCTGTCCCGGCAGCTGCACCAAGGACACCCACACTGGCAGATGCTTGCCCCACCTGCAATGGTGGGTGTAAATTATTTATCACTGCAGTTATAAATTAGAGATGAGCTGTGGCCCCTGTGACTCCTTTTGGATGTGGTCCCTATTAATGAATTTCAAGCCTTTTCTGCTGCAAGGGGCAATTTTTGGCAAGAGAATTGTGCACTGAACACTCAGCAGTTCCTCTGGGTTCCCTCCCTGCTGCAGAGGGAGTGCAGCGAGCTGCCACTTACCTACTTACCTGCATCTTCTTTCACATCAGCAGAAACAGATGTGATTTTTTTAGTTGACAGGTTTCAGGATGACCATCAAGGCATTGCACTTTCCCATGAACCATTCACTACAGCACCACGCCCAGAATCCTTCTGCAGTCATTTCATAAAATTAAACGCACTTATAACGTCCTTTTCACAGGCGAAGCATCCCAAAGCTGCAGTACGGCCGGCGCTGCCTGGCTCATCGCCTCCTCTGGAACGGGAACTCACAGCCCCGGCCCGGGCACTGCGGCCCTGGTGAGGGCAGGGACGGAGGTGGGGGGCTGGCCCGTGCCAGAGGGGCACGAGGACACGCGTGTGCCCTGCCGAGCCACGCCGTGCCACACCACGCCGCGTGGCACACACCCACCCAACACGGACCCAGCACCGCACACGCGGGACATCGAGACGAGAGCTTTTGCTCATTTTTTTTTAATGTATCACAATGAGCAGGAAACATACGTGATGAAATAGTTCCAAAGGAGTATATTCAATTACCATCTACAGTCAACTCAACTATGACAACAAAGTCTTTTGTGACAAGTTTTTTAAAGTTTTGAAAGTTCCATGTGGTTTGTTTCTGTCAGTCTCATGTATTTTGGTACAGTTCGAGATCAGCATTGTTACAGTAACAGAAAAGCTAACAAGACTACAGTATAGAAAAACACCAAGAACATCATTTTTGGTTTCACTTGCTCTAGTTTTTGTACATTGCAAAGGCTGTTCATAACCCTCTTCACCTCATTTATGCTTTCTGTTCTACCCAAACTCGCCCCCCCCCAAATAAAAACAAAAAAATAGTCAAAGTTTTGTTTCACAGTGGGCAGTATCAGCGCCAACCAACCGACCAACCACCAACCAAGCGACCGACCGACCGACCAACCAACCAACCGACCAACCAACCCAACTTCTGCTTCTATTTAAAAGCTTCTATTTCTTTAAAGCAAAATATATTTTGGTGAGCGTGCTGGCTGTGTCCACCCACCCTGTCCCCCATCAGCCCCGGGTGGCCCCGCACACCCCTGACGCTTCTCTTTATTCTCAATTGTATGAAACTTTGGCCATCTTCACCACTTAAAAAAGCTTTTTATTAAAAATAAAACAGAAACCCGCTTGATGCTAAGTTTGAAGTGTTTTCCTCGCGCCCAGCCTGGCCCTGCTCTGCTGCCTGCTGCAAAGGCCACGCGTGGGTCGCTGTGGGCACGAGGCTGGGCTGGGCTCCCTGCAGCGGCCCCAGGCAGCCGGGCTGCAGGAGGAGGAGGAGGCAACCTCACACTGAAATAGTCTCTAGAAACATTTAGAAAAAATACAAGGAAATGAATTTATAAAACCTTTTAGTGGGTGGGAAGGAGGAGGGGGAAGGAGGAGAGAGAAATTGCACTACGACCAAGCAATATAATTAAAAAACAAAACAAGACAAAACAAAAGGATTTCCAAAAGAGACCTTGCTGAACTGGACAGATAAAGCTTGTGTTAAACTGGGAACTGGCATCACAGAGAGAATCCAAAACAAAACAGAACAAAAAAATTTCTATATGATACAGACAGAGTAACATACAACAGTTAAATGGCAAAAAATATATATATATATATATTTCATAGAATTACAAACAAGATAAAATAATGGAAAAAAAAACTGTACAACTTTAGAATTTAAAAAATGTTCATCTCAAACACAGGGAGAAATACAAGACCTTCTGTTAAAGAAAACAGTTTGTTAAAACAGCAAACGCTCCATGGGTACGTGGTTCTGTTTTTGACACCTTATGCTACAGCTGGGTCCCGGGAGGAACATCCGGTGGTTCGCGCTTTAGTATCGACTACTTAAAAAACAATTAAAAAAGGAATTTGCACTGTGCATTAGCCTAGCCAGAAATATGTACAACAGTTCAGGATCTAGTCTTTCATCAAACTAAAACCAAAACTCCATAAAAATATAAGTGTCCCGCTAGAAACCGAACCCGCACTCGTCTCAGACGCTCCAGTCTCTCAGGGAGGTGGCGAGTGGCTGCGGCCCGGGGAGGAGCGGCCGGAGGCGGCGGGAGGAACCTGCGTTCACAGTCTTCGAAGTTCCCTTTTGAAGCAGGAGGAGGATGGTGATGGTGGGCAGAAGGCTCTCGTGCTTTTGGGCGGAGGAAACAGGGTGGAAAGAGGTTGTTTCTGTTGGCATTTGGCTATGGAAGGGAACAGCAAAGTATCTACGTCTCCAAAATCTACATTTTAGCAGCATAAAGTTTTCCTTTCAGAGTCTGGGCCAGTTGAGGTGCGTGCGGGCCGGGGGGGCCGGGGGGCTCTGGGCCTCCCTGAGCCGGGCACCCGCTGCTGCCACGGAGAGATCTTGGAAAGAGAAACCTGCCTGGGGTGCACTGGGTGCTCGCTAAGAGTTGTCTCTCTGCTTGCAGAAGAAGCACAGATAACAACCTGGGTACGTTTTTTTTATTCTTTATTTAAACTTAGACTTGTTTGTTTAAATCAGAAACAAATTCTCAAGTAAAAAGAATCCTTTTTGCTCATTCTGCACCAGTGGTGAAGGGTATGTCTTTGGATTTTATTTAAAGCATGAATTTTCTTTAGAGAAAAAAATGTAACAAAACCTTTTTTTTTTTTTCAAAAGAAGGAACAGAGTGCAGCCTAATTATACAAACAGAACTGATGCTCAGAGGTCAGGAACAGAGTCTTTGAAGCATTTACAAAATGGGTAAAGGAAGAGGGGAAGAAAAAGAGAAGAAAAGAAGAGAAATGGAAAATAAGAATAAAATAAGTGCACAAGGGTAACAGACATAGGTAAATCGCATGTATATACCTTAAAAAGTTTCAAACCCCCAACAAAAAATATTCTGCAAGGGATCCTACTGACCCCCAAAACCCTTTGAACTTCTTTCTTTAGTTTTTATAAAATAATTATGCAACCACCCTCTAAGAAATGAAGGTAGCGACCATAAGTGGAAGATTACAGGATGGGGACGGGGATAAAGGTACAAAGGGGAGAAAAGCTCAGGCGAGTCGATGGATCGCAATCTATCTGTCTAGGAATGAACAAGACAACATCAAATGAGAAGCCGTCAGCTGGACCATACAAAAGCTAAATGTACACAAAAGGGTTTTTTCTTTTAAATCTACCATACTGCTTCAGTTCATTTCCAATGCAACAATCTACTCAACACCAAAAATGGTCATATCTATCATAAATACAGAAAGTCAGTTGTTTTAAAACTTATTTTTTTTAAGCTCCAAGTCCTCAACACTCTTTGTGTGGTTTTTTTTTTTTTTCTGAAAAGTGGGAGTGCTTAACTTTTCCCCTTGGNAATGTACAGGGGTGCGAGCTCCGCAGGCGCGAGGAGGCAGCACGGGCCTTCGTCTCCCAGACCAACAGTACCTTCAAGAGGACAAATGTAACAGATTTTTTTTTTTCTTTTTTAAAGTTTTATTTTATTAAAAGGAAAGGAAAAAAGAAATGTAAAACCCACCGGNAAGGGATCCTACTGACCCCCAAAACCCTTTGAACTTCTTTCTTTAGTTTTTATAAAATAATTATGCAACCACCCTCTAAGAAATGAAGGTAGCGACCATAAGTGGAAGATTACAGGATGGGGACGGGGATAAAGGTACAAAGGGGAGAAAAGCTCAGGCGAGTCGATGGATCGCAATCTATCTGTCTAGGAATGAACAAGACAACATCAAATGAGAAGCCGTCAGCTGGACCATACAAAAGCTAAATGTACACAAAAGGGTTTTTTCTTTTAAATCTACCATACTGCTTCAGTTCATTTCCAATGCAACAATCTACTCAACACCAAAAATGGTCATATCTATCATAAATACAGAAAGTCAGTTGTTTTAAAACTTATTTTTTTTAAGCTCCAAGTCCTCAACACTCTTTGTGTGGTTTTTTTTTTTTTTTCTGAAAAGTGGGAGTGCTTAACTTTTCCCCTTGGAATTGGCTTCAGCAGAAAAGCTACCCTTAAAATCCCCGAAAAGCTAAAGCAG
This sequence comes from Platysteira castanea, assembly GCA_013397175.1. NCBI lineage: Eukaryota > Metazoa > Chordata > Aves > Passeriformes > Platysteira > Platysteira castanea. The sequence continues at coordinate 1,093,550 of VYXC01011246.1, read as the reverse complement.
TTCACATTGTTTTTCTCTTGAATACTTTCTGCCCATTTTAAATTAACAGAAACCCCCCCCAAACCCCAAAAAACAACAACAACAAAAAAAATCCTTTTCTGGAACAAAACCAAAACAAAACAAAA